>OZ023318.1:31879217-32344217 GCA_964007375.1 Ophion obscuratus | reverse complement strand
TAAAAAGGTTGGAAAATTTGGGTCAGCGAAATACGTCGGTTAAAAATGAAATATGTGTGGAAATTCGAATGAGTGAGATGAGGTTAGGACTACAGTCAGCTGTTGCCTTGCTGTCACGTCTCTTTATCGTACCAAGTGGTAATAAATCCAATACCGGAAGTTCAAATTAAACTTGATATTACATAAAAATTAGGTCAATAAGCGTATTTTTTTCTGATAGCATTGGATTACTACACGTGTTAAGTATGTAAATCTCATTATTTTTAAGAATCTGACGGATTCCCACTATTATATAGACTTTTATAGCGACCGGAAATTGGGTTTTTGTAAGTCGTCTCGGAATTCCTTCACAAAAACACGCAATTTTAATTCTTTTTCTCTGTAATTAGGTCAATAACCGACCCGGAAATTTTAGAGAGACGATTATTAATATAATTAGTGAAGCTCAAAAAATGATGAAAATCGTACGGATTGGAGCCTGGCGATAGGATAACCTTAACCATTGTGAAGTCATTTTTACATTGCCCGTTCCAAAGAATAACTTATATTTGTCGTCAGCTTTAAATTACAACCCTTTCTGCTGAACACATGCAGTCTGGATAACCCTTCAATGTCGCATTGTAGGCATAAAGGAGACACTTTCGATATACTGTAAAGATAAATTGTGAAGCAGAATGAACCAGAATGAACGAACAATCGTCGTTGTTACATTGTTTGGAATTTCCTCCCATACATTATTTATAAAGTGGGCTTGTATTTAATATTCTGCGCGCAGTTAGGGCAGAAGATGGAAAAACGTTTGGCTCGTTTGACATCGGCATTGTATCCCGCATGGAAAGGCGTCAAACCAGCAACGCAAGTTTCAGCCGGCAATGGCAAAACCACTTTATGACGCTATATCTTCCACCAAATGACCTCATACCGGGTCCATCTTCGACGCCTAGATCGTTATACCATCTTTACGTCCCATTGACCACCGACTGAGGGGTGACGGCACTACGGTTCACGTTTACCGCGTAAATGGCAAAAGTGGATGTACTGGATGCACAACACAACGGGCTTAGTCGAGCGTTGAATGATAGAGAACTCGGCATGACCCTATATATTTGTATCCGCTTGTGTGTGCGTGTGCACTCATTCTTGATGGGATACAAGTCGATCTGATCACTCTATGCCTTGTCCTTAATCAAATGGTACTTTCTTTATTCATCTTCTTGATTTTATCGCGCTCCAAACAACACTGAAAGAGTTTGAGAAGAAGTTTTAGTGAGTTCCAAATGCCCCTATTACTAATGAAATTACTTATACGGCTAATAAATTAATAACCTCACTTAACGGGCGAGATACCTTTAGACAAGGAAACAAATAGCTGATTTCTATCCTATTTTTAAAAAGGAAAATTGTTTTTCAGCATTTTTGAGACTTTGGGTGTATGTTTCGTTGCTACTTTTGGCTGTTACATTGTTTTTTTTATTGATCTTTAAATATGGTGGAGGTATGGCACGGTCTTCTAAACTGCATTTTCAAAAATGACGTGACGTGTAGCTCAAAAACTAATCGACCGATTTTTATAAAATTCGGTGTAAATCTTCCTAACCTTATTGTCTAAAACATGTTCCTAAATGCTTTTGAAAATGAAAAATAACGTTTTTTTGTTGCAAAGTGTAACTTTTTGGGAAAATTCAATCTTTGGGTTTCTAAGCGTATTATTTTATCGTTTTTCAACATTTCTCACTTTTTCTTGGTTTACATTCTGCGTATAAGTGTTAATGAACGAAAAATCTTCGCTACGTGTCACGCTTTCCAACAACATCCGCTGCAACCCGTTTAGAAGACCGTGCTATACCTCCGTCATTTTTAAAAATTAATAAAAAACGCAATGTAACAGCTAAAAGTAGTAATAAAACATACCCCAATCTAAAAAATGGTGAAGAAATCCTTCCTCTTAAAAAATCATGAAAATTAGTGTTTTTTCCTCGCCTAAAAGTATCTCCCCCTTCAAAATACCAATAGCACTAATATTTCTATTGCTAATAAATTTTTTACTAATTTAGAAAATGTTTAATTAAATATATTACTATTAATTGTAATATATTAATGTAGTAAGAAAAAATATTAATTGTAATATACCCAAACAATAACCAATAACAATAACCAACCCAAACAATAACCAATACAAAATTACTAATTGAACAAATGACAAGTAACTACTATTACTAATTAAAAATATGTTTTTGAGGGGCTTTTTTGCCTTTTTCGACAGTTTATACTTTCAAGAATATCCTGTAAAAACTTCAAGGCCGTATCTTTATCATTTTATCTTGCAAATATCGATAGTTAAATCTTTGAACGCGTTTTTCTCGACATGAGATTTTTTAAATTTGCTGATATTGTAGCTTAAAGAGCAATTATCCAATTGACTTAAAATTTGAACTGAATACTCTTGAATATATTTACTCTGCAATGACTTAGGATATTTTTGATTGGATGAAAATTGACGATTTGGCATTGAAAAAAAGACCATTTTATAGGCAAGAAAACAGACTTTTTTCATAACCATGCCATTTTGTTACATTTTGATATTTTTCGAAAATCCTACATCATTGTTCAGGAAATACCTTCCAGTTTAACGACATTTTTTCCTTTTTCGGTTTCAGCTACTCAATCGGCCGGAATCATGTCAGCAGTGGAGGAACTTTTTTTGGTGCCTCCGAAGGCAGCGCATAAGTCGCTTGGATCTCAATATTTTTCTATGAAAAAATTATGTAATATAGGTCAAATACAGCCAAATATATTCTTAATTTTTTGAAACATTTAATTGAGTACTTTTCTTCCAAAAAATTCCCTCAAGGAATTTCAGTCCCTCAAGGACATGTTCATTTTATTCTTGAGAAAATCGACGAATACGTTCAAATAAACATTGACGAAGTGTATTATTGATTTCCCGCTATAATCCATTTTTTTGTGTGCCTTGGATTGTGGAGGAATTATTTATATGTGGAAAATAGGTCTCCAGGGATCAATCATTTTATTTTATTTGGCGTTTCCTTTCTTTCGACATTTAACATCGAAATCCTTTCTGGATGTAACATTGATGTATTCTCATTTATAACTCAGTTAGTAAAAGGTCAATGAAATTTGGTTAAACTGCTGATATTTTGATTGAAAACGAGACGGAGATTGTGCAATGAAACCGTGCTGATTTTTATCATTGCTGTCGGTATACCACGGTATACATTTACTGCAACAATAATTGACCGCGAGCGTAGCTGCAGGTGACCTAAATGTTTTCTCTTTCTGGTTATCATATCGAAATAAACCAGATTGCTTGAATCGAACACGTGCAACCATTCCACAAGATAGAGATGGAAAAGTGGGTCAAAGAAAACATCACTAATGACTTTTGATAATGACAGACAGGTGGCAAATGCTTTTCGAGATTCCTATTCCTGTGTGTAGGCTCCGATCATGTCATGGGAGATCATTGGACAGCTCTTCAAAAATAAAATTGATGTTCCATCAACCATTTTGTGTTATTAAGCCCCATTTTTTAATTGCCAAGCATTAAAGTGATGTGCAGTGATGACGTTGAAGTTTACATCGTTGGAATGCAACAATTTTTGGGCTCATTTTCCAATCATTTTTTATTATGCTTATCCAAAGCCTTTTTGTGCAAATTGAGGTCGCGAAGCTCTGATAAGAAAACGTAAAAACATTTGAGTGATTTTGATAGCTAAGAAAGTCTGAACATCGAAAAGAAATTATTTCTCCTGGCTTTCCAACGATGCAAACTTTAACAACATTGTGCAACATTGTGCTCTATGTTTTCCATCAATGGGTTGAAAAATAAGAAAAATTACAGATACTAGCATTCGATTAAAACTTTATATGAAAATTAATTCGGTTAAATATATCAACAAATTCGAGAGATATGGACAACCAATTTATCGCTAAAACGACTTCATGAAAATTTCATAAGAGGACTGCACAAATACCTTTGTCGCGTGTTGTTTGAAGGTTCATTAACAAAATATCAAATATAAAACAAAAGGTCAGCCCCTCTTGGCCCCGCTGGTATCATTATGGTGTTATGATAATGGATTACTAAACGAAATCGAAGCGGGTACGCTATAAATATATTGTGGTCCAAAATATACAATAACAACTACACATTAGTTAACCCTTCGTTGCCTCACTTATATTTGGCCACGATTTTGACACCCTGGATCAATTTGACCCGGATAGTACTATATCCACCTGCTATTAACAAGTCTTCGATTGGTTTTCATTGGAAAAAATCAGAGGTACACTTTAGCAGTTACTAAATATGTCTGCACAATTGAAATTCGGAAAGTATGAAATTAAATTGTTGTAAACAATTATTGCTAAGTTTCAATTTTGGGGAAGTGAGCATTTTATTTCAAATTCGGACAGGTCGAAATCACTAAGTGTGTCAACGTTTTAAATGATTGCACAAATGACTACAGAACTCTACAATACGTTCTAACTCGCAGTTGGAAGGTTTTCCTTTTCTCATGGTACCGTGTGATATAAACTCTATCTCGTGCCTCCTCTTATGCGGTGGCCCTTTTTGTTCCATCTCGGCCTTTCATGCTTTTCTCGTGGCGATGATTCATCGCGCCCCTGTCTTGCTCAGGCGGTCCAATGATGAACGATGAAAATTGCGACCCTTCGATGCAACTGTGATGTACGTGCACGCTCCCCGAAGCTCTCGGTATTATACTCGACGCGTGCTGATGACCTCACTCTCTTGTCCAAGTTCTTATCATCATCATTATTATTATTATTATCATTATTGATTCATTGTAATTTTATCCTGAGTTGCCACCAATTGCGACAAAATCAAGGTTTCGTAAACGGACTATTTTTTTCCGCATCCAACTTCATCAGCTTTAAAGAAAAATAATAACTGTTTGAGAATTTTGGGGAAGAATTTTTTTTTTCTTCGTTGCCAACTTTCGTGACTAGCGTAATAATGTGCTGGCTCGTCGAATTAAAGTCAACAGAATGTAGTTTTTTTTACCGTGGACGTGCTGACATGATTATATTCAATTTGGACAGTAGGTTGCTTTTGTGACGTAAGCACCCACTAAGATGGGATTCTATGAAATTCGTACCATAAAGGGGTAAAATAGGGGATGAAAGTTGGTATGAAAATAAAGGAATGCATATTTCCGGATTTTTCGGAATTCATCCCTTAAGAGGGGATGAATTTGCACGAGAGTATCGTTACATTTCATAAGAAGAGAATTTCGTTACATTTCATAATGAGATGAGATGTAAGTTTGTACGAGAGTTTCGCTACATTTCAAATTAAAACCTTGAAAATTGGTATTTATTCTTTCGGTTAAAAATAAAGAAAGACGTGTTTCAGGATTTTTTGAAATTCATCCCCTAAACGGGTTGAATAAGGGATGAAAGTTTGTATGGAAGTCTGTCAGTTTTGAAATTAGAAACATAAAACGTGGTATTAGAAATAAAAATGATTTGCTACAGTTTTTTTTTCCAAATTCATCCCTTCAGGGGGTAAAATAGGGGAAGAAGGTTTTATAGAAGTCTCTCAGTGTTGAAGCTAGAAGTCTGAACCTTGGTATTCAGACTTCGGATTAGTAGCTGAAATTCCCTGCTTCAGCGTTCTTGATAACTCATCCCTTAAGGGGATAAACTGTAGAAAGACAAGTTGTATGGAACTCTGTCAGCCTTGAAGCTAGAAGAATGAAACTTGGTACATAATCTTAGGGCAAAATGGTCACCTTACTTATTTCTATTTGCATTTTTTATTCATTTGCATTTATTTTGATAACCACGCGTTCGAAGTCGCGGGCGGAAAGCTAGTAGTCTATATCCACACCTAGTCTCATCGAGCTCCATACATTTGTAAAGTCAAGGGATTACGGGCGTCCACTGCCCGCATCACGAACATTTCCGTTCTGCTCCAATTCATTCGCTTTCGCCACGACAGTATCGACGGTGACTTTCGAGATCTCAGAAACAACATGATTTATACAAGAAGAAAGTTGAACGGACAAAAATATACATACACACGCATAAACGCACGGGCGCACAAACATACATAAACTACTGCTCAAAAGTTTCCGGACACTTGAGATCATTGCAAAACTTTCGATCAGTTTGGATAATTGCAAATTTATATTAGAATACTATAATTCATTGTAAAGAGCTATACAGGGTGTCCCAGAACTGAATGCGTTCCCTGAAACGGGGGGGTTGGGGGTGAAATTCTAAGTCGATTGATATAAGCATGTGTGGGTCTCGGATCAACCGTTGAATTATTGATCATTTTTAAAGAGGAGCCAATCAGGTGCGCTCGCCTTTAAAAATTAATAACAATTCAGGGGTTGATCTGAGACCAACACATGCTTAACCCAAACAAACTCAGAATTTCACCCCCGACCCCCCATTTCAGGGAACGCATTCAGTTCTGGGACACCCTATATAGTATCTTAGTAAAATAACAAATGAAATTAATTATATTATTCTCACGTTATTTGGCAATTATGAATTGATCGAAAGTTTCGCAATTACCTGAAGTGTCCGGAAACTCTTGGCCGGCAGTGTACATGGACGTGTATATGCAGTTTATACGTCGAAGATTTACGCAGGTTGACTTTTCATGGACGCAGCGTAGGAATTGCAAAGACTTGGTTATCGTATACGACAATAGTCACTCATAAAACTATTTTATTTATACTCATAAAACAAATTATACTCATAAAACAACTATCTATACTCATAAAACAATTATCGGTTTTGTATTTCTTTTTTAAATCCTTTAGCTGAACAGGCAGAAATTCTTTGAATTCGCATACTCTATCTTTTGTTCAATTAAAAAATTGAGCCAATTCTTCAGATGACCTAAATTGCGAGTCCGATTCAGAGAAAGTATCTAATATAAATGCAACGAACTTTTGATTAGGGCGTTACATCTTTGGGGCTCACAAAAAAAATGGGACTTTTTTGGGAATATTTTTTTAGGATACTGGGAAAGGAAGCATAATGAGACTTGGAGGGTTTATTTTACATGTGTTGAGATATACAAAAAAAGTTCGTATGAACAAAAAAAATACAAAATGGGGCCTCAGTCGCAGCTAGACTTTTCGTTAGAAAAACCTAATATAAATTTATCACCGTGAAAAATGCGATTGAACAAAGCAAGAAAAATGACGTTAGCATTTCTCACTAATAATGTGTCGTTTGCGGTACCCATGTGTAGGGTCCTCGGGATAAATGCACGCATGAATAGTATCTTAAGTGTGGTCTTCGACTGATTGGATTCAGGTGCTGCTTTAAAGTTGCCGAGTGAGGAGAGAAAACGAAAGAGGAAAGGAGAGGGAGGACACAGGTTAAATCAGTATCTATTCCTGTTAATAATACAAATATTAATTGGAATTGACGTTTAACACATTATTGGATTTCGCATCGGACAATATTTCGGAAATTTCGAAATATTTCATTACTTCATTCAGCAATTACTTTAGTACTATTTTTTTCAATGTTGATGATTGAGCTCGTAATTTCATTTTTCAGATTGGTCTTTGAATGAAAGGCTTCATTAGTTTTTGTATGTGCTTTCACAGTGCCCGAGAGAAAGTCATCAATTGGTTGTAATGGTGATGCGTCTAAGAGGATGCGTATCCCGTGAATAAATAAAGACAGTCTTTAGAGAGTACTTCGCCTCTTGAATGATAAGGAGCTACACGTTTCTCAGCGACGAACAGAAACAAATATCCTTATTTTGCCAATCAGTGACGACAAAGTTTGCACTTTCGCTCTCATTGCAAGGACCAGTGGATACTTCTTTGATTTTTTTAAGGTTACAAGTAATTAAGCATAGTCCATTTAAACCATTTAACTGAAGAACATGTTCATCTCTGTGATCGAAATTACATTCGACGTATGCGCATAGATGACAGTTTATTTTGCAAAAATATTTTTGAAAACTTTACATTGTCCTTTCCTTTGAAATCCATACAAATTTTTTATAAAAAATAATTTTAATAAAAGTCCAATTATCAGCCAAGTTGTCGTAACCATATTTTTTACTGCTCGATTTTTAGTGATGTGAATTTTTCATTTTCCGCGACCGATACAAGACGAATTGACTTTAAAAAAAAAGTTTTTGACTTTTATGTACCAAAAAATATGAATATTTCATTTTCTAAGATCGATGTGAGAACAATCCACCTTTTTTGGCTAACCAATAACCTAAAGATCGACTGTTTTCTTTAGTGTAAAGTTTTTCTTCCATATCCTTTAATTTTGCTCTGGCGAAGTTTCAAGGGTTGTTTTTCTTTAATGTTTCTTCATTATCAATAATGACATCCATAATGGGTACGTGCATAATTTTATCAGCTCATTGCAGAAATTGCAAAGTTGGATGTTCAATGTAAGATTATGTGCGATCTTTTTTGCACTCGGCAAACTTTGGCACAAGCGGTTGTCAGATTTTTTATTTAGAACTTTAACAAAAATAAAATCTACACTAATAAATCAGCCGACAATGCAATAGACATTTTCTACAAAAGGCGATGTGAATGTAAAATCAAAATGAAAATTCCGGCGTCGGTGAAGTGATGCTCACGCACTTCGCAGTTTCCCTCAGCTGGCCAAATATCTACGGGAGATATTTACAACATTTATAAAATTGTTTGCGATTTGATTTGATACGATGGAGATATCGCAGCATCGACTGGACGGATTGGCTTGGAAATAGGAGACTTCAAAAGCTTATCTTCACATAACATTAAGGAAGTATCATTAAACTATTTATTTTCAAGCATGTTTACTGAACCATGTGCAATAAAAAATTCGAAAATCTTAATATATTGAAGTTTACATCGTTGGAATGCAATGAAAATATATTTTTACATTTTTTTGGCAAATTTTGGGCTGTGAGGATTACGTGAATTTTTTTAGGGTTCCTATTAGCGATGTACAACGTAAAGTTGCAATAAAATATTTTCGATAACATCGAAAATGACAAAATCGAAGTAAAGAAAAAGAAGTTCCGTTGCATTCCAACGATGAACACTCCAATATCGTACTTTCTCGCCTTTTGGCACTCTGCGTTGAGAGGCGACCGTGGCTCTCGATATTTGGAAACGGTGAAAAAGAAACGCATTTAAAAAAAAACAAAGGTACATATATTGAGAGCCTTAAAAAAAATTACAGAAAACCAACATAAACATCGCCACCGGCAGATGATGAATTTTTTTTTTGCATCGTTTGGCGGTGGACCCTCTCCAGCTTAAACGGTCCATCCGAAATCTAAACGCCAAACCGGTTATTCAAGTTAACAATAAATACGAGTCGTTGACGATCGTCGATTTGTTTTATCATTTTTTTTTAATGCCGCGGCCACGAATTGAAACTCGAGCATACAAAATCTATTTTAAAATGTCGCCATTTTTACGTAACTATTGAGAAATAAAGATCGATTTTGAAAAAGTGAGATCGTCAACGACCTTTAAATGTTTTTCATCCCATGTCCTGTAAAATTGGAAATAATCCATCAAGTGGTTCTTGACCTTTTAAGTCCACCGACTTTGAGAACAGTGTTGCGAGAAAAACGCCCTTAAAGTTTGAAGTATGTTGCTGCTACCGCTCGCTCAGTTGACTGTTAGAAGCTGTAGCTCTTTCAGTTTTAGGAATATTTCAATGCAGTTTTACTACCGGATAAAACATTTTTGGGAAATGCAATTTTTTGACCCACCCCGGTAGATGTACCCCTCTAAACCCAAACCGAAGTACAATTGACCCTCCAATGTTTGATTTTCCCCACATTTAGCCCGGTATGAACTTTGAATGATCAGAACATTCAAAACTCCGAAAGAATGCTACCCAGAAGGATCAAAACTCGGAAAGAATTTTACACGAAAGACCAAAACTCCGAAAATTTGAACACCGTCAAAATAATTCGGCTATGGAAGTTTTAAAAGTTGCAAAATTTTCAATAAATCGACGAATTATCTCAGGAATTTTTTTTTATCAAGAAGTGATTTTACGTCAATTTTGAAATTTGTCTAGACAATGTTATACGTTCTGCATCATTTACAGTCAACTGTGTAGACTCTCGCTGTCATGATCTTGGCGAACCTTGTAATTTTGGAACATTAAAATTAGGAATTTTAAACCGTCGGCGCATTCAAAGTTCGGAATTTCAACCCGGCCCCCATGTCAAGATCATGCAAGCGAAAGTCTACACAGTTGACTGTGAATTATGTAGGACGTATAACATTGTCTAGACAAATTTCAACGTTAACGAAAAATAACTTCTTAAGGCTAGGTACCTGAGTAAACGGCGAGAAAAACTGGTAAACGTCGGGAATTTTTATCTCGAAAACTAATGTTTCGATTACATCCAGGATTTTTTATTGGAAAAAATGTACATTGAGGTATGTTTACGAATTTTTTCAAATAAATTTGTTGACTGGAAACGATTCAAACGCGATTATCTCGAAACACAGTTTTCAAAGTCGGTGCCAGATGTATCTCGAAAACGGCTTGTCCGATTTTGTCCAAATTTGGATACAACATTCTTCGATAGTTTTTCTCGTTCGCCACGTAGGATTTTTTTGAAATTTTCATTTTTGACGGAATTGCGACCGTTTTAATTTAACATTCGTTTTTCGTTCGCAATTTCCGACGATTTTGGATTGCATACACATTGCATAAAAAAGTAATGGTTCAATCAAATGAAAAACCCCTACGTGGCGAACGAGAAAAACTATCGAAGAATATTGTATCCAAATTTGGACAAAATCGGACAAGCCGTTTTCGAGATAAATTTGGCACCAACTTTGAAAACTATGTTTCGAGATAATCGCGTTTGAATCGCTTCCAGTCAACAAATTTATTCTGAAAAATTCCTAAACACACCTCAATGTACATATTTACCAATAAAAAAAACCCGGATCCAATCGAAACATTAGTTTTTGAGATAAAAATTCTCGAAGTTTACCTGTTTTTCTCGTCGTTTATTCAGGTACCTCCCCTTAATAAAAAAAATCTTGAAATCGTTCGTCTATTTATTGAAAATTTCGAAACTTCACTTCCATAGCCGAATTATTTTGACGGTGTTCAGATTTTCGGAGTTTTTATCTTTCGTGTAAAATTCTTTCGGAGCTTTGATCATTCGGGGTAGTATTCTTTCGGAGTTTTGAGCGTTCTGATCATTCAAAGTTCGGAATTCCAACCCGGCCCCATCTTGAATTTCGGAATATTAAAATTCGGAATTTCAAAGTCTCGGAACATTCAAAGTTCGGAATTTCAACCCGGCTCCCCCAAATTGGTCTCTCGAGGCGCTGAAGCTATTTATTCGGCACATATATTCATTCGAGTTAACTTTATTTGATTAACTTTCCACTCGTGCATCCTGCGATAATCGACAGTCGCCTTATTTTATCCTCCCTGACGTCTATACAAAACACATTTTTATCGTGAGCAGAGTATAGTGGATTCCCAAGGATCTGGAGCTGAATACACGAGGAACAACATAGTGTTTGGATTTTTTTTCTATTCACTCGGTGTGGCCGCACCATCCACAGAGCACAAAACACACACACACACATACGTATATATTCATATGAGCGATATAACCTGGGCATAAGGTGACTCAGAGAGAAAGTAAGCGGCAAGGTATTCGCGGCTGCTGTGCGATGTTTTAGACGAGCCAGTGCACGAATCAGAACTGCACTAGCGAGATTATATGCAATCTACACTGTACAATAATACGCGCAAACGGCAAATGGGTTAGTGTTGTTACGGCGCCGTTCTACCATCTATGCCCCGAGAAGAAAAAAAAAACTCACTTGGATCAACGAAATTGTCCATTCACAGGAAATATTAAGATACATCACTAAAATATTTGATTATTTCGTGTTCGTTGATTCGATGAAACAACAATCCTCAATGAGCTGATACTCCATTTGCCGATGAATAATTCGTTGGCATCCTCCAATGACGAGTTTAGTAAGCCCAAGTCAAGTCAATTTTAGTCAGATCAAGGCGAGTCAATTTTTCTCACTTATACATCGTTGGCGTTCAACATCGACTGAGCAGTCCCCAATCAAACGGTATTTTGGAAGTCCTCACTTGTCGTAATCACAGCGTCGCTTTCTATTTCTCAATCGGCTCGTCACTGATGGAAAACTAAATGGATTACAGAGCAAAAGCATGACAATCAAATTCAACGATCGTCACTTTCTCCATAAATAGTGGCATTTCTATTATTTGATTTTCCAGGCTGACGGTATGGGACGAAAGGCCATTGTTGGTACGAACAGCGAGATCCACGAAGTCAGTTGGAGACGCAATGACAATACGTGATTTTCATTACGGGGCTATACCAGTGTGACACTTTAAAAAAATCGATTTTTTGCCCTTTTGGACAGTTTATACTTTTAAGAATATCATTATCATTAATATCATTTTATCTTGCAAAAATCGATAGTTGAATCTTTAAACGCGTTTTTCTCGAAATGAGATTTTTCAAATTTGCTGACATTGTAACTCAAAGAGCAATTATCCGATTGACTAGAAGTTTGATCTGAGTACTCTTGAATACATTTACTCTACAATGACGTAGGATAATTTTGATTGGATGCAAATTGACGATTTGGCATTAAAAAAAACGACCATTTTATAGGCAAGAAAACAGACTTTTTTCATAACTACGCCATTTTGTTAGATTCTGATATTTTTCGAAAATCCTACGTCATTGTACAGGAAATATCTTCCAGTTTAACGACATTTTTTCCTTTTTCGGTTTCAGCTACACAATCGGCCGGAATCATGTCAGCAGTGGAGGAACTTTTTTTCGCGCCTCCGAAGACAGCGCATAAGTCGCTTGGATCTCAATATTTTTCTATGAAAAAATTATGTAATATAGGTCAAATATAGCCGAATATATTCTTAATTTTTCGAAACATTTAATTGAGTACTTTTCTTCCGAAAAATTTCCGAAAATCACCCAAATTTTCAGCGTTCACACTGGTATAGCCCCTTAATGGATTAAACTAATGAGAAGTTTAAGAGTGGAATATAGGGTCCTAGCATTTTGCTCTTTTGTGGATTATCGTGGAAAGTATCCTATACTGAAAAACAACTTTGGTGTAGTCATGATTGGATATATATATCCAATAGGTATATATATATATATATATATATATATATATATATATATATATATATATATATATATATATATAACGATGGGTGCTAATGCTATACCCATAAATTATAGTTTAGTGTAAGTTACAACACGATAGAGACTGGCTGTACGGCCAGCCACGTTAGAGACCGTTCACCGACACGTCGTCCTTGCGCCTGAGAGTCGGACGACCCCGCCGTCAATGTCTCTCGCAATCGGAGATATATACAATCCCATGGAACCGAGGCATAAATACCATTACATATACATATTTTCTCGTATTTTTATTTTCACCTTTCTGATATATGTCCGATATTTTCTACGCGTTTTGGAGACGCAATATCGAGAGTAGGCGTGCTCGTTGAGTACCAAATAGGAGACTGCAAAAGTGAAGGTCCTAAACCCAAATCGACTTATTATTGGAAAAGGGACGAAACGTTGGAGAATAATTTTTAATTGTTATTTTATTCGTATAGTTTATGCAATTATTCTGTGCATAAAATATTACTTTTACGATTGAGAGGGCAATGAGGTTAATTTAGTAATTAACGGTCCAATAAGTACTGTGAATACTGAAATTTTTTGGTAAGGGCGTAGGCTACTGTAAAAAATGTACAAACTCGATAGTTGCTTGAGTCACGCCAAATTGAAGAGGAAGGTTCAACGTGTGAGACAGGAATCGCAGATTGAAGGCAAATGTATGATTACAACGATATAACTGTGGATAAAGCTTTAAACGTTTATCTCGAAATTATGTTTTTCAAAACGATGTACACGATTTATTAACATCTAATGAACAAATTTACTTGAAATTTGGTACATTTGTTCAATGTAATAGTAGTTTGGTCTTGACCGACGTTTTTCTTCTTAATATTAGTTTCATTAGTTATTAACAATAACGATGTCATACTTCCTCGAAGAATCTTCAAAAAATTCTAAATCTTTTTCGCTAATTGAAATACGATAACAAAAAACGCTCGGTCAAGTCTTAGCGAATATTATCCATTTAAATCCTTCCTTGACACACTTATATTTGGCCACGAGTTTGACACACTGGGTCAATTTGACCCGAATAGAATTTTATCCACCTGCCATCAGCAACCGTTCGATCGGTTTTTATTGGAAAAAATCCGGGATACACTTCAAACATTTCTTAATATGTCTGCATGATTGAAATTCGAAAAGTATAAATTTGAATTGTTGTAAAACATTATTGAAAACTTTCAATTTTGCGTAAGTGAGCATTTTGTTTCAAATTCGTCCGGGTCAGAATGACCCAGCGTGTCAAGGAAGGGTTAAGAAAAAACTCGTTTTTTTTTTGTTTCGGATCAACCGCGAGGCCAAAATCAAGTACACCGTTGAGTTCCTCAGGTTCAAAAGTCCTTCATAAGATTGTTCATAACTCCTTTTATTATTAATGACATTCAATGAAATTTCGTACACAACTTTGTTAATGTACACACAAATAAAAGTCCAAACGATTTTTCAATCTCACTTACTCCTTTAAAATTGATTTTTTAATATAACAACAGTTTTTGGCTAATTAAAGTAGCCTAAGCTCTTAAGGTTCATTTGCGAACTGTGATAACGAAAATATTAGCAAATGGTATTTAAATTCGGCCGGTTAAATTTTCAGATAAAAAAATACGATTTAATTTAGGTTGCCAAACAAAATATAGCTTTTATTGAATTCTCACTTGTTCATGTATATACAATAATATTTGTTGTACATTATTCAATTTTTTGTAATTATATATATTAATTTCGGTTGCCAAACAAAATATAGCTTTCATTAAATTTCTTACTAGTTCATACATATACAATAATATTTGTTATTCGATATTCAATTATTTTGTAATTATATATATATACAATCTACAAGTATGGGTGTATGTCCATAGAGCAATGCTGGATGCATCATCGCTTCATTGACATATGTGTATGATGCTGGGTGCATATGACACAGTCAGGGTATGAAGGAGGGTATTGGTCATCCACGAGGGTTGTAAGTGGAAGAAAGGGAGAGAAAAAGAAAGAGAGGGAGCGAGAGAAAGACAGAGAGAAAACTATAGAAAGCAGGCCAGATCATTATTCGCATACACGTCATTGTCATTCGAGTTGCCGGAATGAATAAGCCCCCAAACGAGGGTGAACAGTGCGCGGACAAAAGTTCGTGGTCGTGCCCTTCTTCATCCCCTCACACCACACACACGCAGGCCTATTAATTTTTTTACGGTTTCCTACGCATCAGAAATGTATTTCTTCGCCAAGAAATACCGGAGCGACTATTCACGTCCTGCAAATCCCGACAGCCAAGTAAAGCTTCGAGAATTTCTATGAGTCAACTCGTAATTCGGTAAAAGGTCGATGAAATCATCCATCTCACCGATCATTGTTCCCGCTGCCATTTCCCCTAGCTCGGAAAACGCATTTTGCCGCACGGATTTTTCAATATTATTGCAACATAGGTATCAAGATGCATTTTCATATATAGATATTCTATTTCGTTACCAATTACTCTTAATTTCGTTGGACAAACACTTGCGCCCAGGACAAATTGATATTCACATGAGTTTCGTAACTACAGCAAATACGGGGATTATCGCGAAACGATGATTCACAATTGCGACACTTTTTAATTCGTATGTACGAATAATCCAGTCGCTGGTGCAAAGGGATTGGAGGAGGGGCTGAAAAGTTTTAGGGGAACGAGGAGACCCGAATGAGAAAGGGAGAACACATATACCGTGCACGTACCAACATAATTCCATATGTGTGTGTGCATGTGCGTGTATTGTAGGCTACCAGTGGTACTTGACAAGTAAGGGAGGTTTGTTAGTCATTGATACACTTCAAACAGTATATATACCGGGTGTCCCAGAACTGAATGTGTTCCCTGAAATAGGGGGTTGGGGGTGAAATTCTGAGTCGATTGATATAAGCATGTGTGGGTGTCAGATCAACCGTTGAATTATTATTGATTTTTAAAGGCGGGCCAATCAGGTGCGCCCGATAAGCCGGCGTATCGCTCACCGCCGTACTCCGGCTTATCGGGCACACCTGATTGGCCCGCGCTTAAAAATTAATAATAATTCAACGGTTGATCTGAGACCCACACATGCTTATATCAATCGACTCAGAATTTCACCCCCAACCCCCCATTTCAGGGAACGCATTCAGTTCTGGGACACCCTGTATACAAACGGTTTGAAGTGTATGTATATGTATATAAGTGCATTAGTATATGTATGTATATATACAGGGTGTCCTGTTATAAATGGATAATCCTGCGACTGTCGATAGGTCAGATCATGTCCTACTATATGCTGGAATTTCAGTTCAGTAAAAGTCCCACGGTTTTTGAGATTTTGAGCTTTATGTTATTTTTTAAGAAAAATCATCTGCTTTTGGTTTTTCGCGTGCCATTTCTCCAAATGATATGAATCGACAATAACCTAGCAACTTTTTAAAGTACTTGGTACGATATGCGTAGTACGTTTTTTAAACACCGCAGGCTATCAAAGTCAGATGCTCGAATTGGTTTGTACGGAAATTCTGCATAAGATCTTTTTTCATAAAGTTTCCTTAACATTTAAGGTTAAAAAGAAGACTTTCCCAGATAAAACAAATAACCAAGAGTATTTATAAAAAACCGGGGGAAAAAGTTATTTGTTGAAATGGCATGCGAAAAACCAAAAGCAGATGATTTTTATCTCGAAAACCATGGGACTTTTACTAAACTGAAATTCCAGCATATAGTAGGAAATGATCTGACCTATCGCCAGTTTGAGGATATCCAATCATAACAGGACACCCTGTATATATACATAGACACACACATTTGTATGCTAGGGTAGCAAGTAAACGATGACTCACGTAATCATCGAAATCGACAGCTGATCCTAATGCGTTAGGTGCACTCTGTGCGTTCTGTGAGCTCTGCGTATCAGATATTCGTCTATGTATGTGTTCATGAGCATACGATGTATATATTTTCGATACGACGCAACACGTATTGCGTGTTGCACGTTTGCCATTTTTATCAAGGGACGCGGTAGTATCTTGGCGCCTAGAGCTTCAAATGCGAAAGGCTACCAAGCATGCCGAGGCAAGAATGTCAAAGGTTACATTTTTGAATGCCAGTATCTGAGTAACGTAGAAATTGATCAATTTTTTTTTACGAGACTTCAACAGAGCTTTTCGGATATAATCTTTGCAACGAGTTTAGTTGCAGTTCAGTCGGTTTCGATCGATTTTGAGGCATTGCAATTTCCTGGTGAGATTGTTGCGAAATTATTATAAGTTACGTGGTCTGTAGACCGTTGACCTCGGACCAACTGTACGTGAAAACTTCGCTTTCTTTTGGTACGTTCATGCGGAAGACTTATTTGTTGATATTTTACGAAAATGTATTTCGTGTGCACTTTTCACGTTTTTAACTACTTCGAGTTTAAGGAATCATCACAGAGGAAAATTTTTCAAAAAATCGTTTTTTTGCATTATTCGATAGTATACACGGTCATAAACGTTCTGTCAATTTTTTAGATCGAAATTCGAATTATTTCGATCGCTACCGTCTTTGGTAGAAAAAGTTAAGCCTTTCTTTGAACTTTAAACGTGCTTTTTTTTAATGGTGTTTTTCAAAACGGTGGCCACTCTCGAAGGAATAGTTTTCAAGCTATCCGTATGAAATTTTAACCGAACATTCTTCACGTCATTCCTTATGTTACTATGGAAACTTTTTTTTTTAAATCTTGCTATTTTTACGAAAAACGAAAAACTGTCGAAAAAAGGCTGAATTTGATACTATTTGTTCAAACCGCCGAAATTTATTCAAATTTCACTAAAAAAAACCTCCATGGGAACATAGCGATTTTCCTACAGATTAATAATCATTTTGAAATTCTTGTTTCAGATAAAATTTGGGGCCGCAATCCTGGCCACCATGGGACACCATTTTTTTCCACGAAATTTTCCGCAAATAAAAACAATGTTAAGCAATAAATAAAGAAGTTTTTAAAAATCATTTTTTATTCTCTGTCGGTGCTTCAAGTTCTAATAAAAAAATCAAACCGATTAGCTTATCCTATCCACCTAAAACTAAAATTATTTAAAATTTGGTGTATTAATTATTGAAGTAATGAAGCATACAAGGAATTTTTATTTTTTATTTTTAGTACATTTTATTAAGCAGCGGAGCGGTCGCAAAATGGCGTCTCAAAAAAAGACTCCTCGACGGTTGACAGCATAAGTGCCACAGCAAGTATGTGAAATCAAAAATTCAAAAAGATTATTACATTATAATAGTATAGCGATCGCAGCATCGTAGGAAATTTGAAAATTTTGATTAGAAAAAAAATGGCGGCCATTTAAAAAAAATCGAATTTTACACAAAAATTTTGCAGTAAGTTGTTAATAAAAAAAAGTAAACGATTTAATAAACTCTACGATGCGACGATAGCGATAAGTTTTCTGAAGAGAATCCTTTTTGAATGAGGTCGATTGGACAAAACTTAACAGAGTTATGCTGTCAACCAGGTCAAAAAAATGGTTTCGAGAAAAACGCGTTTAAAGTATAGAAAGGCCCGTATAGAAGGCTCTGAGAGCGTCGACGCTTGTCGCCAATTTCGAATACTTCTAAGTCGAATATTGTTTTGAAAATTAGTAGGCATATTCTTAAAAGCCAAAACTATCTACTTAAGCAAAAAAAATCGATGTTTGTTCACACTGATATTCCTCCTTAATAATTGAACGACTGGCTAGGATTAAAGTTCCGTGAGTGCGGGAAAATATTTACGTAAACTTACGATTCATTTGGTAATTTCTACAGTGAGTGAAGAAACTCTGTTCTCACATATTCTTTCGTTCTTTATCGACAAAGTCAGAAGTCAAGAAGCCATAGATAGGGGTTTTTTTAGATCGATGAAAAAAAGTTTAAAAAAACACGTTTCGATATTATGTCTTAAAAACGTGATTTAAAAAAACTAACATCTGTCTTTATATGCATATATATTGAAATCAACGCAGCCAGGCAAATCTCAAATGGTACTTTTGAAATATTATACTTTAACACACCCAATATGTTGCCAAGCAATCAATCACGGGATTTCAGAGAGAAGTGTGATGACGGAAAAAGAGATTTAAAAAAAAGTGAAGAAAAAAACCTACGCCAAGTACTTAAAAATCGGTCGATTTTCATTTTGGTTAAGATTCTTATTAATACTTGCAAAATAATAATTTAAATGAAAGTGAAATCGCAAGTGCCCCTTTATAGTACTTCGAAGTGACATAAGTTTGGCCAGTCAGTTTTTTTTCGTAATAGCTTTCGTATATGGTTCATTAAAATAATCGAGAAACGAGTCGAAGGAAGCTGCCAGACTTTTATTTGTAAGATACACAAGCTCTGCCCAACCGACCAGCGAGTTAGAATCATATATATTCAATCATCGTTGCAGTATATGGAGTCATCGAAATAAATAACAAATAGAAGCTGTATTCGTAGAAAAAACATATTTTCCTTTTCGAGACTTGTCTCATGCTTTGATTAGCAGGATTCTTTCAAAATTTCATAAGAAGAATCGATAATAAATTACACAATGAATGATATTTTGACTTGAATTTTATCTGAATTCTTCTAAAATGCTGGATTTCGACTTGTCAAATTTCAAAATATTGCGGATATTGCACTCACGAGGAATGTTGCAATTTTTAAATTGGAAGATTAGTCGTTCCCCTGACTTCCTGAATTATTTTAATGAAGCATCCGAGACAGCTGTTGCGAAAGGAATCCTGGCGTGCTTAAAGTGTCGTCACCTCGAAGTACAACTTCATTCTAGCTATTTCACTTTCATAATATGTTAATTATTTTTTTGGACATCACTATTGTCCGGATGGATACACCTCTGAGATATAAAAATGGACTTGATTTTTTTTTTAAATGGACCTTTCTCACCGGACAGAATTTAGCACATTTCGATACGAATTAACTGACTACAATATGTTGGTGCTCTTAGACCATTCAATACCACTTGTCAGCGTTGAAACGTTCCCTACTCTAAACATTCAGAAAAGTTTTTTCGTTTTTATTCTACCTGATGATGTTGGGCTCTGACATGGCGTATCAACTCAAAGTATTGAGGTGACAAATACAGAAGCAAAATCGTTAATAAAGAAAACGAAACTACGAAGGTTGATAAGGGCATGTACAAGGTCAACATAACCTCACAAATTTTCCAACCCAATTTTCTCATAGAGGGTTAATTTTTTTAAGAAAAGCAAAGCATGATACTCTGGAGAATTCCCTGTAGCACTGCTTGATGATTTCCTTTCGCCCTAAATATTATTAATGTCTAAGAAATCTCTGTTCGAAAATTTCAGTTATCTCTCTCGCACTTATATGTCACGTGGTAGTTCTTCTACTTCGCCTTAAGGGGTTATGTCTAGTTGTAAAAGTCGAAAAATCACTTTTGTCAAAACCTATACATTTTGACAGTATATCATCTTATAAATATTCCCGAAAAATTTCGTGGTGATCGAATCAAAATTGACGGATTTATAGGCTTTTAAAGTCGGTGAGCAAAATATATAAAAAAATACTGCATCGATCTTTCTGAAATTTTTAGGGCTTTTTCTAGATTAAAAATATGACATTTGATCAATGGATTTTTTTTCGATATATATTTTCGATTTGATGAACGAAAAATGCAAATTCTGGTCGCAAAAATCAAGACTCTCACATTAAACACGCGCCTCTTTTTTAAATTCGATATTTTGGAAATTCCTTCGATCAATCATGAGATAAATAATTATGCTAACGAAATCTCTTAAATTTTTTGATATTAGATAACCTGGTTCAGAAGGGCATTGCTCGGGACAAAACACGTTTTTGAAAGGTGCTTTCCTGACATCGGTTGTAAATCAATTATAATCAAATATTTTGAAACAACACAATTATAGAGTGTTCTTCAGATGATACTTTTTTAAATACCTAATTTTCGTAGATTGATCATCACAATAAAAAAAAAAACTATCGTAATAATCAGCTATTTTCGACTGTTATAGTAGAGTATCAATTATCCGAATCGATTGGGACCGGGCGTCTTTCGGATAATCGAAAATTCGGATAACCGAACATCAATATTTCGAGGGCGAAAAAAGAGTTCATTCTTTCAATATGATAAAATAGAAATGTTTAAAAATACAATGAACATTAAAAAGTGAATAGTACAAATACATGTTTGATGAATTGCAAATAACCATTGTATCATTTAATGATATACAACGAAGTTAAAGATGTATTTTTAAATAATCAACATTCGTAGATTTTTTTAGTTCTTATCTAGTTATTTTTGAAAAAGTCGACGATTTTCTTCCGCTTCAGAACGGAAGCTCGTTTCTTTGCTGCCAAATCTCGACTGCTAGCGGAAAGCAAAGTGTGCGCGAGCGCAGACCGAGAAAGTGGAGGGGACGTATAACAATGTGTACATCATGCAACAATATATAAGACGTAATGGTTCGAATAACTGAGCATTCAGATGAACAAAATTATTGTTTAGATAATTGATATTTTGAATAACCCAAATCGCCATTCGGATAATTGACGTTTCGGATAAACCAAATGGCCATTCCGATAATTGACGTTTTGGATAACTGACGTTCGGATAATCGACACTCTACTCTATGTTAATGCATCCCTCGGTTCTATATGCATAAAATATTCCATACTAGTCCAGTAAAAGAGACGAAAACCCAGCACTTTTTAGTGTTGAATATGAATTTTTGACAGAAGGTAGATGGTTACATACTGAAAGTAACTCCAATAAAATGTTGCCCCTCAACTCGCCCCAACCCTGAGAAATAGGGGTTGAAAACTTAAAAATCGCCGTATCTCGATAATTAATAGCCCGATCAAAAAAGGTTTCAAACAAAAGTTGTTTGGAATAATAAAATTCGTGTAAAATTATCTGACGTCCAACCCCCTATCGCTGCGTCCTTGTCTGGGTCAGTGGTGCTCTCGTGTTTTTGTGCCGCTATTTTCAAAGACAGAGGATTGGACGTCAGATAACTTTATACGTATTTTAGTATTCCAAACAACTTTTGTTCGAAACAATTTTTGATCGGGCTACTAATTCTCGAGATACGGCGATTTTTTAGTTTTCAACCCCTATTTCTTAGGGTTGGGGCGAGTTGAGGGCCAACATTTTATTGGGCCTACTTTCACTATGCACCCATCCACCTTCTCAGCATACGGCCGCTGAAAAACGAGATGGCGAACGTAATCGCCATGCACGGGAACTGTCACTATTGAAAATCTTCGATCGAAACAAACTTCCAATTGGCTCATGGAGAATTCAACTCTACAATAGGAAGTTGACGAAATCTTTCTATTTGGTACGACAAAAAAAAATGTATAGGCTGGCAGAGTAGAGAAATAATACGTGATAAGACTGAAAACATGACATTCCTAATTATGGATTATTCGCGAGCTTCGACCTTCTTCCATGCATCTTGAACAAAAAGTATTTGTCACCAGAAATTATCGATTAGTTTTCACAGTGGATTTGGGAAGTTCGAAAAAAATTTGGCCGTTTCAAAATCGCAGATGACGACACTATTGACAATGTATATATGTTTTTTTCATTGCTTTGAATGAATGTGGAAATAGATTCGCGTCCATGCAATTGTAACGAGGACAACCGGAGAATTGTGTGAATGACAAAGAGGAAACGAGAGAGATAATTTTTTTTTTGCATTGCCTCTCGTGTGTACGAGCTCACCCAAGTTTCTCTCATTCAGAGCTGAATGAAAGGTTTCGTTTTACGATGTGATAGTGGTGTGTCCGTTCTCTATCGCACAGTAGCCGCGTCGTTTAGTTCATTGGGCGTAATGCAATTTGCACTAGTAAAATGGTGGCGAGTGGATCTCATATAAATGGGGTCTACGTTGGGATATAATTGAACGTGTGGCTATGCGATATGCAATTCGCGTTTACATTTATCATCCAACTCAGTCTCATGCTCTCGCTTCATTTTCATTGTCTATTTTTTTGTTCAAGTATATACGCAACATTCCCAAATTCGAATTCCATGCATATTTCCTACTAAATAGGCTTGCCTTTGAAGTAACCGTTCGTAGTCGCCATCAATTTGTATAATAACTGTTTATTATTAATTGTAAATTTGCAATAAAAACAACAAGTTAAAGGATGGGTTCTACGATTATAAAAATTCACGGTAATTTTTATGCTGGGAAAATCGGATGAACAAAAACAATGTTGTTTGCAATTTTCTGATAGAGACAAAAGTATCTCACAATAAATTGTAACACGAAAGTATAGCATTTTTATAACAATTAATAACAATTTATAACATTTTTATAAGAAATATTTATATAACAATTTATAACATTTCATTGTTCGTTTTTTTGTTCAAGTACTACGAGTAACATTTGAAATAAGAGTATTTGACGCAACATTCCCAAATTCGAATTGCATGCATATTTCCTACTAAATAGGCTTATCTTTGAGGTAACTGATCGTAGTCGCCATCAATTTTTATAATAACTGCTTATTATTCATTGTAAAATTGCAATCAAAACAACACATTAAAGAATGTGTTCTACGATTATAAAATTTTGCGATAATTTGTATTCTGGGAACAACAGATGACGAACAAAAACCATGTTGTTTGCATTTTTCTGATAGAGACGAAAGTATCTCACAATAAATTGTAACACAAAAGTATAACATTTTTATAACAATTTATAACATTTTTATAACAATTTATAACATTTTTACAACAATTTATAACATTTTTATAACAATTTATAACATTTTTACAACAATTTATAACATTTTTATAACAATTTATAACATTTTTATAACAATTTTCAACAACAAAAATGCTGATACAAATAATATTGTGTCTCTATCAGAAAATTGCAAACCACAACGTTTTTGTTCGTCGTCTGTTTTTCCCAGCGTGAAAATTATCGCAAAATTTTATAATCGTAGAGGAAACAAAAAGATTATGCAGTTATATACGTGCCCATATTTCGAAAACCGTAAACTTTTTACTGCGGTCAAATTTTGATGTTCTGACAGGTCATCATCTGGTATATTACCAGGTTAATGATTATGCACGGTTTACCAGCCACCCCCTACGCCCATATAGGATATCCTATTTGAATTTTGTTCGTCTGTTTTTTTTTTCTTAATTTTTTTATCACATTGTGTTCTGCAAATTATTCAATCTAAGAAATGTACGAAACCAGATGATTACAGACGAGGGAATATGATCTCGAAGTCTGCATCATTGGAACGCAATGCAAATTAATTCTTTTTAATCGACAAAATGTCTTTTTGGCCGATTAAAGATTAAACGAAAATCATCAGACCGTTTTTACGTCTTTTTATTGCAGACTTACGACCTTAAGTTGCAAAAACAATGTTTCCATTTTACAAATTTTGTTTCCGATCATACGAGTATTTACGGCCACAATCGTGTAAACCGTGAGAACTCCGTTTTTCGAAGACATTTACAAACGTTAAAAAAATGTAAAATAAATAAAAATAAACGTTTAAAAATTGATTTTCCATTCTCGAGTGCTTTGATTTGACATAAAAAAATCGGACTGATTCGCGTATTTTAACCATCGAAAAAAAAGGCGCGAAAATCAGCTATCTTTCGACCCGTTACACTGTGATGATCCCTTATCGTTGTTCTCGGCTCGTGAAGCAGACCCTCTCTAAAAGCCTCGATACCCCAGTTTCTGCTGTTTAGGCTCTCGGTGGACGATGGTAATTCATCGGATTTCCTTTTGTTAAACGTAGATGTTAAAACATCGCCAGTACTGCTATTTTGAGGTTTTCGATAGAATTCCCGAGCAGAAATCTAATCAGGCTGCCTGAGGATCCATCAGGCCCGGATCAGGGATCAATAAGGAGCCCTGATCAGGCACGCCTGATTTGAGCTAGACAGGGGCCTAAGCAGGGATTAATAAGGCGCCCTGATCAGGCACGCCTGATTTGCGCCGGATAGGAGCCTGATCAGGTATTAATAAGACGCCCTGATCAGGCACGCCTGATTTGCGCCGGGTAGGAGCCTTATCAGGCATCAATAAGGCGCCCTGATCAGGCACGCATGATTTGCGCCGGATAGGAGCCTTATCAGGCATCGATAAGGCACCCTAGTCATGCACGCCTGATTTGTGCCGGATAGAAGCCTTATCTCGCATGAAGCTCGTCACTCCGTAACCTCTCCTCTCTAGGACTAGACAGCGCCTCTGTCGGCGAAGCCTCACAAAATATTTTGACAGCTGCACACGCAGGCACGCGAAATATATGAAAACAATGGTTATCAACCGAAAGTGCGTGTCGTCAAAATTTATTTCAAAATCTTTTTTATCATAAATAAATATTTATGTTAATTTTTTTTGTATTATTGTCATATGGAATCAAAACTTTTGTATATAATACGGGCAGCCAGTCCCGTATTATATACGTAGATGAGAGCGCAACAGCCATGCCGTAGCTACATCGACACATCTCGTTCGGTTCATCAATTTCTCCCGAAGAAAGGCAAGCCCTTCAATAAAGTGCAGTGCATACAAAATCTCAGGTAAAGTATATTTGCGATTATACTGTGGATTATCTACACATGAACAGTGATAATATATAAAATACGACTTGATGGGTGAAGACTATGCGGCGTAGCTTAACCTCACTTTGTCACTTTCGCACCATTTGTACATATATAGTGTGATATATTTCGTATCAAGAAAAAATGTTCAACAGTACAAACATACGTATATGTACATAAATGTACTCATACATACGTGCAAGGACCAGATGACGAGAAATAATTGCGCAAATTGCATTTTGTACCGTCGAACATTTTTTTCTCAATAATATATATACAACACTATATATATACAAATGATGCGAGAACGACGAAAAGAGATTGAGCTACGCCACTACGACGTACACCATTTTTAAATAATTATTAATTATTAATTATCTCAAGAGGATATATCAGTCAGAGCCTATATCGCTCACTTTTCCCTGGTCGAATATATCTATACTTATGATAAATATAGATATACCCGACGGGGGAGCGGTGGCGCTCCCTAGGTCCGACTGATATATGCTCTTAATGTAAAGATGTGATTTTTCTATGCATATTTACTAATTTTTCTGTGTATTCAAAATATTTCAGATGCAATCTTGACAAAGTATGATGGTACTCCCCACGCAGGTTCTATCAAAGAGAAACAAATTTCGGATGGGCTAGCGGCGGTCATAAACAGTGCGAAAGATGGGAACGGTCATCGCCAAAACCGGAACAAAAACTAAACGATTAAGTCAAATAAAATAAAAACTTAAACTTTAAAAAAATGTTTTCATATTTTTAATAATGTTAGTAAACTTGATAATAATTTAATAAATGTTGATCTATTGTTAAACAAAAAATTAATCAAATGATTGAGCCAGATGACACGCATGTCTCAGGCTGGATGAGGCACCTGATCCGAGCCAGATAAGTTGCTTGATCCGAGCCAGATATAGTGCCTAATCCGAGCCTGGTAAGGTGCCTGATCCGGGCCAGATATAGTACCTGATCCGAGCCGGATACGGAGCCTGATCCGGGTCTGATGAGATGCCTGATCCGGGCCAGATAAGTTGCTTGATCCGGGCCTGATCAGAGCCTGATAAGGTGCCTGATCCGGACCTGAATATGCAAAAGCGTTACATCCCTGATCAGGGCCGGACTAAATTTGCCTGACCCGGCCCGGATTTGCTATTGTGGCAGCCTGATCCGGTCCGGATTTCACCCTGAACAAATTTCTGCTCGGGTTGTTGTTTCTTCTTAATACCAAATTATAGAGTCGGCTCTCAAGTAGTCCCTATTATATTTTAATACTTGCTTGACGCTCAGTGTGAAAACAGGAGTTCCAGTTCAAATTTCGTTTCAACAAATCACGTGCAAATTCGTTAAACGTTTAAGGGGAGGGTAGGGGTTTCAACACGAAAAAAACACTTTTTTGCGATTTTTTCATCTATATGGATAGAGTAAATTTATTGAAACCTTTCGTATATTGTCAAGTGTCATTTCAAGAACATTCCGTGAAATTTGTACGCGAAAATATCCACAACCAAGCCGGTGCCGCATTTTTCTCGAAACCACTTTTTCAAAGTCCGTGTTCACTGCCATTTGAAAACTACATGACCGATTTATTTCGAACTTGGTACAAACTTTCTACATATAAAATACCTCCCCCCAACGGTTAGTTTGAGATTTTTTTTTACATTGAGAGAAGGGGTTTCCACCCCCAAAATGGCGGAATTTTTCGTGAAAAATAGCACTTTTCACTTTACATGACCACCAAAAATCTAGAAATGAAAAAAAAAATTATCAAAGACCGTTGGGGGGAGAATTTGATGATACTTTGACTAAATTTTAATGGTACTTGATTTTAGATAATTTCTAGCTGAGATACAGTGAACACCGCAAATCATGTTTTTCCAAAGGCGTTCTTGGAAAAGCTTTGTCACCGACTTGTTTGTGGATATTTTCGCGTACAAATTTCACAGAGTGTTATTGAAATGACACTTAACAATGTACAAAAGGTTTCAATAAATTTACTCTATCCATATGGATGAGAAAAAATCGCTAAAAAGTGTTTTATTTCACGCTGAAACCCCTATCCTTCCCTTAAGTATTAATTTCTGTAATACCATTTTTTGCGATTTGTTCGTACTGCTGCATGAGAAGAGAAATTTCCCCTTTAGGAGAAATATTATCTACGTAGCTTGCAAACTATACAAGTGAGGAAGATGTAAGAGACCGATGGAGAGAAGAACGATGAATTTATCGAGATTCCTCCTGTACCATGAAACCCTCAGAAACAGAAGCTGCTCGTCTTTGACTTTGGCTAAACTAATTACAGAATTATTTGCAAAACGAACGTAAATTCTTCTCCATCATGCCATTACCGAGTATTTTTTTTGTCCAGTTAAAGGGTTACCCCCACTTGCGATTTTGAAAAAATCGATTTTTTATTGCATTTTTTTGAAGTATAAGTATATGAGAATATGTCCTGAAAATTTCAAGTCGATCCGAACAAAATTGACTGAGATATGAGCGTTGAAAGAGAAGAATCCGTTGTGTAAACGACCGGAAATTGAAACTTTAAACGCGTTTTTCTCAAAATGGCATTTCTGAAGTCGGTGACCAAGATTACTCGAACACTAATGAACCGATCTTCTTGAAATTTCGCAGGCTTATTTAATACATAAAAATGTAGTCTTTAATCGTTCGATTTTTTTTTCGTTAAAATCGAACCATTAACTTTGACTGTCCGCGATTTTGTGAAAAATGAATATTTTTTAAAATCCTTCGATTAAAGACTAGTTTATACTTATATTTGACTAAATCCATCCGCATTTTTTTTTCAGATGATCCACTTCGCCGCAATGTTGGTCACCGCAAACCGTGTATATAAAAACATTATTTCATTGACGGTCATTTGCCACTAAACAATGTAATATTTTTCAATAAAACATTACTGAAAGTTCTTCAAGATGTGTTCTTGAAGATGGTATATTGATTGATTAAAAAAGTTTTGTAGTTTTCTTTTAAAAAATTCATGAAAAAGGCTTTTTTTTGCGCTACAAGTGGGGGTAACGCCTTAAAAGGATATGGTCAAAGTGGGAACACTGGCAACAGTGGGTACACCGGGCTTTTTCTGTCTCTCAGAAGTGGACATGTATATACGTGCGTCTTTTTTACAATAGAACCGCCCTCGGATGCCGATAGGTTTGAACCTGTCTGTGAGTCGGTTTCGCGCAATTCGGTCGTGCGAGGTGATTTTGTATTATTTTAGGTGTCAAAAGTTGAAAAACCCAGCTGAGGTTGTATATTTTTTGGTTCTTTACCTATCCCAGTTATGTTCGAAGTCATTGTTCTCCCGCAATATACAGCTATATTGCGGTACTTGAGCATTGTGTTTGTTAACTTAACAAAAATAGAAACTTGTCAGTATCCGCTTTAGAAAAAAGGGGAGGGTCGGTACACAGTGGCTCAATTTTTTGAGGTACACCGAGGTGAGTCATAATATGAATATTTTCGCGTTATGATTTAGATAGGTACTGGTACTACCTCATTAGGTTGATACTCATTGTTGATTAATATTCAATAAATGATCGTCATTGACCTCATAATGTGCTGTTTTTTTAAATTAATTTTTCAATAGTTTACTGTACAATATTCCCCATTGTATAGAAAAAAGCACTCCATTACCTACAAGTGTACAGTGGATCAGGGTAATTTTCTTAAAATTCTGCTTGATTTGGAAATTTTGTTTGACTGTGAAATTACACCCTCAAGTTTACAATGGATCAAGTCCCATTTTTTTATGTTTATTATCTCAGTATCTATTGGGTTAGGCCGTCCGGTGTCTTTTATCAAAACAAAGCCATTGAACACACCTCACGTTTAGTCAAGGTTTCATTGAGACTGTGTGAACGGTTAGGCATCTATAGAACTATGAAAAAAATGAGCCACTGATCCTACTTTGACCCTACTCGAAAGGAAGTAATTGAATTGTCATTCCTTTCTATTTTCTGATTTTGTCCATTTGCGACAGTGGCACCCGAATGTGATGTGAATAAATAGGTGAACAATCTCTTTGCGCTTCGCCTGTCCGATTAGGACAAAGTCTAGCTTTTTGTGTGTCACTTTGGTATACCAAGAACGGTGACACTGATAGTGACAGAAAGAAGCCACTGTGGCCGGCTGGTAGGCACAATAACTTGTGTCTACCGTACCGGAAGTGCGCTGATAAGACACCCCAGATTGTGTATATATTTGCGACGACGGTGACCAAAAAGTGGAGTAACGAAGACGTGTTCGACTTTTCCTGGGGGTGTCGTCCACCGTACGAGATTGGCCTCGTAGACATTTCTAAAGATAAATTGCTCCTGCAGCATCAACCGTAATCCAACGGTGCGTTCATGCGAAAATCATATATACATATATAGATATACAGGGTGTTCTGTTACAAATGGATAATTCTGCAAGTGTCGATAGGTCAGATCATGTCCTACTATACAGGGTGAACGATTTAACGTGACCACCTCAAATATCTCCGTTGCCTTTACAGTGACGATAAAAATGTCAGGACGTAATTCGATAGATTTCGAAGGACTGATACAGTGGTGAAAAATTTATTTTTGTGATCGTCATAGTTTTTACGTTCTCAAGGTCATCAATAGTTTTTCAATGGGAACATATTTTTTTTTATTAAGACGTTGTAGCTGATATTCAGACGAATCCAACGACCTATGATATCATGACCTTGAAATGATTTTTCACCAAAATACACGTGCAAAAACGGAAAATTGTGATGGTATTGGCAATAAGAATAACCGAATAATGTAATTGAATTTTTTGTGCAGAAAATGTATTGTAACAAATGTTCGAAGTGATGGCCATTAACCTCGATGATTTTTTAAGAAGTCGGATGAATGATTCTCTTGGCCTTCGAATAGTTTCTGGTGTGATAGCGGCGTAGGTTATCCAACGGATACAATAATGTCAATAGTCAGAGATGTTTCTGATGTTTGTAAATGCTGGCATTGTAACGTAGTAAAACTGTAGTAGAGTGAAGGATGTTTACCATCTACCATCATTAGAATCAGCAGACAAGTGTATCCATCCAAAGTAACATGTAATAACCGTATCGAAAATGGTATTGACAAGACAGCAGACAGACGAGCAGAGAAAGTGGAAATGATTCTGCACAAAAAATTCAGTTACATGATTCGGATATTCATATTGTCAATGCCATCACGATTTCCCGCTTTTGAACGTGTGTTTGGCTGAAAAATCATTTCAAGGTCACGATATCGTAGGTCATTGGATTGGGTAGGTCATTGGATTTTCAAATGGGAACATGTTCCCATTTGAAAAACCATGATGACCTTGAGAACGCAAACACTATGACCTTGACGAAAAATGAATTTTTCACCACTGTTTCTGCCCTTCGAAACGAATCAAATTACCTCTTGACATTTTTTCGTCACTCTAGAGGAAACGGAGATATTTGGGGTAGTCACATTAAATGGTGTATGCTGGAATTTCAGTTTAGTTAAAGACCCACCGTTTTCGAAATTTTAGGATTCATGGTGTTTTTTGAAAAAAAAAAAAATCGTCTGCTTTTGGTTTTCGCATGCAATTTCTACAAATGATATGAATCAGCAATAACTAATTGTAAGCAACTTTTTATATTAGCACGATATGCGTAGTACATTTTTATTACACCGCAGGCTATCAAAGTCAGATGTTCGAAATGGTTTGTATGGAAATTCTGCATAAGATCTTTCTTCATAAATTTTCCTTAACATTTAAGGTTAAAAAGAAGACTTTTCTAGATAAAATACATAACCAAGAGTATTTTTTAAAACCGAGTCAAAAAAAGTTATCATTTGTAAAAGTGGCATGCGAAAAACCAAAAGCAGATGATTTTTATCTCGAAAACCGTAGGACTTTTGCTAAACTGAGATACCAGCATATATTAGGACATGATCTTGACAGTTGCAGCATTATCCATTCATAACAGGACACCCTATATATATATATATACAAACACATAGATATACGTACACTGGAGCTTTCATCAATATATTTATATCGTCATAAGGTTTTTGGTGATTAATGGTTTTTGGTTTTCTCGTATCGTCTGAAAAAAAAATAGGAATATTATGATAATAGCTCTTTCGAAAAGTGCTAATTTATTGTGAGCTCAGAATCGATAAAAAAAATAAGAATGTCGATGTAAAAAAATGTATCATTATAATTTTAATTGAAACAATGAATTTTCTCATTGTGTCATTAGTTTTTTTCTTCTTTTATTATTTCTGGGCTTGCAATACATTTCCGACCACACGCACTAGCGGTGAAAAGTTTTCCATCACTTTCGATAATGGAAAAATTTTCATTTACTCTGAATAATTGCAAAATGATATTGGAATAATATAATTCATTTCATAGAGCAATGTAATATCTTTGTAAAATAAGAAATAAAATGAATTTAATTATTCTCTTTCAATTTTGCAATTATCCAGAGCGATCGAAAATTTTGCTAGGACTCAAGGAGATTGAAAACTTTTGACCTGTAGTGTATATGTGTGATTTATTTTCCAATTTATACTTCATTGGACCTAATATATGAACTGCTTAGAAACAATTAATATGCAATTGCTTTAGTGACAGAAAATGAAATTTTAGATTCATATTTTTTATGAAATATGCGTCATGTGAACAAATACATGATATCGAGCGTACATTTTATCCATTTGTGATATTTGATTCGTTCTTAGAAAAAAAAGGCAATGATTACCAATATTTAGAGCGAGGAGGATATGGAAAAATATCGTGGCCGGATCTGAGAACCGATCGAGACCGAATAAATATTTCGTCCATATGTGATATTTCCATGTTTATCAGGGAGCAATGAATGCCTCAATTGTAAAAGAAAATATTTGAACAAACGTAGTCGATGGATCCGAGAACCGGCTGGCTACATGAATGGAAACTTTTAGAAGCACGATCCGTGAAATACCTACAGTGGGTAAAAAAGTATTTGTACATCTCACACGAGACTGTTGTTAATTCGGCTTTATTTTTTTGTTCGTGTTTTCCGAAGATTTTTGCAGACACCATGTATATTTAGGAAAAGCTATCGAACACAGAAACTTCATAAAGCATTTCGTTTTTTTTCGAAGGATAATTTGAAAAAGATGGCGTGTGCAAATACTTTTTTACTCACTGTATTGTTTCATGGTACTGAAATTTGCACCGTTGGACTGCAGCGAAAATATATTTTCTTCGCATTGCCGATTTACTTTTGGCCCATTCAGAGTACAAAAATTACTGAAACATTTTCGAGGACCCTTATAAAAAATCAAGAACCAAAACCTGCAAAAATATTTTAGATAATAGTAAAAATCAAGAAATGAATAAAATCAAGAATTTTCGTTGCACTGCAACGATCCAAACTTTAGCACCATTTTTTACGCTATTGCATTGTACTGTTTTTATCGAAGACTTATGTTCAACCGTTTTTTAAGGGGTCTTCTCACTTTAGACGCCAAAAAAGGCTATTTTCATGAATTTTTTTATAGGTTTATATTATAGATATTAATAAAAAAAAAGTTGTTACACTTAATAAATATACTTTGGAAATACATTTTTTTAAATGTTATTCATTTTAATCACTATTTATAGATGAAAATGGTAGTTAAAAAAATGTCTTAAAAAATGTAATCTCGGAGATGGATCATCCGAAACAAAAAAATCAAACGGTTTTAGATTCAGTATGTTGAAGGCTATAGCGCATATCATACGATTTTTCATACATGCAAAAATAACAAAATGGCGGACATTTTCGAAAAAAAACGTGTTCTTTTCACCTTTTTCGACAAAAAAAATAGTAAATATCATAATTTAAAACAATCCTTGATATGCGCTATAGCTGTAATTGTAAAGAATATGTGGTCAACATTTCATAAGGATCGGTTCATTAATTTCGAAAATCTTTTCAATAAGCCGTCGAAAAACGTGTTTAAAGTTTGTTTGGGATACATAAATACATACATTTTTTTAAAACGTATTTCGAAAGTATATTTATTAAGTGTAACAACTTTTATATCAATATCTATAATATAAACCTATCAAAAAATTCACGAAAATAGCTTTTTTTAGCGTCCAAAGTGAGAAGACCCCTTAACTAAAATCAATAGCCGCGACAAACGAATCAAGCGATGATAGAGAAAACATAGTTTATAGAAGAAAAAAACATACCGAAGAATACCTTGGAGACGTATAACCTGCACGTAACAAAATCGCGACGATTTGGTTTTTCAAAATTATTCTTTGACTATGCCCGAGCAAAAGTCCACCATGGGTAACGAAAAAAGTGTTCTTTTTTACACGCTCAAGAAGAATGAACAACAACCGTAGGAAAAAAAATGGTTTTCCCTGTGTAGGTGAATGCACAACTATATTTCCGTGCAATTGATTGTTGGCGCGAGTTTTGTTATTCACCAATTTTTTCGTGTTTGCGCTCAGAGAGCACGAGCTCCTTGGTGCTCGAATTGCGGATATTATAGAAGCACACGTATACTTTTGCACGGACTATGAGTCAGCGCTGCTCTGTCGTGCAGTCGCACTTTGCAGCACGAAACCCCACTACGCACATGCACGAGCACTTCCAAGCAGTCAGTGAATTCGTCGTGATATTCCTCGTTATTCCTTCTGATAATTTTTTTTCGTCTTTAGCACAAATATCAATGGAATGCCTTTAAATATTTCTAACCGATTGTAGTGTAAGTTGAACTGACATATATTTACGCTGAATTTATTAACCTTTCCTATTCTTGTTGATGGCTTAGAATTTTGCATCGTTAGAATGCGTCGAAAGTCCCTTTTTTTTCTTCATTTTTAATGTAATCTGTAATTTTTCCATATAATTCAAGTAATGAGTCTTTAAGGGGAGGGTAGGGATTTCAGCGTGAAAAAAAAACACTTTTTCGCGAGGTTTTTTCATCTATATGGATAGAGTAAATTTATTGAAACCTTTTGTACATTGTTAAGTTCCATTTCAAGAACATTCCGTGAAATTTGTACGCGAAAATATCCACAAACAAGCCGGTGCCGAGTTTTTCTCGAAACCACTTTTCCAAAGTCCGTGTTCACTGCCATTTGAAAACTACATTACCGATTTATTTCAAACTTGGTACACACTTTCTACATATAAAATACCCCCCCCCAGCGGTTAGTTTGAGATTTTTTTTTACATTAAGGGGGTTTTCCACCCTCAAAATGACGGAGCTTTTCGTGAAAAATAGCACTTTTCACTTTACATGACCACCAAAAATTTAGAAATGAAAAAAAAAAAATCAAAGACCGTTGGGGGAGGATTTGATGATACTTTGACTAAATTTTAATGGTACTTGATTTCATATAGTTTCTAGCCGAGATACAGTGAACACCGCAAATCATGTTTTTCCAAAGGCGTTCTTGGAAAAGCTTTGTCACTTTTCTTTTGTCACTCAAAGCTTGTTTGTGGATATTTTCGCGTACAAATTTCACGGAATGTTCTTGAAATGACACTTAACAATGTACAAAAGTTTTCAATAAATTTACTCTATCCATATGGATGAAAAAAAATCGCTAAAAAGTGTTTTTTTTTCACGCTGAAACCCCTACCCTCCCCTTAATTTGATACTCTCAACCGCAATTAGTTGGATCTGGAAAAAAAATCTATTCGTAATCCCGTGCACAAATGAGTTAGGGAGTCCCAAGATGCACCCACATCTCTACAGGAGTTTGTTAGGGACACTGCAAATAGTGGGTCCTTATTGGGATCCAATTGGATTCTGCACTGTTCCCCGATGAACGCCGTTTGAGAATTCTCACCACGTTCGAATCGAAAATATGTGAAAAATCACGGGAAAAAACTCGGCGTGTTGAAACACAACCTGCACTCTTCGTGAGTGTGTACGTGTGCGATGATATGTCAAAGTGCAGTAAAATAAATTAAGGGGAGGTACCTGAGTAAACGGCGAGAAAAACATATAAACTTCGGGAATTTTTATCCCAAAAACTAATATTTCGATTGGATCCGGTTTTTTTTTATTAGAAAATATGTACAGTGAGGTATGTTTAGGAATTTCTGAAAATAAATTCGTTGACTGGCAGCGATTCAAACGCGATTATCTCGAAACATAGTTTTCAAAGTTGATGCCAGATATATCTCGAAAACGGCTTGTCCGATTTTGTCCAAATTTGGATACAATATTCTTCGATAGTTTTTCTCGTTCGCCACGTAGGATTTTTTTTTAATTTTCATTTTTGACGTAATTGCGACCGTTTTAATTTAACATTTGTTTTTCGTTCGCAATTTCCGACAATTTTGGATTGCATACACATTGCATAAAAAAGCAATGGTACAATCAAATGAAAAACGCCTACGTGGCGAACGAGAAAAACTATCGAAGAATATTGTATCCAAATTTGGACAAAATCGGACAAGCCGTCTTCGAGATACATCTGGCACCGACTTTGAAAACTATGTTTCGAGATAATCGCGTTTGAATTGCTTCCAGTCAACGAATTTATTTTTCAAAATTCCCAAACATACCTCAATGTACATATTTTCCAATAAATAAAACCCGGATCCAATCGAAACATTAGTTTTTGTAATGAAAATTCCCGAAGTTTACCTGTTTTTCTCGCCGTTTACTGAGGTACCTCCCCTTAAAAAACGACAATTACAGTCGATTTTCAGTTATATGATTCAAATCGATTTTAACATATGCTTTTTTAAGCGTTTTACACTGTTTGATGATAATATTTATACGTTTTTAAGGTCAACGCGTTTTGTATATATGTATATATATATTTTCTTTCGAAAATTCAACGTACAGAATGCGATGGGATCCATCAACAATCGTAACGGATTCTGTTCGATGAAGTGGGAATTCTTTAGAGTTCAAATTGGATTCCTTCATTGGATTCCAAAGGCGAATCCCGATTAGAATCTAATAGAGGAGGGTGACGTTTTGTTACAGGTATCCAATGCGATCACCCATTGGATAAGTTAAGTAGGTACGGCGAGGTAGGCAGTAAAATAGTAAGGACAAGTATGGGAATCCAATTGGATACCTGCGACAATCTCTGCCCGGGAAGTTTCAACATCATTGTTTTTACAAGATTTCTTTAAGGGGTTATATACGATTAAAGTTTCCAAAAATCTATTAAATTTTTTTTTCGTAATGTACATATATTTAAGTACACATACAGAAAATTTCTTGTCAATCCGGCGAATATTCTCGAAATTACACGCACATTTGTAATGTCGTGTCAGAGCGTTCTAAAGTGCTTTTGAAACTTTTAACGCGTTTTTCTCAAAACTGTGTTTTTAAAGTCGGTGAGCAAGATTTCTCGGAAACGGCTGAACCGATCAGTCTCAAATTGTAACACAATAATTTCAAGTTTATTCCTTATTAACCAATAGAAGGTTTTTTCTCACCAATGAATATTCTCCATTTTATAAACAATTTAAGGCCTAAATTTTTTACAAAAATCGACTTTATTTTGCGAAGCCGCCATTTTGTCAAAAATTATTATTTTGCTCATGCCTTCGATCAATTGCAAGATAATCCATTATATTAACGAAATATTTTTGGTTTTTTCATTTTAGATGATCCAGTCCAGAGATATCGTGCTCATCGCAAGACGCCTTTTTTAGAGGTGCTCCCGGAGATTAGCTATAGCAGCTTTCAAAATAATTATTTTTACAAATAAAAAATGTTAAAATCCAGTTAAAGTTACCATAATATGTGTACAAATTTTTACGTTAAGAGATTGGAAGGTCTTCTCAAGAAAGATTCTTGAAAAATCGATCCTTTTGGGCCTCCTGACTGTATATAACCCCTTAATGCATTTCCGCTTTATTCTGACGTTTTAAATACCGTGCTTCGAGTACACATAGAGCATGGAAAATAAATTAATAATGAAAAGTGAGAGTGTGAAAAAAATATTTCGATGTCGGTGATAATAATTTCTTATTTTGCAGTTTCACTTTGGTCTCACACAACACACACAGGCACACTTAAATACGTACGTGAGTGTAGAATCTGATTTTATCTTTTTAACTCTCATATCCAAAGATCTCAAGTCGAAACAAGGAAAATCCAGAGATCAACAACCCAATTTAGCCAGCTTAAAAGGAAGTAACTGAAAAACAACTTCTCCCACTCAAAAATCAATGGGAAGATCAAGAACCAATCGACGGCACAGATCTGACTCACCCCCCCCCCCCCCCTCCCCCCGCCAACCGTAGTGCGTAAACTCAAATCGATTTACGAGTGTATCCACGTTCCAACATGTATTTGTGGTGACCACATACACACATATGCGACGTACGTAAAAATAATAAAATTGCATAATGCATTAATGACGACACCCTCAGCTCGGGCCCAAGACGAAGACCAGGACAAACTTAGCATTACACAGGAGGAGGAAGTCGAAATATATCATATATGTATATGCAAAGGAAGAAGAGAGGGAGAGATCTTACGAGACGAGACTTTCAAGAATTGCATCTGCTTTTCCTCGCGCATGCTTGTATAGAACCAGACTTGCATCTATATACGTGCGGTCCATACTGAGCTCCTAGCTTTGGTTGAATATTTAGACACATGAGTCAGTGCCTCGGGGTGGCCAGTCTTGGCTGTCCCTTGCACCTCGCTGGTGTTGCCGTACCTCGACAGCCAAAGCATCAACCTGCTTTTTTAATCTCTCGCATATATATATATATAGCTTGCTGATGAACGTATCTAATAGCATAAAGTTTCGGTTCGGTTAAAGGTTGATCCGTTTAAGAAGGTTGGAGCGCTAGCCACAATCCAAGGTTAAATTGAATAAAAAATACATGTTATTGTTTAGACTATACTGAGTCTTCACGAATTTTTTGAACTTTTTCCACCACCGAACACCAGAGATAAAAAATAGTTTAACGTATGTAATTTAACGTGCGGTTAGATGGGCAAGACTTTCACACTAAAGGTTATGTAATTTTTTTGTTATTTAGCACCAAGATAAACCATTTCTAACAACGGATGAACGCAAACTCAACCTTTGTAAACATTTAGAAAAAAAAATCCTCATCTTGCCCACCGTAAACCATGGACCAATAAGCTCGTGACGTAGATATAAACAGGCATAATTATAAATTACTCAAAATATAATTGTGAATTGTATAAAACATTCGTTGTCGTAGTTTTTTCATAATAATCCTCGATAATTTTATACTTTTTCAAGTTGGTAGTAACACAAAATTTTTTCTACTTTACGTAATAAAAATATTAAAAGGCATAATTTTGCCCTTTGATGATATATTTTTTAAAAATAGCCTATACAGAATGAATCTGTACCTCGCATGCATTATTTTGAGGTTCATTGAAAAAAAAATGAATAAACCGTCATTTGACTCAACTGAAGCGCTCCAACCTCCTTAAAGGAGGTTGGAGGATGTTTACCTTCAGGCGAGGAAAACATTCGCTGATTTTCATGATTTCTTAATTTTTCTTCACCATTTTTGAGTCTTCAGGTATGTTTTATTGCTATTTACGGCTGTTACCTGATATTTTTATTAGTGTTCATTTTTAAAAAATGGCGGACGTATGTCACGGTCTTCTAAACTGCATTTTTAATACTGGCGTGACAGCTAAAAAACTAATCGACCGATTCTGATGAAATTTGGTATAAATCTTTCTAACCTTATTGTCTCAAACATAACCCTAAATGTTTTTGAAAATTGCAGAAAGAGGTATGTTTTTTAAAAAATGAAGCCATTTTTTCGGAAAATTCAATCTTTTTGTTTCAAAACGTACCATTTCATCGATTTTCAAAATTTCTCACTTTTTCTTAGCTCATATTCTGCGTATGAGTGTTAATGGAAGAGGAATCATCGTTGATTTTTTTCCAAATTAATCTTGCTAACGCTACGTGGCACGTCTGACAACATTCGCCCCAACCCGTTTAGGGACTTGGTCAACTTAGAAAATCGATTTTTTTTAATGGATCTCAAAAATAGACCACTTCAAATATATTGTATAGAAATTTCATAAAGATCGGAGCGGTCGAAGTACTATCTGTCGGGTTTATTTGAGCGCGCTCTCCGGCGTGCTCTTCACTCGAGGGCGAACTTTAAACGCGTTTTTCGCAAAGCCATCTATTTTCTTGCTTCGTTGATTTGTTCTCCGGAACTCCTGAACCGATCCTTACGAAATGTGAACTACATATTCGTCACATGTATGGCTACTGCTGGAACCGGGATCATTTGAAAATTTTGATTCTAAGTACTTTTTTTTAACCGAAATATCACTCAAAAAAGTCTTATTTTTCGAGACTATGTTATTTTGGCATTAAAATTAATCATTGTCGTTCGGACAGTAGCCACAACCATGCTGAACTTGAATCTTTTTGGTTTTCGTCTTTCAAATAAATCTACTCAGGGATAGATAAGTTATGTAAAACGAATAGAAAAATTGTTGTCATATATTTCAAGAGTTATTTTATCAAACCCAAAAAGATTTACATCAATATCGTTTATAAGAACCATACAAAAAATTCCCAAAAATATATAATTTCTCAGCTGTCTAAAGTGGGATGATCCCTAAGAAGACCATGCCAAACCTCCGCCATTTTTAAAGATTAACAAGAAATAGAAAGTAACAGCCAAACGTAAATAAATATATAAAACATACCATAAAACATATCATAGCTCTAAAAAATGGCGAAGAAATAGTTCCTTTAAAAAAAAATCACGAAAATCAGGAATGTTTTCCTCGCCTAAAGGTATCTCGCCCCTTGAGAGTGAAACTTATTGGTAGATGTACAATAGGAGAGGTTGTAAAGAGAGGATATATGTTGACTTCTCTCTCTCTCTCTCTCTCTCTCTCTCTCTCTCTCTCTCTCTCTCTCTCTCTCTCTCTCGTTCTATACCCCTCGGCACCAACACGTACTCATACGCGCAGAAACACATAGTTTCGTCCGTGTGTGTATGCATTCATATTAAAAATAGGCCTCCATTAAGTAGCAGTGAGAGCTGCAATGTACAATCCAAAGAGCCTCGGGAATAAAATAAGTATGACCGAACAGCTTGCGAGATCCATCAATCATTTCAGGCCCGCGGTGTAAGTCGAATTAGTTGATTCAATTTTCGAATTACGCGTCTGATCTCGATGCCATTTCGGTCATATTTCTACTCGAAATTGTACACGATTTAAATACGTACACACTCATACGAACACTTGAGTACGTGTGAGCGTGGAGTTTCGTGTAAACGCGATTAATTGGCAAATTAGGATTTTTCATATACCGAATGCTGCGGTCGCGGTTAGCAAGCGAAATGTTTACCAATTTTTTTAGACTCCGATAAAAAGTACTCTGCCAGAGGTAGTTCGATATGGGACGCCGTCATTTATGTGCACCATGTGTAGATGTACAAATATGTGATGTTCGATTCGTATCGCGCTTCGCGTTTAGTTATCTCCGACACGATATCGTCCTCGTTCGCTCGACTTAATCTCTGCTGACATTACATATATATAGACATGAACAGCGAGTGGCGCTTAGTTCATCGGTGAATTTAGCATCCGTCCCGATCACTCCGTCTCTCAACGCACTCTCATAATTTTAATCCATCTCGCGGTTCACAACGCGCCTGACTTCAAATAAAAACAAACTCGTGCACATGCCTGTGAATTAAACACTTGGACATCGCTATCGTGAAAATCTAATGGCCGGTATGACGTCAGTTCGTAAAAATATTCTCTCTCTCTCTCTCTCTCTCTCTCTTTCTCTCTCTCTCTCTCTTGCACACTTTTTCTTCCTCCGTCTGTCTACCCGTAGTCTCTCGTTCTGCCTTTTTCGATCACGAAAATCAGGTACATTACGCTGAAATGGGGTTTTAGTGATATGCAGCCTGCATACAAAGCAACGCGATCTGCGTCGGAATGCGATAAATCACATTTGCGATGTTTTGTTCGCGCATATTTGTAATAGAAGTTGAAATTATTTGTTGAATTCGTTAATCATTGAGAATTTAGGGTATTTAAGGAGTCTTCTCACTTTAGACACGAAGAAAGGCTACTTTTATGATTTTTTTGATAGGTTTATATTATAGATATTGAAAGAAAAGTTGTTACATTTAATAAACACATTTTCGAAAAACATTATTAAATAAATTGTATTTATTTATGTGACCCAAAGTATCTTTAAACCCGTTTTTGTCGAAACAACGTTTTTTGACGGCTTGTTGATAAAATCTTCGAAACTACTGAACCGATCCTTATGAAATGTTAACCACACATTCTTTACAACTATAGCTATAGCGCATGTCAAGGATTCTTTTAAATTTTGATATGTACTATTTTTTTTGCCAAAGACGGTGGAAAAAACACGTTTTTTTGTTTTTCCGAAAAATGTCGGCCATTTTGTTATTTTTGTCTATATAAAAAATCTTATGATATGCTCTATAGCCATTAATATACTGAATCTAAAACCGTTTTTTTTTTTTTGTTTCTGACGTTCCATCTCGGAGATTTCTTCAACAGCGCAGACCTAAAATTTTCTTAACTATCATTTTCGTCTATAAATACTGACTTAAATAAATACATTTTTTTTTAAATGTATTTCGAAAGGGTAACAATTTTGATATCAATATCTATAATATAAACCTATCAAAAAATTCATGAATTTTATTAGCGTTTAAAGTGAGAAGACACCTTAACAGAATTCTATCAAGGGATCTGTGCATAAGATCAACATTTTGAAAGATGCATAATTATGCATCTTTCATAGATTGAAATATTGCATAGTTTTATAGCCTAGGATCTTAATTTGAATTTGCAACGGAGATTTTGTAAAAATTTCACATATTGTATATTTATTTTGCGTTTTATACGAAACTATGTTTCATGAAACGGTGCAAGTCGTATCTCAAAATCTAATCGTCCCATTCAGCGCAAATTCGAATAGAGCATGGTCTATAACTTTTTCTATCGTATGGGAGAATCCTTCTTTGATATGATTGCCCATTTGTCAATAGCAAAGATTGAAGTAGTATATTTTAAATCGAAAATCAAACTTCTTTTCTACACCTTGCCATTTACTTAATTTTCAAAATTCTTTATAAGTTTCCAGTGGTACGAAAGTTCTATTATAATACTAAAAGTATTTTTTTTTTTGTTTGAGATCACCCAACCTGCCACAACCACGTACAAAAATTGGCCATGCAGACGGCACTTTAAAAAAATAATAACTCCATTGCTTATTAATATTTATCAATTTAAAGAAACACACGAACTTGGCAAGACTGTGTATTAATTGTGTGTAAATTCACGACCTAGTCATCCCAATATTCTACCAGAAAAAAATATCTAAAAGTGACCTGTTTTTGGGGCCTCAAAGCTTATGCAGACCCGCTGAAGATTTAAGCTACAAATCGACGAATATTTCTGTCCGGGGAATTAAAATAGCGATATCAGGATACAATGATTCGTTTTTGTCAAATATAAAAATGGCGCACTCATATTTTTAATACAGAAGAATAGAACGCGCGGACAAGTGGCAAAATGATGAGGACTTGAGGACGAATTTTTATGATTTATTAAACTTACAATTAGTTTATACACAGTGTAAGTGTAACTTGTACGTGAACACTAGAGGGCCTAGGCGGATAAACTTGTCAAAGCTGCCCCGTACGTATGAAGTCTAGATGGGTAAGCTGATCATAGATCGTCAGCTGAGTGTCTAGGCGAACCCATAATAGGAGAAGTGTTAAAACCAAAATGGAGAAAACGTTCAACTGGGCACGACTCATCGGATCTATAGCTAACGCAAGTTCTCTTTGAGTTCCGATGTCTCACCGTTTTTCGGCCTGTCTCGATCTTGGCTGACTGACGAATATGAAAAAAATCACGACGTTTTACGAACAGGTGCCTGGGTGAGATGTCCGGTGCGAACGACGAGTCTCATCAACCCTAAAGTTGGAATTTATTGGAAAGCTCAGCGTGATGGAGAACACCTCACGGGGAGGCCGGAAAGAGGGCCGTGTGCCTTGCCAACGAGAATAATATCTACGGAGGCAGCAAGATTTGGCAAAAATTCAAAATTCAACTTCGGGAGTATCCGCACTCTTGTAACCACGGATGACTAGAACAGTTAATGGGTCCAGATGAATCAAAAAGTCCTCCACCTACATTCTAAATAAGTATTCGGAAGTGACAGAATTTGTCCATATCACGCGTTTATTCAAGGAACTCCATATCATACGTTCATTCCATTTTTACCATTAATTAGCCTAACCGTAATAACTTTCAATAAATTATTAATTAAATTGAATTCAAAGTTATTACTAATTGAATTGAATTGAATTGATTAATTGACTTAATTGAAGTGAATTGATGAATTGAAATTAATTGAATTGAAAGTTTTTATTAATAACTTTCAATGAATTATTTTCTGATTATTCGAAAAAGCTATACGAAGAAAAACTGACCAGGAACTTCAATAAGACTGGAACAAAATTGAGAATTCGACGTTTTGTAGGGAGTACAAAAATCGTAATCAACGTATAGAAGTGGAAGAGTATAAAAATATAAGAAAAGGAGGTGAAAAGGGATACGCAAAATTGGGTTGAAGTTTACATCGTTGGAAGGCAACGAAAATTCTTTCCAATTTCCTATTTTCATTATTATCCAAAATTACGATTGGCAAATTTGTTGTAGATCGCTATTTAGGAATGCTAAAAAATATTTGCCTGATTTTCACAGCTCAAAGTCAACCAAAGGAAATTTGAACAATTAAAAAAAATCATTTTCGTTGCATTCCAACGATGCAAACTTCAACCTCATTTCACAGATATCCTATTCCGGTGGTGTAGGAAGGAAGACGAAATTTTGGAACACATACTTGATTGCGGGATAATAACAGAAAAAATGAATAAGGAAGTCGTAGAAGGTTTGGAAAAGTGGCAAAGAGGCTACAACGGGGAGGCAATAAAGAGAAAATTTAATAAAAAAAATTAAAGGGAAACCGATAAAAGAATTATGCGGGCATGTGAGAACGTTCGAATGCATGATAAGAAAGAAACCATAAGGGAGAAAAAGGACGAACGACTTAACAAAAAAAGTTAAATCTTTAAGGTAATTCAGTCTTGAAGTTAATTAAGGATTTACGTTGAGTAAGCCTTTAAGTTAATTACGTCTTTACGTTAATTAATTAAAATTAATAAAAAATTAAAGGGAAACCGATAAAAGAATTGTGCGGGCATGTGAGACCCTTCGAATGCATGATAAGAAAGAAACCATAAGGGAGGAAAAGGACGAAAGAATTAACTAAAAAGTTAAGTCTTTAAGTTAATTATGTCTTTAACTAAATTAAGTCTTTAATGTAATCAGGTCTTTGAGTTAATTAAGACTTTAAGTTAATTAAGAGTTAAGAAAAAATGAAGGAAAGGTGTAAAAGGTATCAATGTACAGAGGGGGGAACCGCGTAAATACCCACAAGGTTAAACTCGGAAATAAACATCTACCCTATACTTCACTATTTTCGGATTATTCTCAAAGGAAAAAATAGATCGCCATTCAACTATTAATGACATTTTCAAGTGACAATAGAAAATGAGATTGACCAAAAAAAGATTGCGAATCAGTAAGTTTAACAGCCATACTGTATTTTATGTAAGGTCGTTGGCCGCGGAGGTATTACCTCAGGGTCAGCTGTAAAACAAAATAACCGAGAGTACGTGTGCATGCGCACATGTATGCATACGTGAACTCTTGCACAATGTACTGACGTACAAGTCCAATTGTACATACAAACGCACGCACACGTACGACGATCCTGATGTTCATGCACTTGTGAAAAATCGAGACTCTCGCTCCTACATCCATACAACTCAGGCTCATCCACGTACGAGGAATTTAACACAAAATTGTTGGAAACCGTTTTCGTAAGGAAAAACTTTTAAAAAATGCGCTAATCGGAAACTACGTGACTGAATAGCTTCAGTTTAATTACACAAACATTTCACAACCGGAAAAATTATGTTTAAAACCTGTTTTTTTTTAAAGATTCGAAAACTCTTGAAACGTAGAAACGTCAGATTAGTTTGCTAAATAAAGTAGGACCTAGTTTTTGTATTGGTCGTGTCGAATAATGATTAATAAATTAAGTATTTTATAGTACAGGATGATAATGGAGAAATTATTTATCGAGGCATACAAGTTGGGTGCAGATGAGGGAAATTGTGGGCACTGAAAAAGCGGTTAAGAGTAACCAGCGTTGCAAATAATGCATTACTTTTTGTAATGCATTTGCGTTTTCATTACTCATTACATTAGAATTTGTAATGTAAAAAATTTCCATTCCTCATTACATTACATTTTGTAATATGGAATTTTTTACATTACAAAATATGAGGTCTAATAATGTGTAATAAATGTGTAAATGGAAGGTGTAATAAATGAGTAATGGAATCACATTACTAATGCAATGCAATGTAAAAAATCTCCATTACTCATTGCAATGTAATGAGAATTATTATTCATTTCCCATTAGGGGCAGCGGTTGTTACACTGGGTCTATCTGACCCGATGGGAAACGAATAATAATCCATATTATCTTGTAATGAGTAATGGAGATTTTCTACATTACATTAGTAATGTGAACAAATTCCATTGCTCACTACCTTATATTTTGTAACGTAAAAAAAATCCATTACTCATTATATTAAATTGTGTAATGAAAAAAAATTCCATTACTCATCACATTACACTTTGTAATGTAACAAAATTCCATTACCCATTACATTGAACTGTGTAATGTAAAAAAAAAAATTGTCATTACACATTACATTACATTCCATTTCGTAATGAAAATGTTTCACATTACAAAATATAATGTAATGAGTAATGGACAAATTTTACACTACAAAATATAATGTAATGAGTCACGGACATTTTTTCCATTACAAAATCCAATTTAATGATTAACGGAAATTGTTTACATTACAAAATATAATGTAATGAGTAATGGACAAATTTTACACTACAAAATATAATGCAATGAGTCATGGACATTTTTTCCATTACAAAATCCAATTTAATGATTAACGGAAATTGTTTACATTACAAAATATAATGTATTGAGTGATGGAATTTTTTTACATTACTGAATGTAATGTAATGGGGAATTAAATATTTGTTCATTGCCCATTAAAAAAGTAATGAATAATGCATTACTTTTTCATTACAAATTGCGCAACCGTGAGATTAACACATTTCTCGCAAGCGTTAAATTTATTACACAAATTACACGTCAATTTTGAGTCCCGAGCAAGTTTTAGGTTATTGACCTGCCGACGCTCATCTGACATCGCCAATGGCTCTTTTTTCAATTGAGATACTTTTTGAACCGTCCAACGAAACATGACTGTTTTTAACCCCCGGTCGTCACACCTATTTTTGGTACCCTAGGTCGCCACACGTGGTCGGTCGGACAGACGATTTTGTTTCGGTTATAACTTATAAACAATTACGTTTCATTGGCTCCAATTGTAGTAAAATCAAAATGCCAGCTTGAAAAGAACAAGAAAAGTACTGCGTAATTATTATTTTTTAAAATTATAACATTTATTACAAAAGGCACAAACATTTTGCAAAATGTTGCATAAAGGACACAGTTTTACGAAAAAAATTCCATGTTAGGCATTAGTTGAGCATTGTTGCAATGACCATATCCAGACGTTCTTTGGCATCGAATTGATATTGTGTCTATTTCAAATGAGAATGCACCATTGGAATGCAATTTCGTTACGGTTGTCACTCATAAGCAACTACGTATTATTCGCTTCAATTGTAATTAAATAGAAATGCCAGCTTGATCAAAATAAGAGTAATTCTTTAGATAAGTGACTTTTCCAAAAAATTAGCCTAAATTCATTTTTTTGCTATTTTCTGATTTATTGGGTTATAAATAATGATATTCAGTCGATGGAAGCTGAAATTCACCTTCTCGTAAAAAGTTATGGGGTTTTGAAGTTCGCGGAAACCCATGATAAAATAGTGCATTTTTGAACATCTCGACGCCTATATAAGGTTTGCCTGGTTTTTTTTATTCGAAATTAGTTTTAACGATTTTTTGCTCGTAAAAAAATAGTTAATGAAAAATTTCAGCTTCTCCCTGAATGTTACTATTTATAACCCAATAAATGAGAGAATAGCAAAAAAAATGTTCGGAAAACTCACTTATCTAAAGAATTTCCAGAACAAGAAAAGTAATTAGTACAGAGTAATTAGTTTTTTGAAAATTATACCATTTATAACAAAAAGTTTATCACAAATATTTCGCAAAATTTTGCATAAAGGCCACAGTTTTATGAAAAAAAACGCTACGTTTCATGCAACAAATGTTGTCCATTTCTTAGAGGGGACACTTTAGGCATCAGTTGAGCATTTTTGCAACGACCATATTAAGAGGTACTTCGGCATCGAATTGATATTGTGTCTTTTTAAAATGAGAATGCATCATTGGAATGCAATGATTTTTTCTTGAGACGGGACACCACTGTGATGGGTGAAAAAGATAGATTTTTTTGCATTTTCTCAAAGTATACATGTTCAATAAAATGAGAAAAAAAGTTTCACGTTAAAATATTGAATATTGACCAAGTTACAGACATTCACATATACTAAACTGTCAATGGCGTTTTTCTCGAAACGACTTTTCTCGTCCTGGCCGGTAATGATAACTCGAACTATAATTGTCCGATCTTCAATTAAAAAAAAAACCCAAAATTTCCTTAGTAATTGCTTTAGCTATCAATGTATGGAGCTATTTTTTTCTTAGAAGTTTTTGTATATTTTAAGCTCCCAAATATAAGTAAAAATTTCGCCAAAATTAACCTTTTTTTGAACACCTGCGATTTTGTGGATTTTTTTTTCGAAAAACGGCTACGCACAACGAGAACTACATTCATATAGATTATAAAACATTTTTATGTTTTTTTTTGTCAGAGAAACTGTTGTCAAGTTATCGATTGGGTTGGACCACATTTTTTATACAGAGCCTCTATTATACCTAAATAACGTTGTTAATAATTCATTGTTTTGATTAAAAATTTACACGTAATAAGTTCAATGTATGCTTAAAAACATACCTTTTTTCCAAATCCCAAATAAATAAACTAGTACACAAAAAAATTCAGAAAAAAAAAACATATTTTTTCGACCTGTCACAGTAGTGTCCTCCCTTCATGGCTCAATTTTCTTTTTGTAAATTATAATAACACAAATCCCTGAATTAATTTAAAAAATTCTTATTTGAAGACCTACAATGAAAATCTACAAAAAATATTTAGTATACTAATAAAAATAAGAAAATAAAAATTAAACAAAAAGAATTTTCGTTGCATTCCAACGATGCTTCAATACCATTTTTCCATTGCGTACTTCAACTTTAAATGGCGACTCTTATTTCCCGTTTTTTTCCGCAGTCCTAAAATTGAGGCCCTAGAGGCGACCCTTTCTTCTTTGCTGTCTTCCACGTGGAAAGGCCTCAATGATGCAATTAAGGTGGTTCACATCAATTCATAAGGAATATTTAAGGGTGAAAAAGTTATAGGTGCTGCGAGTTCCGCTGGTACACGCTATATTCATTTTCTCTGATTTCGTCTTGTACTACATCTGCAGAGGAAAAAATCTCTAGGAACAGACATAAGCCTGGGACTCGCGCGCATAGCCATGCTGCGGAGAGCAACGCGTTGTGCGCAAATTCAGGCGGGCTATTCGCGTCGTCATCTCATCGTGAGTCATTTCTATGAATAGATTTTCCCTCTTCTACCTTCTTGTTCGCGTCACGAGTGCTCGGGAATCGTTGTGCTTTTGCCCCACTCGTTACCATTCGTCTTCGTCCTCTTCCACCTTTTTCTCTCCTCTTCGACTTTTCCTCCTGCTTCGCCGTGAAGAATTAATTGGAGAATTTCGGCTACGCTCGTTTCCTGATTCGCGATTTCACACCTTTTTCTCCATTTTTCACACGTTTGAAATATTTAAATTTATTTTCGATTAACGGGTTAGGCCACAGCAACGCGTATAAAATCATGTGCGAATTTAATAATTTTTTTTCGTATAAAAAAGTGTTTCACTCATAAAATTAATCACGTATCTATTTAGCATAAATATCAAGCTGTTAGAAAAAATATATTTTTTTTTTCGATGTACAAAATGGCCGACTACTCGAAACTTCTCGAAACAGGTTTTTTCCAATTGGCGTCACAAATAACTTCAACAATTTTCACTCGATTTACTTCAAAGTTATGTTCCTAATTTTGCAGAGAAGTACGTACGGAATTTCTGATTAATCGAAAACTTTTCATTTTATGAGCAGCTTATGAGCAGTTATAACGAAATTTTTCACTTAAAATTCATTTCTTAAGTTCAAATACCTACAACTTTTGAATAAAACAATATTTTTTCAATTCCGTACGTACTTCTCTAGATATTCTAATGCAGATTGACGAGAATTTTCTTTTTTTGTTTTAGGTAAAAAATTGTGGATGCTAAATGTCACGCCGCGGAGCGCCTAAAAAAAAGATAACAAAAGAAAATATTAGTGGTCGGCCATTTTATACATCGAGAAAAAAATATATATTTTCCAACAGCTTCATACTAAACAGATGTGTAATTAATTTTATGAGTGAATCTTTTTTTTCATACGAAAAAAAAATTGTTAAATTCGCACATGATTTTATACCCGTTACTGTGACCTAGCCCCTTAAATAAGCGTTTCGAGAGTAACGCATTGGATTATTGAATTATTATTGTCTGAAGAATAATGTCGTTCCGAAATTCCGCCAAAAACGAACGAAACGAGTGGGAAGTCGCAATGAAAAAATTCCACGCACCATTGAACGCGTCTAGAATACGTGAATCATCTATCACAATTCAAACGAGACTGTTTTTTTTTGTTTTTGATACTTTCAGCTGTACATAATGCATAACAAGGTGCTCCGAGCCAAATATAGTACGAAAGAAAAATGTCGCCCCGGCAGAATTTCGTAAGCAAAATGTGCTCTTCCTCATTGCTGCTTTCACCTGCCCTCCGTCACTGTCAACGACTTCATGCCAATTCTTTAGTTCGACGATAATTCGAGTCACGCTAGATAACGTTTTACCCTTCCCGTATGAATTTTCTTGCCTCCTGTGCCAAAAGCCGATAATTTCGCTGCAACTTTTAACATGAATGTCCAACTTGGAGGTGTCAGGCTGCTGTGAAAATGACGAACGCTCGATCGTCGCTTGGGACAATTGTATATAGGTACGAAGGCCTAACATATGGTGCTGGAATCGCAGATTGAAGATAAACTTATGATTACAACGATATAACTGCTACTAAACACTTTAAGGGGTTTCCTCACTTTGAACGCTAAAATGGCTATTTTCATGATTTTTTTATAGGTTTATATTATAGATATTGATACAAAAGTTGTTATACTTAATAAATACATTTTCGAAATACATTTTGAAAAATTGTCATGTATTTATGTAACCCAAACAAACTTTAAACGCGTTTTTATTGCAACAGCGTCTTTCAACGGCTTGTTGATAAAATCTTCGAAACTACTGAATCGATCCTCATGAAATTTTAACCACATATTCTTTACAACTATAGCTATAGCGCATATCAAGGATTTTTTTAAATTTTGATACAGTAGAACCTCGATTATCCGAACCTCGATTATCCGAACCCTCAATTATCCGAACGATGGCTTAGTTTATCCGAACGCTCAATTATCCGAACGTTGGCGCGAAAGATACGTTGTTGCTCGCTGCCACTGCCGTGAGCAACAATGAGCAACCCAACGCAACTTCTCCTTCTCAAACGGCTGCGAGATTTAGTCGCTCAAAAACGCGTTACGGCCGTTCGTCAATTAAAAATGGACGATTTTATTAAAAAAATATTAAAAAAGGCATTCGACTTTTTTCAGGAGTTTAATATATATCAGGTGTTAATATATATATTAACACCTGATATATGTATGTACATAAAAACAGTACATACATATATATTAAAATTTGACATGTACTGTGCTGTTTTTATGTAAAAGGTTGTTGTTTATGATCTCGTCCCAAAAAACCCAAAAGTCGAATGCGTTTTTAAATATTTTTGTTATAAAATCGTTCGGATAATCGAAACGTGGGTTTTTTGTATGTACCCTAAAGGTACATACATATATGTATAAAAACAGTACATGCATATATGTATGTACTGTTTTTATGTTAAAAGGTGTTGTTTATGATCCCGTCCCAAATAACCCACATTTCGATTATCCGAACTTTTGATTATCCGAACTAGTCTCAGTCCCAATTGGTTCGGATAATCGAGGTTCTACTGTATTTACTATTTTTTGTTTGCAAAAAACGGTGAAAAACAACACGGTTTTTTTGTTTTTTGGAAAAATGTCCGCCGTTTTGTTATTTTTGCATATATAAAAAATCGTATGATATCCGCTATAGCCATTAACATACTGAATCTAAAACCGCTTGTTTTCTTGTTTCAGATGATTGATCTCCGAGATATCATCAACAGCGCAGACCGACAATTTTTTCAAGACATTTTTTTACCTACCAATTTTATCTATAAATAGTGACTTAAATAAATGAATAAAAGTGTATTGTGTGTTTCGAAAGTGTATTTCTTAAGTGTAACAACTTTTATGTCAATATCTATAAAATAAACATATCGAAAGATTCATGAAAATAGCCTTTTTTAGCGTCTAAAGTGAGAAGACCCCTTGAACACGGTTTCTCGAAACTACGTTTTTCAAAACGGTGTACATGATTTCTCGAGATCTAATGGACGGATTGACTTAAAATTTGGTACATTTATTCAGTTTAATAGTAGTTTAGTCTTGACCGAAGTTTTTCTTTTTATAATTTTTTTTCATCAGTTAATGTCATGTGTCCTCGAAAGATCGAAAAAATTTTTTTTTAAAACAATTCGATAATTGAAACACGGTAGCAATAAAAGCTCCAACAAGTCTTAAAAGATTGAAAAAAAACTGGTTTTTTGTATCAAATTACTCGGGTTGCCAAAATCAACACCGTTAAGCCTCTCACGCTCAAAGGTCCTTCACGAGATTGTTTATAACTTCTGATATTATGAATATTTTTAAATGAAATTCGGTAAACAACTTTGTTAATGTACATACAAGTAAATATCAGACCGAGTCGCTGCGAAAACCTTAATTAATTTTTTTTTATTGAACAGGACAAGATGCCTAGAATTTCATTTCCAGTTTTCGCAATTTTCATAATCGTATAATAATTTAAACAACATATTATTGTATATTGTGATATTATTGCATTATTTAATTCGTCAGATATTTTTATACACATTTAATCAACGTCGATTCAATCGGCTTTGGTATATGTTGTAAGGCCGACAGATCTAAAGATTGCTTGTTTTTTAGGCACTGCCGGATATTCAGAACGTAAGCTCGATTTTCGAAGTTGGGGGTGATAAAAAGTCGATCTGTCAGAACATCGATCGGTATAAAACTAATTGCAAAATGTTATCTATGTTATATAATATAATTTACATCCACTTCCCCTAGTGGACTTCCCCTAGTGGCCCACTTCCCCTATTTTAAAACGCGTGGACTGGGGAAGCAACGGCTGGCCGTGTTCATCAACTCGCCTACATAATGGGGAGATTGATCTTGATTTTAAAAAGCGGAATTTTGGGGGAGTGGACTATCTCGCAGTCGTAAGTTTAGGCAAGGAAAAGATTTGTTGATTTTCATGATTTTTTTTTAAAGGATATATTTCACCATTTTCGAGACTTAGGGTATATTTTATTACTATATTTTTAAAATAATATTTATAATAATATATAAATGATATTAATAGTATTTTTAAAATTCATCTTTAAAAACGGCAGAATAATGGCACGGTCTTCTAAACTGCATTTCCAAAACTGGCGTGACGTATGCTAAAAAATTAATCGACCGATTCTGATAAAATTTGGTATAAATCTTTCTAACCTTATTATCTAAACATGATCCTAAATGTTTTTGGAAATAAAAAAAAAAGTATTTTTATGTTACTTTAAAAACATACTATAAGTCTAAAAAATGGTAAAGAAATATATCCTTTAAAAAAATGATAAAAATCGATTATCAACTTTTATATTCTTCAATCCGATCGTCAATTTTCAGCTTATTTGGTTATCTCGATTTTGACAGCTATGTATTCGATATCGAATGATCTTGTTGTCCAATCTCATTTTCTTTATTCATTGCAAATGTCACGTTTTATATTCGCTTTTAATCGAACAATCGACTTTAGGGATATTCAATTATCTCAGTTTTGACTACCGATTTAAATTTGAACATATTCAGCTTTCGAACTTGCGGTCGCCTGCAATCTATTTTCAGTTATTGCGATTGACGGTCTCGATTGAGGCGAAGTAGAAGATGTACCACGTGCGATATGAGTGCGAGAGAGATAGCTGAAACTTTTGAAACGAGATTTTTCAAAGACAAAGAACATTTAGGGCACAATAAAGTCGTCAAGCGTCGCGTCAGTGAATTCTACAGAGGCTGATGCTTTTGTTTCCATAAGAAACTTGACCATTTATAAGAAACCTGGGGTCGGAAATTTGTGAGGTTATGTTGATCTTATACATGACCTTAAGGTCTGTCAACTGAGTTTCATTCACATTTTTACTTATATATTATTTTTTTCTTGTACATTATATGTCGTGACTTGATCATTTAATTATTATAGCAATATTCACCAGACAGTATGGAAAATATATAGAGCGAGATTTTCTGCTTTTTCACAAGTACAAATATTTCCAAAATTTGATTTCGATTATTCCGATATTTACAGACGCAGCACGCCTTATTGTTAATATTTTTTTTGTTCGTTTGAAATTTGTTTGTTGAATGTAAATATCTCGAATTTTTCATCAAAATTTCGAAATCACACAATTCCGCATTATTCCCAAATAGTTTTTTATACGTTTGTTTATTTAATTATTTAATTCTTTACTTGTTTATTTAATTATGCAATTATTTAATTATTTAATTATTTACTTGTTTCCTCGTTCGAATATGTTTACGCTCATTTGTTGTATCCGGTGGTTTGTTTAATTTGAACATTTTGTTGATTTATTTGTTTGCTCTTTTATTGTAATTATAATTAACCATACTGCATAATTCTCAAAATCGTAAATTAAATTATTCCATACTCCAAGTTGCCTTCTGCGAAAAATTCATTTGAATTGATTCAGCAGTTCTCGAGTCATAAATTGACAAATCAAGACATACACTTTTTTTCAAGATACGATTTTTCCAATTGGCTTCGTCAATATAAACGATCGGTAAAAAAATGTTGTAAAAATTAGAAGACTACCGACAAAGCACCCCGAGCAGTTTTATCATACGCAGAGATGATTCTTCGCATTGCCCACAATTAATTAGATTCATAAGCTCGCTATTCAACGAGCATTCACGTGGCTCGGGCATGTATGCGTCTACGTAGTATTATTTCACCCACGCGTTTTCAGGATTTCTCATTCAGTTTATACATTCCGGAGTCGCGATACGTTCACATGCATTTGTGGCGCGTAAACACACGTGTAAAAAGTGAATCGACGTCGAAAATTAGGGAAGTTCTTGCCAAAAGCAAAAAAAAAAACGAATGATAATTCTCGAAGACTTAACGTATAGTAGTCTCACCATAGTCACGTTAAAAAGTTTATTCTCCGCTCAATCGATGAAAGCTTCGAAATATTATAATCATCAAGTGGCTTATATATGCGGTTGGTGGTAGCTATTTAAAATATATGAGGACATTGCAGCGTGATGTTAAATTAGTGATGTTGTCAACAGGCAGGTAGTGTTGTCCTATTTGTAAATCGTTTAATCGATGCGTAATCACTATATCTTTTGTGCCGGTTGAATTTCTAGAGTACTTTCCTCGAGACTTGTACACTTCGTCATAGGTGATAAAAACGAGGAAACAGGACGCGACGATACGGTTATATAAGCTCTACAATTTACTGTACAGAGCAGATTTTGGTGGCGTCGAGTTTGCATCGTTAAAAGCGACGAAACTTAATTCTTTTCGATTGACCTAATTTTTTTTGCCGATTCAGGCTGTGAAAATCATTAACGGAGACTTTGTCCTTGAAATTTAGGGGGAGATGTTAGCGGCTCAACATGAGCAGCCAGAAGAAGAGGAGGGATGTCTCTATGGACCAGGCACTGCCGATTAGCGGTAATTATAAACACATTTGTGTAAACACGTTACAAAACTTTAAACGCGTTTTTCTCGAAAACACGTTTTTAAAAATGGCTGACATTCTCCTGACCGCTGTAATTAACATATCGACCTGAAATTTGGAGAGCATACTCAGAAAATATGTCTTCACGGAATGACGGATCGTTTTTTTGATAGATACATTTTTGCATTTATTATTTATCTTTTTATGCGAAGAAAAAACGCGAAAAATCGACTTTTTTTAAATTGCCGCCATTTTCCGAAATTTGTACTAAACGAAAAACCCATCCGTCATTCCATGACCAAAGGGTCGCAGATTGATAATATGCTTTGAATTTGTGTTTCAGATCAACAAAGAGGGGGCAGTGATGTCAGCCGTTTACCTCCCGCGATTTGAGGACCTGTTTTCGCGGAGCTGCAACGGCCGCCATTTTGGTTTTTTTTTTTCAAAAACATTTTTTTTCAACGTTCTGTATATCATGAATAAAAGCAAGAAAAAAACCGCACTCAAAAAGCTTTACTCGTTTCCTTTAAAAAAAATAAAATGTAAACACCTGAAATATGGCACTCCAAGGACAAAGTCTCCCTTAAGACAGTACGAGCGCGCCATCTTGATTTCTATAGATTTTGTTCAAATTTCAACCGGACATTGTTCATATCATTATGCATGTCAGAGAGAAATTTCAGAACAGTCGACTATTTAGATTGGGAGGGTTTTTAAATTGCAACTTTTAACACTGCAGGGTCTGCATAGAAATTTAGACAGAATAATTTTCCGTAAAAAAAAAATTTGTCCCCTATAATAAGAAGACATATGGCAACACTGCATCGTTCCACGTATCCAATGACGTGAGTTTGCGCGGCATATTTAAAATAATACTGCAACACAAATTTTTATTTGGAAGTAATTTTTAATCGAACAAAGTTTTTAATTAGTTATGAATGAACCAACACTTTTATTTGTTAATGAAGATCACACAAACAATATAAAATATTAATATTTATAATGCAAGTATTTTTTATGAGAAAATTTTTAACTTCAGGAATAAGATAATTATTTTTTTCCCGAAATATTGAACAATAGTGTTCTGCGGTATTGCCATATGTCTTCTTATTATAGGGGACAAATATTTTTTACGAATAATTATTCTGTCTTTACTGAACGTTTTTAGCAAAACTGAATAGTAAAGCAAACTTTTTTCACTGTTTCCCTAACTAGTTTGCTATCTAAACATCATTTTTATTCAAAATTTATAAACACAATAGAATGGAACGACGAATTATGCGACCTGACTTTCGGTCAATGCAGACCCTGCAGTGTTAAAAGTTGCCATTTTGAAACCCATTATCTCCCAATCTAAATAGTAGATTGTTCTGAGATTTCGCTCAAACATGCATAATGATATGGACAATATCTGGTTAAAATTTGAACGATATCTATAGAAATCAAGATTGCGCGCTCGTTCTACCTTGAAAGTGTTTTCACACAGACTCATTAGAAATTTAGGACCTCAATCTGCAAAAAGAAGACTTTCCATAATGACAAAAATAAAGCAACGGAGAATTGAAAAGAAAAACGTTGTATTCCAACGATTCAAACTTCAACGTCATAGGTTTTGAGATCATTTATGCCGTTCGAGTAATCTAGGCCTAACGTATTTTTTTACAATTAAAGTTTGATGATTAACCTAAGGATATTCATCACGGAATTCACTTGAAAAATCTCAGCTTTCTATATCGGTTGTCAGACCTTTGACTTATCTTTCTACTCTTAATAGATTTTGGATTTTTCATATTCCCTTGACATTGAAACATTATCTTCCGCTTCAAATGAGCAAAAAAATCTCACTAAATCTCCGTGTCCATTTTTGAATACTTTCATTTGTCTGAAACTTCCGCATTCACGTGTATCATGATCTTGCATCTTTATAAGTGTTTCCCAAATGTACAAGTAATGGATGGAGCTTCAAACGAATGGAGCTTCAAACGAATGGAGCTTTAAGGAGTTTCGGGACAATTGACGAAATGTTACCTGTTGATTCAAATTTATACAGTAATTTCTTTGTCATATACTGAGTGCACCCTCAACATTTTAAATCGGTCGTCTACACCGTTTCTATAAAAAAGTACAATTTAAAAAACATTTCTTAAGGGCTTACGTGGGTTTGAAAATTTCGAAAAATCCCTTTTTTTAACTTTCATTATCTAATCGTATAATATATCTACAAGTATATCGCATTTTTCTCAAAACACTATTTTTGATGTCGGTGGACACGATTTCTCAGAAACGAATGCACCTATCTTATTGAAATTTTGCACACTTCTCCAAAATAGCATTGATTAGTGATTGACCGAAGGTTTTTTTTTTTATTACAACTAATTTTACAATGCCATACGTAGTGTAAATTGTACCAAAAATTGAACTATTTTGCATACAACTCAGCCAAAAATTTAAATTTAAATTTTTTTAAAAATCCTTCGTTCAATCACGAGCTACGCTTATCTAGTAACAGAAAAAAATTTGGTTTTTTAATTTCAGATAAAGCTGTCGTGAGTTATCCTGACCACCACGAGGACACTTTTTTCAGAGGTCTCCCGAAACCAAGTCTCATCGGCTGAATTTTCCAAATTTTTGGATGAATTTTTTTTTAAATATCGTTAAAATGTTGCTCTTTAATGTGCACATTAGAATGTGAACATTAGAATAAAATTATTCACATATTATATATTTTTTTTAATAGAGAAAATATCCTTTTTTTGGCTTTGAAATCCACGTAACTACTTAACACAGGGAGATGCCTACGACGAGATAACATAGGGAGTACATTATGCCACTGATGACGAAATTGCCATAACGTACTGAGAGATTTGACAATTTTTTATAACACCTTAAGGCCACTCTAGACGCCGAAAAATGGGCTTTTTGGGATTTTTTGACAGGATAACTATAAAATAAATCGAGATTACAAAAAAGGGTGTTCATCATACATTTCAGTGACGGCATACAATCATTTTTTGAAGCGATTAATTTCAAAATGGCGGCCGTGCAGCGTTGATCTCAAAACTGCATTTTTTGAGTTGGCCGGAAACTTAACCCACACAATTTTCAACCGATTGACTTGAAATGTTGAATATATCTTGAAAAATACATTATCTATGGAAGGACGCAGGATTTTTTTTTATACTGCATAGTTCATTTGTTATTAACAATTATCTGACAATTTTTCAGGCAAATTTTTCACTTTCCACTTTAGAAGTGCACCATTTCGCCAAAAATCAATATATCAAAAAAATCCTACGTACTTCTATAGCAGTTATTACATATAATCGAGAAAAATTCATTGGCTGATTATAATTCAAAAATCACTGTTTGTCCGGCTGTGGACCCTGGAAAAACGGAGACGTCATCGCAAAATCGCTGCACAGCCACCATTTCGAAATTAATCGCTTCAAAAAAAATTATTGTACACAGTCACTGATATGTATGATAAACACCCTTTTTTATAATCTCGATTTATTTTGTACTTTTTCTGAAAATAAAATCCCCAAAAAGCCTATTTTTCCGGCCTCCAGAGTGGCCTAGCCCCTCAAACATTTTTTGGACGAAAAAGTATTTTCTTTTTCAATTGTAAATTTTATAAAACTGGTGTAGACGATCGCTTGAAATTTGGAGGGTGCAATTCAGTACGCGACAAATAATTTACTGCACAAATTTGCATCAAATGGTAATTTCGTCAATTGTCTCGAAAATAAATCAATCTTTCTACTGTTTACAGAATAAACTTCGCCATTCTCCGTTCTTTCTTCACCAAAACATCGCGAAATGTAAGTTCCCGCTTCATTCTAAATCCTTCATTGAAAAAGGCTGTAAACGGTACAATAAAAGTGCAAGAAAGCGGATAGCATTGAAGGACTCACCGATTAGAATGGCAGGTTCCCGATTATCCTCGACAAGGGCGGTGAGAACGAGAAAGATGGGATGTTGAACCGGCAGATGTTCAAGATCGGCGGTGCAGTCATCGTAAAGTACGACCTCGCTGTAATTTCCGCGTTTAAGAATATCCTTGCCCTCCCGGGCGGTGACTAGATCAGCGAGGCAGGCTTTCCCGAGTTGCAGGCGTCTTCGATTAAAGCGATCGGAACAATTAACGTTTATGGCACCGCGCACGTGATTAACGTTGTAAACGATGAAGGGACGACAATCGAGTATAACGAGGCCGGGTTTATCGTCCAAGCGATGTGCAAGCTCGTCGGCCTTGATGGTCCGCGAGCGTTTAAGTATCAATTGTCTTTGGAGGGTCGGATTGCTCTCGGAGCACGGGCTTGTTGGTAAGCTTACGGTCTCCAGTTTGCAGCGTTTCGTTGGCGCAGTTGACGACGGAGTTTGAAAGAGCACTGCAGCAGCAGCTGCTTGACGATTGTTGACTTGTTGATTCTGATAGTGATGATGATGATGATGATAATAGTGATGATGGAGATTATTGTGATACGGATGATAATTGTCCTGTGGATGGTCGAATCGTTGGTTGAGATTGTTCGTGTAATTGAGTCGCGCTAGGTCGTCGATGGTTGGACCGTTGCGGCTGTTGGCCTCCTCGTTGTTGTTGATGTTTCCGTTGCGTTCGCAAATGTCGTCGCAGTAGACGTCCGAGTGGCAATTCACGTAGCAATTCGTATTAGCATCGACCGTGTCGATGCTGCTCGTACTTCCGCTCGATGTACTTGGCTCGCCGATGCTGCCGCAATAATCGAGGCTTCCGCGTCTGGTCGTGTTGCCGGCGCTGCTCGTGCTGATGCCACTGACGCTGCTCGTCGTGGATATTGTCGAGAGAGTCGGTGATGTCGGTGTCGTTGGTGTCCCACAACAAACGCCACTTTTCGCCACTGTTACGACCGCTGCAGCGGCGGCTGCCGCGAGAAAACGATGATGACGATCGGCACAAGGCGGACCTGGCTCGCTCAGGCTACGATTAAGCGCTAGTTTGAGATTGTCACGGGGACGCACGCCAGTTACGGCCGAAGGCTCGCAACAAATCAGGGTCGACATCTTTGTACCAGCTGTTGGCGCGTCGGTACTGATTTCACTGTTCGCGCTTCCCCACTTAGCCCTGCTGCTCGTGGCGATGATGCTGCACGTTTCACTACTGACGTCAGGAACGTCTATATCGAGACGAGACGAAGCCGCTGCCAGTGATGATCGCACACGCGGGGAAACTGCGAAGAAACGAAAAACATGCTCAAAAGTCGATTCTTCGCTTGGTTGCGTCACGCTTTTTCACATTTCGCTCTTCGGTTTTTCGATTTTTCAATCACAAACAGGTCAGGGCTGATTGAATCGTTGTTTCTAGCTTCTTAAGAATACTTTTGGACTATTTCCTATTCGAATGTATGTGTGGCCTCTGCGAATACTTTTTGTAGCGGGGCGTAGCGGTGGAAAGAGCTTTTAATTTTTGAAGGATCAAATTTTGATTTTTTTTATTGATGACGGGTAATCGAAAAAATCCGTATATATAAATAAATATATATATATATATATATATATATATATATATATATATATATATATATATTGGGGTGATTCGTTTCAGGGCAACTTTTTTTTTCGACCCATCGTGCCCGAAAACCTTTAGTTGGTACCCAAAAACAAACTTTCGTGAAAGGGGGGTGTTGTCAAAAAATATTTAGTGGTCGCGAATCAAAATTGAAGGTTTCCCATTTGATGAACATTGAAAAAAATGTTTTTCTCATTATTAGTGTTACCATTCCGTGAATTTTGATATCGCGATATTTTTCAAGTGGGTTCTCATAAGAAATATGATACTCCACAATAAAGTTCATTGAACCATGGCCATAAATTCAACCGTTTCAGCGGCATCATTATTTCAAGTGAGTATTGTGCGAAATATCTATTCAAACGGCTGTAACGCCTAAGCTATTAGATTTATCGAAAAAAATTCAGATGAGAACTTTGTAGAGAAAGTAATTTTCTACAAAAAAGTCTTATAAGCCGAGCCCGAAAATTCAACTCTTTCTCAGCTATAGGTGGATGAAGTAAAATAAATAGATTTTTTTTAAACAAAAAAAAATCTATTTATCTTACTTCATCCACCTATAGCTGAGAAAGAGTTGAATTTTCGGGCTCGGCTTATAAGACTTTTTTGTAGAAAATTACTTTCTCTACAAAGTTCTCATCTGAATTTTTTTCGATAAATCTAAAAGCTTAGGCGTTACAGCCGTTTGAATAGATATTTTCATACAATATTCACTTGAAATAATGATACCGCTGAAACGGTTGAATTTACGGACATGGCGCAAGGAACTTTATTGTAAAGTATCATATTTCCTATGAGAACCCACTTGGAAAATATCGCGATATCAAAATTCGCGGAGTGGTAACACTAATAATGAGAAAAACATTTTTTTCAATGTTAATCAAATGGGAAACCTTCAATTTTGATTCGCGACCTCTAAATATTTTTTGACGACACCCCCCTTTCACGAAACTTCGTTTTTGGGTACCAACTAAAGGTTTTCGGGCACGATGGGTCAGAAAAAAAATTGCCCTGAAACGAATCACCCTAATATATATATACAGGGTGTCCCAGAACTCAACGTTAAGCCGAAACGGGGTGACAGGATTGATTGTAACCATCATGAGAAAAATCCGAAAAAAAATCTATCCCATGCAGTTTAAAAATTATGGGCATTTAAGAAAAACCTAGAAATTTGGTCAAACTGTAACCATTTTTCGGTTATTGTGAAACAAACCCAAACAAATCCAAGTTTCCTAGAATTAAGGCTATTTGTTAAACTATGAATTTAAAATTTTCAAAATTTGTCTACTTTGAAAGGCCCTGCTTTATTTTTTTTTCTGCTTTATTTTTTTTCTGATGTTTCTCATGATGGTTACAATCAATCCTGTCACCCCGTTTCGGCTTAACGTTGAGTTCTGGGACACCCTGTATATATATATATATATATATATATATATATATATATATGTACATTTATTAAAAAATGTATTTTGCAGAATGAATATTCAAATACCTTCATCTGTCAACGACCGAGCGAATGTCTCCCGGATTTTTTCGATTACCCGTCATCAATAGAAAAAATAAAAAAAATAAAAATCAATATATATATATATACACTACCGGTCAACAGTTTTCAGACACTTTAGATAATTGCAAAACTGTCGATCACTGGATCATTGCCAAATAATGTTAGAATGATATAATTCATTTTATTTATCATACAGTACTACCTCTCTAAGAGAGCGGTGTAGGGCGGTTAGGGGAAGAAATTCTCGAGAAATTCGTCGCTGAAGCCTTCCCCCACCGCTAGGTTAGCGCGCTCGAAAATCGCGCATGTGGTAGCATGTATGTGTTTCTCCACTCGAACTCGATAAGAGAGCGCGAAGGAAAGTGTTGAGAAAACTGTAAACGAGTTGCGGAAAGTGTACTGGCGTTTCGTCGTTTCATGCGTAAGTATATCTCATTGAATATTGATGTGTAAATCTTTCTTTTTCTTCGCGTTTTTTTTATTCTGCTGTTTGGTATATTTTGTTGTTGCAATATTATAACACATATGAAGGAAACATTTGTAAGACTTTCAATAATTGTTGAATTATCTTATTGTTCGCAAAAATATACGTAGTATATTCGTTATCGAAACTCGAACATATATAGTGTACAAAAAAAATGTAACTAACAATTTATCTTGTGTATATACTTCAAGTTGAAATATACAATGTATACATATGTATAAATATTTCATTTCAGGCTTCGGCGACGAATTTCTCGAGAATTTCTTCCCCTTACCGCCCTAGACCGCTCTCTTAGAGAGGTAGTACTGTATCAATAATATTCTATGCTGTGTTAATGTCTATTAAAATATATTTTACTTGCATTAAATTACTACTTGAAATTTAATTATGGTGCATGTTTTTTTCTCCGACTTTACGGCTTAAACGTATATATTATTACACAAAGGAATATTATCCATCTGACAATCGTGCGACGTGCGATTTTCTGAAATCGCTCGCGATCTCTTATCGAGTTGTCCGCGACAAACTCGAGAGGCCTCGGGTACACTGGACAGCTCGAGCTAGGTGGGGGAAGCCATAAAATGCGCTCAAGCGGAACGGCGGGGAAATTCTCTCTTAGCGAGGGCTCTCTTAGAGAGGTAGTACTGTATTACGAAGATACTATATAGCACTACATAATGAATAATATTATTCTATATAATACTGCAATTATCCAAAGTGCGCGAAAACTCTTGACCGGTAGTGTATACACACCCACACACACACACACGAATATATATTAGGGTGGCCCAAATTTAAGCTCTATTTTTATCCCTTTTTCTCACCATCCAATTATCTTCGTTAAAGAAAAAAAAAATTCTCGCGAAATCTGCACGCGGTCGAAAAATATTTAGAGGTCGCTCAAGTCTCCCAAAAATGCAAGTTTAAAAAAAACGATTTTTTTTCGTTCCCTTCTCGCCTATGAATTTTACGCTTTATAATTTTTAAATTAAGCTCGCAAAAGCTCTAGCCGGCCAATGAATATTTAGTGGGCGTTCAAGAGCTGCGAAATTTCCAATTGTCGCGGTTTTTTTTCTCTTCTCACTCATAAATTTAACACTTTGTGAAATTTTCAAAACAATTTATCCTTTTTTTCTTAAGAAACGGATTTTTTTTAATTTACCTCACACTTCTAACCCGATAAAACGGGGGACCTATCATTTTGTTTACGGACAAGAGCTGTAAAGAATTATTTTATGAGAACAAAGATTATAATTCTTGGGTTAGTAGTGTGAGGTAACTTTGAAAAATCTGTTTCTAAAAAAAAAACGATTCATTGTTTTGATCATTTACAAAGCGTCAAATTTTTGAGTGAGATGAATGAAAAAATTGGCAAGAATTGGACATTTCGAAGCTCTTGAGCGACCACTAAATATTCATTGGTCGGCTAGAGCTCTCGCGAGGTTAATTTAAAAATTATATAGCGTGAAATTCATGGGTGAGAAGTAAGCGAAAAAAATGGATTTTTAATGAAAATTTGAATTTTTGGGAGGCTTGAGCGACCTCTAAATATTTTTTGACCGCTCGCAGATTTCGTGACACTTTTGTTGTCTCTTTAAAGAAGATAATAGGATGGTGAGGAAAAAGTAAAATAAATAAAGCTCAAATTTAGGCCACTCTAATATATATAAGGAATTATATTTTGTATAATAATGCCATTGACATGATATATATATATATATATATATATATATATATATATATATATATATATATATATATATATATATATATATAGGGCGTTAGGAAGGTCGATGCAAAGCCTTAAGGGGGTAATAGGCCACCTTGTTAGGAATATATCTAACCAGGTTATCTTAGTCCAAAGTCTAAGGATTTCGAGTTATCATGGTAAGTATAATTATTAGAAAATTTCCCAAAATTAAGTACTAACTCGTTTACCTCTTATGTTAATGCTATTTTTTTAAGATAATAACATTAACATAAGAGGTATTTTTATTGTTTGACAAGTTTTTAATTATTCAACACGTCCCATTTAGTTAGTGGTGTGGATACAGATGATTGTATTGGTGTTTGTCGATTGAATACACATCAAGCTAAGCACAAATAAGTTTTTACTCGCAAATTATTGTCTGTTTGAACATTATAAACGAGTTAGTACCCAATTCTGGGAAATTTTCCAAAAATCAGACTTACCATGATAACTCGAAATCCCTAGACTTTGGACTAAGGTAACCTAGGTTAGATATGTTCCTACCGAGGTGACCTATCACCCACTTAAGGCTTTCGACCTTCGTATCGACCTTCCTAACATCCTGTAAATATTTCACGTAAATGATAAATTATTATTATACAAAATATGATTACTACATTTATGACATACCTCATCAGTAAAATTGCAATCCGATTGCGTCTGATCGAAATAAATTCTATTTGACGAGTAAATGTTCATCCATCATTGATAAAAAGTTTCTTATTTCGATTGCAATTATAGACGTGGTGCCAAAGCTTTCGAGATTTTTTTTCGCAAGTTATAGATTGAAACGTGACGAATGTTTGATTTAATTCGCGATAGTACCAAAACGAGGTTAGTTGGGGGGAAGTAATTAACAGATATATATTTTATAAAAAAATAGGCTCATAATCTTGTTGGTTCGTCGACAAACTCTGCTCGTACGTAATTTATATATATCTACATACACACAAACACACACCTCCACTTTTTCAAGCACTTGGTACATCTATATGTTGCATGTTTATCTGAGAATTTTTTATCGCTATTGAGCCTCATTGAAAAGATAAGAAACGCACATAGCTTGCGTGTAATCAGACAAGAAGTCCTCTTGTTTTCCGTAAGAAACGTTTCTACAAGTCACTAATCACAATAACGAAATCAAAATCGAGAATTATTTCAAAATGAACGAGCATGTTTTCTGAAATCAAGACTTCTTAATATCGGACATGAAAATAAATTGCGGGGATAAGTGAATCGTTTTTGAGAACTACGGTTATTTAAATAATACGTGTTACAAGTGTATTCATCGCGCGGTCAATTCTTTACGACTATTGCATGTGGTGTTTTCGAAAAAATGTACACCCTTTTTTTTAGGAGAAACCTTTATGTAGAAAAAAAACGTACGGTATAGTAGGTATATCTAGAAATTCGACCGAGGACCATTTCTTTTCGATATCCCCCTCCCCTTAATCTCGCGGCGGAGGAATCTGAACTAGCGGGACCCACGGCGTCTTGACCTCCACGACGAGAGCGATCCTACCTACTTTCCTGTCAAGCAATGTCGTGAAGTCAAGGAACGAACGAAATCCTCGCTACCTTGCATTTTTTTTTTAAATACGCGAAAAACATGTTTTTTCCTATGTGAATCATCCATCAAAATAATGGTTCATATTTTTCGTTATTGGCTACAATTGAACTTTATATGTTGACGAACTCGAAATAGACGAGATCCCTTGGTTCATTCAACAGGATCAACAACTTTGGATCCTAGTTCTTTTATACTCTAAAGCCCCTTGGAATAATATTGAGTAAGTATGAATTTTACGTTAATTTTATTTTTGTTTTACAGACGAGTGGCCGCATGGTGTCCATCCATCTATAGAGTATCGATTGTTCTAACAAAATCTCTGACGATGTTACATTATAGGGGGAAAAATATAACGGAAAAACCATTGCTGGTACAACATTGTTTTGGGGTGAAATTGATAAAAGTTTGCGTTTTCATTGAGGGAAAATTTTGCCTTGGGTCAAAAAATGTTCGATTGTTCGCCAATTTTTTATGCGAAAAGTATTAAATATAGAACGTTGATATTTGGTATGTTGACTAAGCGGTCTTTATTGAACGTGAAAATATTTTTTAAAGTTTGACACATCATGGTGGTGGGAGTGGGAGGAGCCACGTATGACGGTGCGCGGGCGATGACATTCTTCGCTTGCGGAAGTCCTAAGTCCCGGACAGGTGATCTGAAGCAAACAAATCAAACATATTTTTACTTTGCACAATATTGTGCATAAGTTGACCTAGAATCAAAGAGAAAAATTGAAAAATAAAAAAAATAGTGAGCGATCGGAAGGAAATTTGTTTTTTTCCCAAAAAATTTCGCAGTTTTTCGCTCGCGATTTTTTTACTTTTCAATTTTTCTTCTTGATTCTAGGTCAACTTATACACAATATTGTACAAAGTAAAAATACGTTTGATTTTTTTGCTCCAGATCACCTGTCCGGGACTTAGGACTTCCGCAAGCGAAGAATGTCATCGCCCGCGCACCGACATACGTGGCTTCTCCCACTCCCACCACGGTGTTTTGTCAAACTTTAAAAAATATTTTGATGTTCAATAAAGACCACTTAGTCAACATACCAAATATAAAGATGCTATATTTAATACTTTTCGCATAAAAAATTGGTGAAAAATTGAACATTTTTTGATTCAACACGGCAAAACCTTCCCTTAAGTTAGGCTCCCGTGAAAATTTCCAAAAATCATTGTCGCTTGGGGGACCTTAATTGGAGAGGAAGGTCCAACATACGGTGCAGGAATCGCAGATTGAAGGTTAACTAGTGTTAAAACGATAGAACGGCTAGTAAAACTGTAAACGCGTCTTGCTCGAAATTATGTTTCTTTGGACGGTGTACACGATTTCTTGTCATCCAATGAACAAATTGACTTTGAATTTTGTTCACTTATTCAGTCTAATAGTAGTTTCGTTTTGACCGACGTTTCTCTTCTTAACATTTTTTTTTCATTAGTTATTAACAATAATGATGTCACGTGTCCTCGAAAGATCGAAGGAAGAATACAAAATTTGTTTTTCGATGACCGAAACACGATGACCAAAAAAAGCTCCGTCAATTCTTAGCCTATATTATCTACTTTAAGAAAGAAATGGTCTATCTTGTTTCAGATTAACCAGGTGCCCAAAATCAAGTACACCATTGAGCCCTTTACCTCCAAAGGTCGTTCACGAGATTGTTTATAACTTCTTTAACTATTGATGTTTTTAAATTAAATTTGGTACCCAAGTTTGTTAATGTACATACAAATAAATGTCCAAACGACTTTTCAATCATCTTACTTATTCCTTCAAAATTATTTCTTCCAAATAACCCTGACTTTTGGGTCGTCACAGTGGCCTAACCCCATAAAGACGATCTTTTGAAGTCAGCCAAAAGTTTTGAATCGGACGGCATCTTGAAAAAATCCCGAAATACGAGAATTGGAGCTTTCAGCGTTGAGATGGAATTTCAGTTTCGGAAAAATAGCGAGCCTTTATGTATAGAATCATCCCATTTAGGTATTTTTTATAGTTTTTCTGTAGATCGAATGTTCATTTTCCATCACGACTTCCGTTGTTTGTACTGATTAATTTTTAAACAATAATTGTCGAATAAACAATCAACATTCCTGAACAATAGTTGTTGAATTGAAATCAACATTCCTGAACAATAATTGTCGAATTGAAATCAACATTCCTGAACAATAATTGTCGAATAAACAATCAACATTCCTGAAGAATAATTGTCGAATAAACAATTCACATTCCTGAACAACAATTGTCGAATTGAAATCAAATCAGTGGTGCCCATATTCGCGAGCTGGAGCAGCGAACGGCGAGATTTCAAAATTCCATCATTCTATTTTTACGCGTTTGTACGTACAGATAATTCAATAGTGTAGACTTTCATGCCTTTCTGTTTTAACGTTTTTCCGATAATTTGCACAGACACGTTGTACAAAAAGCAACTCGTTTTTTAGAACACTTTGAGGATAAATCGAATTTAAAAATAAACAAACCAATGAAAACTTGAATCGATGATGTTGACAACAAAAATATCAAAAAATTATCTTCTTGGTATAAAATCGTACTCGTTTGTTTCCTGACGAACCGTTTCCATAAATTTTCCATTCAAGCTAAAACTTCGGTTGCTTCATAAGCAACGAATCTTCCCCCCTTGATTTCTTCATTGACGAGTAAATATTTTCGAATAATCTCTGTGAATGGCTCTAAGACAAAAATAATGTTAGACAAGGAAAAATCGAACATGAAAGTTGGAAATTGATTGCCAAAAAAACGATCACCTTTGGCAATAGCTAAAAATTAATGGAATTGAAATTTGCATCGTTGGAATGCAATGAATTTTTTTTTTACTTTCTTAAATTTCTTTCCGCAGATTCTAGTTATCAAAATCCCTCAACCATTTCTTAAGGTGCCTACTGGGAGATCTGCAAATGCAATTTTCAAAAAAAACTTGGTTTCATAATTTAAAAAAAAAACAAGTTAATAAAAATATGAATATGAATTTTCGTTGCGCTCTGACGATGCAAACTTCCATATGAATTAACGGTCTAATCGGAATCGCAAAAGTTGCTACGGTTTAAACAGCCAGCCTCTTCCATTTAGCCTTATACGTTCGCCTCATAGTTTGTTCCAGTCTCTGGCCGATTTTCGCACGCCGGGCGAGGCTGCTCTACGTGCACGACTCTTCGAAGCAGGAGGGGAGAGAGACAGCACAGAGAAAGTTATGTTATGAGAAAATATAATCTATGCGGAAATATAATCTATACGGAAATCAGCTATCGAAATAACCGTAATAGCAGTCGATAATTTGACTCATGCACATCAAGTCGTGAGTCCTTGCCTCGCAGTAATGGAGAACTTCGACAGCCCTAATTACATCATACAACGAGCTTTGGTCCCAAACATTTTTTTTTTATAACTTTTTTACCTTTTTGCCCGTATTAACTATACGTTGACACACGGGGTCATTCTGACCCAGACAAATTTAAAATGAAATAATCAATTCCCCAGAATTGAGAGTTTAAAAAAAATTTATTTTATTCTTTCCGAATTTTAATTATGCACACATGTTGAATAATGTTTAAAGTGTATCCCGGATCTTTTTCTATAAAAACCAATCGAAGGGTTGTTAAGTGCAGGTGGATGCAGTACTATCTGGGTCAAATTGACCCAGTGTGTCAAAATCGTGGCCAAATATAAATGTGTCAAGGAATGGTTGAAAGAAACTTTTTAAATTTTTTTCAGCTTTCCATCGTCATCTGTTTTTCAAATATGAATTCTTGACATTGTCAAACTATTCGCTTGCTTCGCTTTTTGCGCCTTCAAACACACAAGAAAAATGATATCAAAATTAATCATGTGAAACTGATGATATGGAACATTCTTAGAAATTGTTTCGATAGTTTTTCGTTTAATCAAAATGAAAAAAAGTCAGATTGGACACCGTCAATTTTTTTTCAACCGCTGTTTAAAATTTGGGATAGAGTTTCGAAATTTTCGACCTATAGGTTTTAAGTATTTTTCCGATCTTTTTTAAGTTTTTGACAGAAAAATGGAATTGTAAGTTGAAAACGCTTAATTTTTCTAGTGTCGAAAATCGGAGGTAATGTTTGCAAGCTTCACAGCCACGATCGATCATGAGTAACCTACATTTTTACTTTTTTCTAGTTAGTAACACTCAATTTTGTATAGAATTTTTTAGTCATGTTTGGGCCCATCAATTTAATTTCAAATGTGAACAATTTTGCTCCGAATTCGCACAATGTTAAATCTTATAAATTAAATGAAATCAAATTTTATAAATTAAATCAAATTTTGGCTATTTCTTTAACATTATTAGAATTCCGTTTCGACTGAAGAATCGAAGTTGAATTTATTTATAAATCGCGTCGTCGTCTCCATGCTCGAAGGGCTTTGTGATGTCATTGGCGATAGTGTGCAGTAAGTAGCGGCTCGAGTTAGGCTAAAAGTCCCTCTAGGAGAGCACAGGGACCACACGGAATCTACGAGCGGGATTCTCGTTCCAATCATTTGCTCAAAATAAAAATGATATTTTTGTCTAAAAAAAAGTACGATTTGATAATGACGCAATTACAAAGTTTTAGCTTTGTAAATGCCACACCCATCTCGGGAACTCAAACTTTAAGTGTGCCATACTACAAATGAACGGTATCATAATTGTAAAAAGATTCTTTCAATCGGATAACCTTAAATGTCACCGAAAGGAATACGAAAATGACAAAAATAAATAAAAGAATACGTAAAGAAATTAAAGAATACGTAAAAGCCCGGGAAAAAATGTAATCCTTTATTTTATCCTCACTTAACCAATTTCCGTATAACGAAAAATTTGTAACACGTCAAAAACAGACAAAAAAAATGCGCCCACGATCTGTTATAACTCGCGAATTATAAAATTGTGTCAAAAATGTCACAGAGTAATAAATAAATTGTCTCTAACGAGCAAAAACAATTGAGTTCCTAAAAAACTTCAATTATTAAAAAAAAAAAAAAACAGTAGAACTCCCTCTGTTATTTCACAATATATCAGAATTCAAAAAATACGAAATAGTGTCCAGAATATTATATAATTTTTTAAAACAATAACGTCACAAACTAAATCATGTCACAGGAACAAAAAAAAAACCCTAAACAGTGTTTACGATCTTCCAAAGTACTTTCTTCTATAAATGTAATGGAAGTCTAATAAAACGGCCACACTCCTCGTATACCCATAACTTTTCTTCCTTCGTCAACGGCGAATGAAAATCACAGCAAAAACCGCAGCTTTGAAAAAGTAGTATCCAGAAAACAGATAGCCATAAAAATCTATTTTAAAAAATCACGAATGTTTCGTCTGATATGGACAATAAAATGTTTTGAAATCAGCGGTATAAAAAATGGTCGGGTCAAAACGTCGAGTTGGTATGGAATAGGCCTCACATACACACACGTGTTGAGATCGTGTACGCCTCAGGAGTTCGTGAGTCAGCCACTAATATTAGAAGGTGAGGCTCGAGGCGGGCTGGGTGTCTCTCTCTTCATTCTCTGATCCCCGCGTGTGTATCTGCGGCTGTATCCAAAGAGATGGGAGACGAAGAGAGAAAAGACGGAATAGAAAAACGATTTTGCGAGGGATGCTGCTCTCTCTCTCTCTCTCTCTCTCTCTCTTCTCTCTCTCTCTCTCTCTCTCTCTCTCTCTCTCTCTCTCTCTCTCTCTCTCTCTCTCTCGCTCTCTCTACCTCCCTCTGCAGCCGCAGCAACGCAACAGCAAAGGCGAGTACAGCAAGTCAGAAGAGAATCCTTAGTTGCCGCTGCCGCTGCTCTCCGTTTACGTGTGCATCGAGGTTCGTTGTTTCGAGAATGAGTAAACGCCGAGGAATTCGACGGGGCAGCGAGCAGGCGAGCAACCTACAACGAGTGATTCCGGCCAGGCGCGTTCAGCACTGCGAACAGGTGTAGCGCCAGCACCTGCTGTAGCCATGAACGCAACAGTGTACAAATACTGATAACCTGCGAGACGACTCGTAAATGGCGCTACGAAAAACCGCACAATAATTCTCTTATCCAATTACTCCCTTAGTCAGGTGCGTACACGGAGAAAACATTTTTCTCGCCCGATCCTGAAGGTTTTCTTGCACCAGGAGTGCGAAAGAACGTAGAGAAAATTTTATAGGTACTTCCCGTTGGGTATTAGATAATCGAAATCGATCAGAACGCCGAGAAGTCGTCGCTTAGGTGATAGGGAATGTGTTTATTTTTCGCGATATTATTATTGTCATGGTAATTCATGGAAACGCTTATCCAATAAGTGGATATTGATGAAATTGACCGGTGGTGAATAGCACAATTGCCTTGTTAAAATTGAAATACTCTGCAGGAATTATTTAAAAATTAAAATTGCGATTGAAAAAAATGATATACCTCTGTAGATATTTCAATTTTTAAATTGAAATTAAAAGAATTATTATCAAATTGAAATTGGAAAAAAATATTTTCAAATTGAAATTGAAAAAAAATATTTTCAAATTGAAAAATTGAAATACCTCTGCAGGAATTATTTTCGCATGCACCAAGCGACCTTCGTCTGGATTGAGCATTTTTAGATACTCGATTGACAAAATGAACTGAGTTTTCAATAATAAAGAGTTCCGTCTGCATCTGAAACGATTGAATGGGAAATCTCGTTCACTCAATCAATAATCAGAAACATTTTTGTCATATTAACGCGCACATCTTAGTTATCAGGATTTCTTTCTATGTACACAACGTTCCCTATCATCTTAACAATATGGAATATTATTTTTTTGCCGTTACATCGTTTGAACAGTTTCGCTGATAACGTGGCGTTCTTCTGCTTGCACAGTTGCGCGTTCAACGAACTAGAATTGTGACGAGCAAAGGACGTCTCGGGATGATGTCTATCATTCTCGGAACGAATGTGAATTATTGCGTTGACGGCGTGAAATAAAACTGTGACAAAATAATCCCCCGGAGCTTCCTGAGAGTATGCCTGACACATCTGATCATCAATTTTTCTCATCCCAATCGATTATTTTTGATTATATTGATTTTCAAGCCTCTTATTAAATTCGTAGTCTCGTTCAATGCACACCGAACACCAAAATAGCCTCCGATCCGTTTGCCTCGCCACGCGCAACTTGAGCCAATGAAAAATAGAGCCGACTAGTCTTTTTCCAGCACGAATCGGAATGGAAAGTTAGAAGAAAACGAGGCATCCGAAAACTACGATAAAACGTACCTTATGCCCGCGATATAAAGTTGAACGAGACGAACCGGTTCGTGTACCAGACTCGCTAGAGAGAGAGAGAGAAAGATAGAGATGAAGCGACAGAGATAAGAACGCGAGCCACTGTCGATGACGATGACGCCGTCCCGCGTCTTCCGCGGATCGTCTTATCTCCGCCCGCGTAATATAGTCGTCGCGAAAAGTCTCCGTGCGAAAATTTCCGCGCGAGTCCAATCTTCGTCGCTTTTCCCGCGAAAATTTCGACCGAATGCACCAAAGAAAAAAAAAAAATCCTCCACCAAGCTGAAGTCTTCAACGACCTACTTGGCTTAGGTAGGCTGCTCAAAGATCTATGCGCTCTCGAGGACCTTCCGCTGGATCCCTTCGGTAGGTCTTCACTTCACCCATACCCAACTCATATCGCCAACAGCAGCGTAAAAACCAAACTCGCGAGATCACCGCACACTCGGGGGGGGGGGGGGGGGGGGGACGTCCAAGTGTCTCGAGAAAGGAAAATAACGAATTTACGACACACGCGTCGTGAAGTTTTCCGCGAGAGATAACAAGGTGATAAGCGAGTGGCGAGGAACGATGACTAAGACGCGCGGAATAATCGATCGTGCGTGATTCGCTCCCGGGCCCCGAGTGTGTTCCAAAAACGTATGTCTGGCCAGAAGTTCAGAGCAGTCTTCAGGTCAAAGTGGACCTTTCGACAGGCCTAGACGAACGAAGCCTGTCGTTCTGCTGCTCGAACATCATCGGTTTATCGTCGCCCACGCGATCTTCCAAACCGCGCCGCACGAATTTTACTCGCGCAACGTGTACCGGCGAATCTGCTATCGGGCACTGTACGAAAAGCTAACGGGCCCGAACTAACCAACGAAACTCAACTGCACACGAAACACTCACGTATCCACTCCAAGTGCCCAAGCATGCCTTGACCACCGTACAGCCCAAAACTTTCACCCAATTCTCAAGTGGAGTAAGTTCTCGCGCGTGAAATCCGGCCGGAAGTGCCGGAAATGTGCGCACTCCGCGAGTCACAACGACATCGGCAACTGGCGATAACGCGCGGCGGTAGGCCCTGGTGGGAGCGTGTGATAGGCGTGAAAATATTTGAGGTGGGAGTGATCGCCGGGAATTGCTTGTGAGACGTTTTTTTTTTTGAGCACAGTGACCGGCAACCGGCCGCGTCGGCTGGTGATCAGTGACTGCAGACTCACGTTTGTACTTGTGTTCATCACGGCCTCGAGTGTAGTATACACGTAAGCCCCCCCTAGCCTCCTGCCCCTCCTCTAGGTTCTCTTACCAACGACACGCGCTGCTACTTATACACCCACAATCGGCGAGCGTGTACGTACACCTTCAGCTCTAATCCATCTCTCGCAGTTTGGCTGTACTCGAGATTAGTATACTTTGCGAGGAATAGCATGGTATTTGTCGCTAGGACTTGTACAGTATTCGCTTCAGACTGTGGATAAAACTGCCTGCTTCGGACTGTGGATAAAACTGCCTGCCCAAAGGCTCGACTCAGTCGTAGAGAAAGCACGACGAGACACTGATAAGACGTTTGCACTCGTTGAACTGCGGAAACGTTAGACGATTGTTCGCCTCGCAGAGAGACAACGAATCGGGTAGATCAATCAGGTGGTTCATTCGCAGGTGGACTATGATGTAACGAAGCTCCGGATATTGATTTCCATGCAAATATTATATTTGGATGGGAATATCTTTGGTAATGGCACAATCGGGAAATCCATTAGATATTGATGAAGCACTGAGGTAGTTTGTTGTTACGGGTTAAGGGGCCAGTCCAATTTGAAAAATTCAAAAAATCGACTTTTCTTTTACTGTTTCCGAAAGTACGTACATTCGGAAATATTGTGTCAACATTTTATGAAAATCTGAGCTTTCCAAGTATTTTTTTTTACCTAAACGTCAGGACCTTTTACCCTTTTTACTCTTTTTTTTGCGAAAAACTGCGAAAAAAATGCGTTTTTTACCTTTTTCGTTGTTCATCTGCCATTTTTTAATTCATTTTGTCATTTTGTCAATTCAATGACATTAACGGCGGGGTAAAGTTAATTCGGCGAAACAAAGGCATGTTTTTAAGATTTTTTTTTGGCGTAACGAATAGTGTTCGTTTATTGAAAAATTTACATATAATAAAGTAATATTTGAACAACATTCTCCTAAATTTGCATTGCAAAATATTCAAAATTGAGCGAGTGAAAATTAAACCCCGGAGGCGTCTCGAAAAAAAGTTGGTTTCCGGTGTGCACCATAACTCGCAACAGAATCATTTGAAACAAAAAAATCAAAATGCATTTGTTAAAAGAGATGTTTCTCGAGGTAATGACGGGAGGATTTTTTTTTTCGATTTTTCGTAGCACTTAGGAGCCAAAAACCCGATTTTCGCTAAAAAAATCGGCTAATTTGTTGTTGAAAAATTAGTAATTATTAAAAAAAACAAAAAAGCTCTCGACAATACCTGGTGAATTATGTGAAGAAGTACTGTGCAAAATTTCAAAGCGATTGGTCCAGTAGATTTTGAGTTATCGTGCACACGGACTTCAAATATGACAAGTCTCAGAAAAACGGTTTGAAAAACGCAGAAGAGAAGAGAACGACATGGAGCAATAGACGCTCAAATACTCATAACTTCGTCAATTTTACTCCGATCGACTTGAAATTTTAACACAATATTCTTGATATATTATGCATTCATTTAAAAAATGAAAAAAAAGTGAAAAAAAAATGTTAATACTTTACCCCGCTCTTAATGTCATTTTGTAGCTGGTGTCATACTGAATCTAATGGACTTTAATTTTTTTGTTTCAGACAAGCCGTTGCCAAGTTGTGATGGAGCTACCTAGCCCACCTATTTTTGAGGCGTTACGTTAAACTATAGTTTTTATACTTAAAAATGAATAAAAATGAATAACATTTTTGTTTAAATGTATTTCAAGACTTTATTTATCACGCCCAACAACTTTTATATTCATAACTTTTATAAAATCCCAAAAAAATCGCGAAAATTGCCTTTTTTCGAGGCTCCAAAGTGGATTGGCCCCTTAAGTTAACCAGATGGACCAGATAAGTACTGAATGTTCTTTCGTTGTTTCAAGATTATTTCATTTTTAGAATGAATCGATTGTTGGAATTCCATGATGATGAATTTAGCTAGCCCGAGCCATTTTTTTCTTCAGTTTTCTCCTCATTTTGTAGTATTCGGTACATTGCTGGATAAACTTTTTCAACGTTTGCAAAAAATGGAATGAATCAATTTGCCGATTTATTTCATTTTTTTTCGATAAACCATTCGTTGGCATCCTTCAATGGCGGATTTAGTCGCATCCAGTAATTTTTTTCAGTTTGTTGTTCATTCTGGGGTAATCATTGCATTGCTGAAGAAAATTTCTCAGCGTTTGCAAAAAATGGATTAAATTAATGCTCAAATTCTTTCATTTTTTTCACTAAATAATTCGTTGGTATCCTTCAACGACGGATTCAATCAGCCCAAGTAAGAAAATGTTGTCCAGTTTGCTCCTCATCCTATGGTATCCATTCCATTGTTGAAGAAACTTTCTCAATATTTGCGAAAAATTGAATGATTCCATTCTCAAAATTCTGTAATTTTTTGGGAAATAATTCTTTGGCATCCACTATTGTGCACTAATTATGTATTTAGTCAGCCCTAGTAATTTTTTGCAGTTCGCTTCTCATCCTGTAAGATTCATTCGATTGCTGAAGAAACTTTCCCATCGTTTGCTTTTAGTTTTCAGAGATCTTCCCGATAATGGAAGAAAAAAAAAATACGTCCACGAGATGATAAATCAATTAATTTTTTTTCTCTTTAAACGATAGATCTATATATGTAGAATATTGTCCCGAAGTTTCAAGGGAAATTCGGATTTGGAGAGAGCGTAAACTTCAAGCCCATTTTTCTCAAAACTGCTTTTTCGAAATTGGCGTGCAGGATTACTCAAACCCTATTAAGCCGATTGAGTTAAAACTTGGTAGAAATATCGATAATATTGCCACCTTCTACTCGACAAGAATAGTTTTTGAAAATTTATTGAGATAAAAACTTTATAGTAAAAAACTTCGATAAAAATTTAGATTGAAATTTTACAGAAATTTTCCGTTAAATGTTTATTTTTTTGTAAATGCGTGTCATTCTCTTAAATTTGAATTTTCTTCATTTTAATTACTGTCAAATAGAAACTAACAATGAGTTCAAAAAAATTGTTTTGTGTACTTAAATATATCATTATAATATACCTACAATTTGATAAATGTAGAATAATTATTTCTTAGTTTAAAAAATCTCTCAAAATTGCTTAATTTTTTCCCGTCTAAATGTATATCCCGCCTTCAAGCGTGGAGCTCTTCTTGTTGCAATTGATCGCGATTCGTGCAGAGTGAGCTGGCCAATTACCTCGATGACTTATTTCGCAAGGTAGATGGAAATCATGCACGTAAGCGGGAAGGGGACCAGTATGGAAGAATTCTTCGACTCTCGGGCGACTCGATGTTCTTCCGCGGCGTGTGTTTAGTAGTAGATACATTATGTGACACACGTGCGAAGAAACACGTGACTACGGTAACGGAGAGGGAAACGATGGCAGTGTTTTGAGTGAAGGCGTACAGCAAACGACACGCAGTACGCGTACGATGCATGCATCAATAATTTCCGCGATTAAGGCGGTATTTCGGTCCAGAAACTTCAAAAATTCTATTTTTTTTTGCATTTTCTTATAGTTTGGGGTTCTGAGAATCTGTCGCGAAAATGTTAATTTGAAATTCGTAGAACTCCCATAGTTATAGAGCCTTAAGGCGGGGTATACATTTAGACAGGAAAAAAATAAGCAATATTGAGGGATTTTTTAAACGAAGAAATAATTATTCTATAATTATCAAACTTTAGGTATACTTTAATAGTACATTTAAGCATACGAAATAATTTTTTTAAATTAATTCATCATCAAAATGGCGGAGCTATGGCAGAGTGTTTCAGCAAGGTCGCCGTGGGAGTTGTGAATCGGCGTGCAGTCTAGCTTCCCGTAGACTTCGATTTGCAAAAAAGTTCAAACATTTTTTCAGTTAGAACATGTATATTTTCTATGTGACGGTAATTAAAATGAAGAAAATCCAAATTTGAGACAATGGCATGCATTTACAAAAAAAAATCAACATTTTGCGCGACATTTCTGTAAAATGTGGATTAAAAAAGTAGTTTTTTTTCCGTTTTTTTTTTCAAAAACAATTCTCGTCAAGTAGAAGGTATCAATATTATCAATATTTCTACCAAGTTTCAACTCAATCGGCTTAATAGTTTTTGAGCAATCCTGCACGCCAATTTCGGTAAAAATAAACGGAAACTTCGGGAAAATATTTTACGTATATAGTTCTATCGTTTAAAGAACAGAAATAAGGAATCGATTTTTTGATCGTTGTAAATGTATATGGCGCCTTAAGACCTTAGGCCACTCTAGAGGCCGAAAAAATAGGCTTTTTGGGGATTTTTTTTCAGAAAAACTACAAAATAAATCGAGATTACAAAAAAGGGTGTTTATCATACATGTATACAATACTGTATACAATAATTTTTTTGAAGCGATTAATTTCAAATCGGCGGCTGTGCTGCGTTTGTTTCAAAACTGCATTTTTTAAGTTGGCCGGAATGATAACTTATATAATTTTCAACCGATTCACTTGAAATGTTGAATATATCTCGAAAAATATATTGTCTATTGAAGTACGTAGGGTTTTTTTTTATATTGCGTAGTTGATTTGTTGTTAACGATTTTTTAGGCAAATTTTTGGAAAGTGAAAAATTTGCCTAAAAAATCGTCAGATAATTGTTAATAACAAATGAACTATGCAATATAAAAAAAATCCTACGTACTTTCATAGAAAATGTATTTTTCAAGATATATTCAACATTTCAAATGAATCGGTTGAAGATTTTCTGAGTTATGTTTCCGGCCAACTTAAATAATGCAGTTTTGAGATAAACGCTGCACAGCCGCCATTTTGGAATTAATCGCTTCAAAAAAATTATTGTATACAGTCACTGATATGTATGATAAACACCCTTTTTGTAATCTCGATGTGATTGGTAGTTTTTCTGAAGAAAAAAAAATCCCCAAAAAGCCTATTTTTCGGCCTCTAGAGTGGCCTGACCCCTTAAAGGCTGTGGTGCGTTGGGGCGCGGCAAGTAGTCATCCGTTGTGTTCATTGTATACCGGCTTGGGGAATTTCCCAATCCCTTTCTCCCAATGCAATCCAATACCCAAGGTATCCTTACAAATAGTCAGTATATTTTTGAGCTCTGCAAAGCTCTGTCAGTATACATTTTCACTGTGGCAAAAACACCATAGATATTGCTAATTATTTAGCTGTGGTCATTTTTAATGAAGTATTCAAGCAAATCCTAAAAATTATGGATGTATTGGAAATCAAAATCAGCCCTAACGCAAAACAATACGCAGAGTGTAGAGACAACGAGCGTCCACAACGGTCCAACAGACGGGCGTCTGCCGCATCTAAAGAGGCGCGGACCGCCGGAAGAGAAGTGAGTGCGGCTCAATGTTTTATTTTTTTAAGCTGAGGAAGATGGTTTGTATGGTCCCGGTATAGCTGATGAAGGGTAACTTACTCAAATCAGTTGTTATCCACCGTAAGTTCAGCCGTATCAGTGCTAAATGTATGGCAAACTTTAAACGCGTTTTTCTCGAAACGACATTTTTCAAGTCGGGCGCACGTTTTTCTCAAAAACGATTGGACCGATTGACTTCGGGTTTTGCACACATTTCGAGGGAATCTTCAACTATAGTCTGAACTAGAAGAATACTGATAGCTTGAATATTTTAGCCCCGCTCTTATGTTTTAGTTGACAATTTTTCGGGAAAGTAAACCTTAATTTTCAAACAGTTGCGATTCAGATAAAAAATTTCGCACTTACTTAGTTCTAGTTCAGACGATAACTACATTCATATAGATTTAAAAAAAAATTTGTTCCTCTGTTTCAGACGACTAGGATCGCCGCAAGCCGTGCGCCCGATTGGACGAGCGTCTCGCGCCAGGACCTGCATAACAGCGCATAACCTGTATATATTTCAATAAAGTATTTCATAAAAATTTGTGTTGCTAGTTGAAACATGTCTTAAGGGAAGGGTAGGGCTTGCAGCGTGAAAAAAAACACTCTTTTGCGAATTTTTTTCATCTTTGTGGATAGAGTAAATTTGTTGAAACCTTTTGTACATTGTTAAGTGTCATTTCAAGAACATTCCGTGAAATTTTTACGCGAAAATATCCACAAACAAGCCGGTGCCGCGTTTTTCTCGAAACCACTTTTTCAAAGTCCGTGTCCACTGCCATTTGAAAACTACATGACCGATTTATTTCAAACTTGGTACAGACTTTCTACATATAAAATACCTCCCCCCAACGGTTAGTTTGAGATTGTTTTTTACATTGAGGGGGTTTTCCACCCCCAAAATGGCGGAATTTTTCGTGAAAAATAGCACTTTTCACTTTGCATGGCCACCGAAAATTTAGAAATGGAAAAAAAAATTATCAAAGACCGTTGGGGGGAGGATTTGATGATACTTTGACTAAATTTTAATGGTACTTGATTTCAGATAATTTCTAGCTGAGATACAGTGAACACCGCAAATCGTGTTTTTCCAAACGTGTTCTTGGAAAAGCTTTGTCACCGGCTTGTTTGTGGATATTTTCGCGTACAAATTTCACGGAATATTCTTTAAAAAAACACTTATCAATGTACAAAAGGTTTCAATAAATTTACTCTATCCATATAGATGAAAAAAATTCGCAAAAAAGTGTTTTTTTTTCACGCTGAAACCCCTACCCTCCCCTTAATATGCGTGAAAAAGCCTGACACTGTACGTTAAATAGTTTTCGCAAAATTAATTCCTAAAAATTACTTAATAAACAAGCTTCAAGACGGTAATACAGCCTTAAAAAGCCTCTCATCCGTTTTCTCAGTTCAGGGAGACTACCAGGATGAACTACCATCAAAAGCTCGAAAAAACGTGAATTCCGACAATCTTTTATGGATACCCAGTCGAAAGAATATGAATTCGGTTCAGTGGCCTCTATTCTATATACCTTCGAGTATCTTCACAATTTTTTCCCCAAGATTTTGATTTGCAAGATCCTTGCAATACGTGAAAATATTTATTCTTACAAGGAACAAAGGCACACTTATGTGCCCGCCTTCGATTTTGTTGATACTGATATATGTGATAAAACATTGAAAACTATTGGACACGTATTTTTTTATTTGGGGAAAAAAACTTTTTTAAGGGGGAAACGACCCCTCAAAGGAAGGTGTGTCAGCCCTCCATTTTTTTTTCAAATCATTCTACAGTGGAATTTTCATTGCTATAGATTAGAAAAATTTCGGTTTCATTCAGATCGGTGGACTGCTTGTGGGTGAAACTGCAAAACCACCCCTCGATACGCCTTTCTTCGAAGGGTCGATTTCCCCCGTTAAAACAATTTTTTCGCAGATAAAAAAAATACGTGTCTAATAGTTTTCAATGCTTCATCACATATATGAGCTTCAAAAAATCGACGGCGTACACTCAAGTGATGTTCCTCGTTAGTTTTCGACAAACCCTCAAAATATAACATTTCAAAAACATTATCTAAAACTTTTGAGTCGATCCGTTTAAAATTGAGGGTATCATGGTCGTTTATAGAGAAATTCCGCGAACTCTAGACGCGTTTTTCTCAAAAATACTTTTTCAAGACCAGCGACCGCGATATCTCCATCGATTTTATTTCCAACCCATAGTTTTTTTTATCGACGAAAACAGAGCGTTTTTTCACCAAAAATCAATACTTTGCCTTTAGACTGCGGCAATTTTTTCAAAAATCCATATCTCATCGAATTCTTCGTCCAAGCACTAATTTCATGCAAAAACTAAATGCGTTTGACTTTTTTTGTATTTCGTATGATTTGTTTCCGTGTAGCAGTGGTCACCGGGATGGACGTTTTTCCAACAGCGGTCTGCACAGACCAGTGTATCTACCATTCTTATAAAGATTTTTCAATATAAATATTGTAAAAGATACTTGGAGCCATAAAAGGGTAAAAGAAAAAAAAAAAAAAAATTAAAAACCTGCACGCGTTTTCCCAGTCAAAATTCACGATAATTCCTCTTTTTTCCGGCCACATGTAACCCGTTGTCAAATTAATTTCACATTTTCTGTCATACTACTCACGACGTTCTGTGGCGTAAGGGAACGCGGCGCTTCAATATACAGACCTTTGCAAATACATACATACATACATAGATACATACATACATAGATACATACATACATAGATACATACATACATAGATACATACATACATAGATACATACATACATAGATACATACATACATACATACATACATACATACATACATACATACATACATACATACATACATACATATATATATATATATATATATATATATATATATATACATATTTGCAAATGCCTGTATATTGAAGCGCCGCGTTTCCTTATCATTGACTTTCTATCGGTCGTGAATTAACCGTGTGATGTCTCATATACATATATCCTACATGGTTGGAAGTGTAGGTACGCATATGCGTGTGTGTGCGTGCGCGCCTGCGTATGTTTTTCTGTATGGATGACTCACGTAAGCATTGCGAGTATAAAGATCAGTCTCTGTGGCTTCCGAACACAGTCGTACATCATCGCATACACAAATGTCAATACACATGCGTGTGTGTGCGTGCGTGCGTACGTACGTGCATGTGTGTGTGTGCATGTGTGTGGGTGTGTGTGTGTGTGTGTGTGTGTGTGTGTGTGTGTGTGTGTGTGTGTGTGTGTGTGTGTGTGTGTGTGTGTGTGTGTGTGTGTGTGTGTGTGTGTGTGTGTGTGTGTGTGTGTGTGTGTGTGTGTGTGTGTGTGTGTGTGTGTGTGTGTGTGTGTGTGTGTGTGTGTATGTGTGTGTGTCGGCCTATGCAGAGAACAGTACGTAGCAGACGGAATTGAAGTGAACAATGACTCACCTCGCGAGGCGCGGTATATTGTCGTGGCTCACTCCTCCCGTCCCTCTTCAACGCGCTGGCGCTATCAGACCCAACGCGGGAGAGAAGCCCTCCTCAAGGCTTGCTTACAATATAGCAAGGAGAATGGAATGGAGTAAGAGAGAGAGAGAGAGAGAGAGAGAGAGAGAGAGAGAGAGAGAGAGAGAGAGAGAGAGAGAGACAGAGAGAGAGTAGCAAGAACCCCCGGTGAGAGAGAGTGCTCCAAAACGATCCAAGCTCATCAACCCTTGACGGCATATTTTCTCAACATTCATACTGCTGTAATATGGAATAAGGCGGCATCTACAGAAAAAAATCGAAAATGCGTTTTTGGTACCGTTGGAATCAGTACAAAATTTCCGGTCGTTCTGTACAGTAAAACGCATTTTCGATTTTTTTGTAGATGCCGTTTTCTCATATAGGACGGCGGCATAGATGTATCGTTTCATGAAGTACGGATAAAAAAAGTCGGAACGATATTAACCTGAATTTTATATGTTTTTTTTTCAGTTATCAAATATTATGACTCGTTGCCATAAATGAATCGTATCCGTGGATCATTATACACAATCGGTAGAAATGAATTCAGTGGCAGCTTGTGTACAATTACAATTTACCGAATACTTGGCGTACAGTTGACAATTGCCGTACAATGGCGTTAATAATCACGCTGAGATTGCGGTCGTGATGCAGATACGGAAGCTGTCAGCGCTCGTAACGACATTACAATCACGGATTTGAATAATGATGGACGTTCCGAGCTGATTTGTGCCTCGTAATCGACGATCGAATTAGATGATAAAAGTACACTTTTGGCTTCATGAAGAATATACTGAATTCTTTAAGGGAGCCTGAATTAGAAGGTCCAAAAAAGCGCTTTATTGGGATTTATTTAGAAGGATAAAAATAATTGAGCCCAGTAAACATTGAGGTATCTTTTCATGTATATGAGAAATGTACGAAAAAAAAATTCAACGTGAAACAATAAATGAATGCAGATTTATCAGCTTATTCCATGTGCGTCTTGCCACTGCAGTCCTCAATTGGCGGGAAAGATGCAGCTCGTAATTCTTGACTGAACCAAATAAACCAATAAAATTTTCAATTGTCATATATTTTTCTTCTGGGTGAATTAAGAAAAAGGTGAAAAAATCGTGAAATTATAACTTTGCTCAGGTTTGAAAACAATGGGCTTAAATAAAACACTTCAACGTGCTGTAAACATGATTTAAAAATACTTTTTCAATGACTTTTTTAATTCACTTTAAAGAGATTTTCATAGTGAAGAAAATAAACTCTGGTTTGATTCAATAGGTCGTTTAGTTTTTTTGCAATCACGCCCGCCGATTTGGAAAAATCGTGAAAAAGAAAACGCGCTTTAAAGTTTTCAATAGGAAGAAATATCAATATCAAATATCAATCGCTTTTATGTGTTTGGCCTTGTATCTTCGAAAACATTTGCAATTGGCCTGTTCAACTTTTGAAATATATTCTTGGATAGTTTATCTACCGATTTAAGCAACGAAAACAACTATTGTTCGGACGTTCGAATTTAGGCTTCCCCCTTAAAGGGAGGTACCTGTTTTTTTAAATTTGAATATATGTACATTGAGGTACCCAGGTAGGAATTGACGATGAAAAAAGGGCTCGCCAAGCTCTGAAACAAGGCTCACATTTTTTAATTCAGGCTCAGCACCAGCCTGATTTCAGGCCTAGCTGAACCTCTGAATGATAACGCGGTTTCAGGCTCTTGCACACAGGCTTGACCAAAGGCTGGTAGAAAAGCCTGTACTCAGCCTGAAAAGACGAAACAACAAGGCCCAAAACGAGCCTTAACGAAGCCTTCACGATCATTTATGACCAGGCTTATCCCAAACTCTTCTCGAGGCTATATGAGGCCTGTTTTTAGTTTTCTATGTTCCAGATTGGGGTAAATTTAATAAATTTGTAAAGAATGTTTATTGCGTCAAATTGATTTAGAAAATTAAGATAGAGGACGAAGTAAAATGTCAGTAGCGTAATTTTATTTTGCAGATACACAATTTCAAAATATTCTCGCATTTATTGCTAAATTTTTGTTTTTTCGTAAAAGTACAGGAAAAATATTATTTGTAACTTTTTTTTTTATCACAACCTGAAACAAGCCTGTATCCAGCCTTGATTTTTTAGCCTTAAAATTCACCGGCTGAATAAAGCTTGAAATAACCCTGAGTTTAGGCTAAGCAGCCAGTCTTGGTTCCAGGCTGCTCCGAACGATGCAAAGAAACCTGGCCCAGGTCTGTCTTACTCAGGCTCGGTGAAACAAGGCTCGCACAAGCTTGTTTCCATCGTCAGCCTGTGGATTTCCTACCTGGGTATGTTTAGGAATTTTTTAAAATAATTTCGTTGACTGGAAACGATTTAAACGCGATTATCTCGAAACATAGTTTTCAAAGTCGGTGCCATATGTGTCTCGAAAACGGCTTATCTGATTTTTCCGAAAATTGGATACAATATTCTTCCATACTTTTTCTCGTTCGCCATGTAGGATTTTTTTGCAATTTTCATTTTTGACGGAATTGCGACCATTTTAATTTAACATTTGTTTTTCGTTCGCAATTTCCGACGATTTTCGATTGCATACACATTGCATAAAAAAGCAATGGTTCAATCAAATGAAAAACCCCTACGTGGCGAACGAGAAAAAATATCGAAGAATATTGTATAGAAATTTGGACAAAACCGGACAAGCTGTTTTCGAGATACATCTTGCACCGGCTTTGAAAACTATGTTTCGAGATAATCGCCTTTAAATCGCTTCCAGTCAACGAATTAATTTTTAAAAAATCCTAAACATACCTCAATGTACATATTTTCCAATAAAAAAAAACCCGGATCCAATCGAAATATTAGTTTTTGAGATAAAAATTCCCGAAGTTACCTGTTTTTCTCGCCGTTTGCTCAGGTACCTCCCCTTAAGCAGCTCCGTACAATACTCGGTTGCGGTAATTAATTATTGCCCGTGCCCAAATTTGTTGGATTTGATAGGGACGTCACAAGTCTACATTGGAATCGAAGTGGATTACGCAGCATTTCCTGGCTGACATTGTTTCAACAATGTCGATCCCGTTAATGAAAGTGATTATGCTGTTGCCTGCATGGCACAAGCTATGCCGCTGGTTTGCATTCTGGTAGCTACTACTACGCTGACTGGCATAAAACTCCCTAATTTTAATTTATTTATTTTATTTTGTGTTGAATACATTTACGAACATAGCAGAGTACGCTTATAAATGTATAATAAATATAAATATGAAAATAATAAATATATAATAAATATGATACATAATATAATAAATAATAAATATATATATATATATATATATATATATATATATATATATAATAAATATAATATAAATATAAATATAAAAATCTCAATAAAAGACTGTAATTTTTAACCCTACGTTGACTCACTGGGTCAGTTTGACGCGGACGAACTTGAAATAAAATGCTCACCCTCGCAAACTTGAAAATTAAAAAAAAAAATTTACAGCCAATTAATGTGACATGTTCTGAAATTTTAATTATGCAGACATATTTTAAAAAAAATTGGTTGATAAGTACGGTAGTTTCACTTACAAGGAAACGTTGCGAGGTCGATCTCTCCGATTTCGATCGAATTCAGCATGCTTGTAAAATCGGTAAAAATAGGCGACACGTATTTTTGTTGTTGTATCTGTGGAACCCGATTTTTAAGGGTTGAAACGCACCCTCTAAAACGAGGTATGACAAAAATTCAAATTGCAACAATGTCAATTTTTTCGTCTACTATACATTGGAGATGAGAACGATAACGTTATCGACGAAAAACACCCTTATTTTCGAGGGTGCGTTTCATCCCTTAAAAATCGAGTTTCGCAGATATAAAAAAATACGTGTCGCCTATTTTTATCCATTCTACAAGCATGCCAAATTCCATCGAAATCGGAGAAATAGACCTTGAACCTTTTCTTGTTAGCTATACACTATTATTTCTACAACTTCTATCTTTACTTGCAAGCTTCTAACGTTTTTAAATTAACGTTTTACAAAAATATCGGAAAATTTCGAAACACCGGTATTCCGGTATTACAAATTGATAATATCGAAATAATACCGGTGTATTGGAAAAAAAACTCCGATCGTCGTAAAAAAAACTCCGATAGTTTTAACCGAAGTATTCAGTTTTATTTTGCGTGGGATATAAAAATGCGGCAAATATAAACGAAAAGCATCGACCGGCTTCTGTGTCGTATCAATACTTCTCGCAGTCGATATGCGCTCTCTTTAAATTCTTTTATCAACAACGTAGACGTACGCGAAGATATATGCTCGCAAACGCGCACTAAAGCGAACTGGCGATTCGAGGACGTGCTGACGTCCAACGATAAGATTGTCGAACAACGCTGCTTAAACCTCGCGACTTTGTACACACTTGAAGAAAATTCGTTTTTCACGAAACGCTTCGCGATCGATCGTGGATTCGAAGCAACGCGTTTTGTTTTTTTGCACCGCCAATCGGGAGATTCCGGTTTTAATGACGCGGAGGAAATTCATAGCCGGAAGAACCATAACGCAATGATGTGGTGACACTTGGAAATTCCTCCTCGGTTGTTGCGGCTATGTATGTGTATATTTGTGCGTGTATGCTTTTGCGGATATGTGCATGATATGCACGTACGTACGTGCAAGTGCTTACGCGTATCCACGTGCGTGGGTTCGAGTGCTGGCGAATTTATTCGATCATTTTACGTTGTATATAATGACACGCAACCTTATCGGAACTTTCGGCCAAAGATGTACTGTGAAAAATGTTCTTAAGGGGTAAGGCCACTGTAAATTTTTTGAAAAATCGATTTTTTTTTATTGGCTTAAAAAATAGTTTAAACCCTCTAGTTTAAAAATAGTTTAAATCCTTTTAACTTCTTTTTAAAAAATTTTCCAATAAAAAACTATTCGCAAAACTTTAAACGCGTTTTTCTCGAAACATGGTTTTTCAAAATGGCACGCAGCATAACTCGAACAATTTTCATTTTTTTTACTTGAAATTTTAACCAGATGTGAACATTTACATTATCTTGAGAATGTCGATCGGAATTTTCAAGAACTTTATTTTTACAAAAAGAAGTTTTACAAAAAACTTGCCGTTTTTTTCGTCAAAAATCAATTTTTTTTTCAAACGCACGCCAAATCCACAAAAATTGATACTTTTTAAAATCCGATCGACATTCTCTAGCTATAGCCCTCTAGATTAATGGTTTTTTTTTTTTGTTCTAGATTCAAAAGTGCACCAGTGGTGCTGCGTGCCGCGGAGCCCTGGAAGCAAAACATGTCCCGGGAAGATAGCTGTGGAACCGCCATTTTGTTTTTTTTTACTGTAAAAAAATTTTATAATAAAGTTTAATGTATGCCCGATAACACCATTAAAAGTTTTTTTTCAAATACCTTCAATTTCGGGAGCAAAAAATTAGTGAAAAAACCTTTTTTTTTGGGCCGTTACAGTGGCCTTACCCCTTAAGGCGTTGGGCCTCAGTACGGGTATAAAATCATGTGTGAATTTAAGAAATTTTTTTCCGTGTGAAAAAGTGATTTACTCATCAAATTAATTACACATTTATTTAGTATGAATATCAAGCTGAGAGAAACAAAAAAAATATATATATATATTTTCGATGTACAAAATGGCCGACTACTAATATTTTCTTTTGTTATCTTTTTTTTAGGCGCTCCGCGGCGTGACATTTGGCATCCACAATTTTTTTACCTAGAACAAAAAACCAAAATTCTCGTCAATTTACATTAGAACACCTAGAGAAGTACGTATGGAATTTAAAAAATATTGTTTCATTAAAAAGTTGTAGGTATTTGAACTTAAGAAATGAATTTTCAGTGAAAAAATTCGGTACAACTGCTCATAGACTGCTCATAAAATGAAATTTTTTCGATTAATCAGAAATTCCGTACGTGCTTCTCTACAAAATGCGATTGGGAACATAACTTTCAAATTTGACGTAAATCGAATGGAAATTATTGAAGTTATTTGTCACGCCAATTGGAAAAAAGCTGTTTCGAGAAGTTTCGAGTAGTCGTCCATTTTGTACATCGAAAAAAAAAAAATATATCTTTCAACATCTTGATATCCATACTAAATAGATATGTAATTAATTTTATGAGTAAATCACTTTTTCATACGAAAAAAATGTTAAATTCGCACATGATTATATACCCGTTACTGTGGCCTAACGCCTTAAGGTGGTACGAGCGCGCAATCTTAATTTCTATAGATTTTGTTCAAATTTTAACCAGACATTGTTCATATGATCATGCCTTTTTGAGTGAAATTTCAAAACAGTCGATTATTTAGATTGGGATATAATGGGTTTTAGAATTGCTACTTTTAACACTGCAGGGTCTGCATTGAAATTTAGACAGATTAATATTCCGTAACAAATATTTGTCCTCTATAATAAGAAGACGTATGGCAACAACGCAGAACAGTATTGTTCGATATTTCGAGAAAAAAATAATTATCGTGTTCCTGAAGTTACAAATTTTGCCATGAAAAATTATTATTATTTTATATTGTTTATGTTATCTTCATTAACAAATAAAAGTGTTGGTTCATTCATAACTAATTAAAAACTTTGTTCGATTAAAAATTACTTCAAAATAAAAAATTGTGTTGCAGTATTATTTTAAATATGCCGCGCAAACTCACGTCTTTGGATACGTGGAACGATGTGATGTTGCCATATGTCTTCTTATTGTAGGGGACAAATATTTTTAACGGAAAATTATACCGTCTAAATTTCAATGCAGACCCTGCAGTGTTAAAAGTTCCAATTTTAAAACCCATGATTTCCCAATCTAAATAGTCGACCGTTCTGAAATTTCACTCAAATATGCATAATGATATGAACAATGTCTGGTTAAAATTTGAACAAAATCTATAGAAATCAAGATTGCGCGCTCGTACTACCTTAAAGAGAGTATCTCTCAGTTTGTATTTCGCACACTTTTCTGACAGTAAATATACGTTATGGAGGGTAATTCCGAGGGAGTTGGCCATAAGGGAGAGATTGCTAATAGAAATGTTTCATAGAACCGCGCACTACATTTTACCTGTTACTCCTTAATTCGCTTCGCGTCGTGCGCAGGTGTAGGTATACGAGCTTGACGTTTGGCAAACAAAATGTTAAGTAAGTAAAATCCCTTTTAACTATTCTGTCTACTGCTAATTTTTTTTGAAAGTTTCATGTTTTACATGGTGGTGATGTTATTTTGTAAAAGTAATGGTTACTTTTGTATTTCCTCAATAGTTCACGAACAGTGCTTTGTTATAACCTCAAGATTTCGCATGTATTATTTCTACTTGTTTACATTCAAGATGTGGCCATCTCTCCCACGTACAGTCGGTGTATGATGGCCATAGTATTAGTTGCAATGTGTTCAAGTAATTAATTTTTTCTACATTTGTTTTAGATGCCTAATAAGTACAAGAGAAAAGCAATTGCTCTACGAGGGAGCTGGACTCAAGAATCGTTAAAAGTAGCTATTAGTGCTGTAAAAAAATGGTGAATTGTTGGTTCGTGCGGCCGCTAGGACCTACGAAATACCTAGGAAGAACTTAAGGCGTTACCCCCACTTGTAGCGCAAAAAAGGCCTTTTTCATGAATTTTTTTAAAGAAAACTACAAAACTTTTTTGATCGATCAATATACCATCTTAAAGAACAAGAAGTATCGTTAAATAAATTCAGGAATCATTTGTGGTACCTAAGTCCAGAAACTGTTGCACTGGCATTTTTTGATGAAACATTGTCGAATGAAACGAAAAGACAAATGGTGTCTAGGCTGAGCATCATTAGGGACGAAATAGATTGTCCGAAACGAGTGGAAGTACGTGACATCGCAACTTTGCGTAATTCAACTGTCGAGTCATTCGTTTCGTCTCAATCGCGGAAATTTTTCGAACGTTTTGACATAAAACAAGATTTTTTAAAGAGTGACCCAGCACAGTGGCCAAAAGATCATAATTATAAAACAGGCCTTCAGCTGGTAAAACATCTAAAAGTTGTAAACGATACTGCGGAGAGAGCAGTTAAATTAATTCAAGAGTACAACGAAATTTTATCGAAAGATGATGAGCAAAAACAATTCATTTTACAAATTGTATCCGAGAATAGAGCGCAATTTCCTGATGCTCCGAAACGTACCGTACCGGCCATAGTTGTTTGATCTAAGCTGCGTAAATAAAAATGCAACTGTAAATTCGAGTAAAAATAATGTGTCTCGTCATAATTACGGCAACGACATGTTTAATGTAACAATTCTTAGTTCATACAATTTGTAAAAACTCATGTAAGTATATCTAATTGTTTAATATCATTTATTAATCCATTTATTTCGTTAAATTATAATTTTTTACTTCAAGACGCAACTTTGACGCGCTGGTATTTTGAAAATATCATCGTTGTAAATCGCCGAATTCTTTGTAGAATACCTATGACTATAGGAAAGATATATGCCAAGTTTCAGATTTTTCAAAATGCCATTTAGGTGGAGGCAAATAAAAGTGTAGTAGGTCCGAGTTTCCATTGAAATTAAATGGGAAAATTCACGGTCTTGGCGGCAGTACTTTGAGTTGACCTAAGGGCTCCAGCCTTAGCGTACTTTTTTTATTTATTTGTTTGAAAACTTTTTCCGCGTTGTCCGTAGAAAAATTCAAAAACACCCCAAATAAGGACCACCCTATTATACATATATATATATGTATGTATATGTATCGATAGTTGTAAAAATTAATGCAGGTGTGAATTTGCAAGCAAGTAACACCTGTATACGCGTCTAACAAATATACACATGAAAATATCACGAGCATATTCTAACTCTTTTTCTACAGAAAAGAATTGACGCACGTTACAGAACCTAGAAACACCGAAGTACTCTGAAAATTCACTATTAAACTAGTTTTTGTTCTCCGTGTGCAGTACGATAGTTTAATTTCAATTTTTGAAACATTAAGAAGTTGCAGTTAAAAAAATAAATAATACTTACAAGGTATGGGTCATTTTTATAATCCAACGGAAGAGGAGATCATACGATATCGATTGTTAGAAATTTCGTTACTTTGAAGATGCGTGCATGGTTCGGTTAAAAACGAAAAGTCGTTGTAGCATAAACAGAACTATGCCATTTTTTATTGAGTCTTTTGATCCTTGCGAAACTGATTGAACCGAAGAATCAAAATAAACAATCGAACTTGTTGAGACAGAAAATATTCGTGTAAAGTGCATGTAGGGAAGAAAATATCCTTAAGTGTCGAAATTCGTTTGGAAATTTGTAAAGAGAGAAACCCTCTCTCTCTCTCTCTCTCTCTCTTTGTCTCTTGAAGTACTCTACCTAATAACTAGCGGAGAACTCTACTTATTTTCGTAATCTATTTTACTATAATCTTGAAGTAACTCTTCCAAAACGTATCACACAATGTTCCGAGAACAACCCTCCGGAAAGTCGACTCTATTCTGAGACGAAACTTCACCGAAGAGTCTACTTAGGAACTATTTTCGACCCAAGAAGCATACGGCGTATGAGTGGATTACGCATGCACAGAATCTGTTCCACGCATAGAAGGGAAGGATATCTGATAGAGATTATGTTGCGATGAGTTTCCCGGCAGAGATTTAGTATTCAAAAGAGCAGTATCAACCGTTCATATCCCGGTGAAGTCATTGCTCGGTTTATTTCTACTTCCGTGCAATCGTTTTTATGGAATACGAGGGTGGGGTGAAAAGTTTCCGGCCTGACCAAGAGATGGTGCCACTAGGTCTAGTTTTGGAGCGGCGTCCTACAGTACCATTCCTACCGAGTTTGTATGTACAGTTTCAGCCCAATCGCTACGTTAGTTTGCGTTTGAGAGGACATTGCGCGAGACGCTTCCGTTGTTTTCGTAAAAATGGAAAAATTGGAAAAACGTGCTGTCATCAAATATTTCCATTTGAAAGGTTTTACACCAAAACAAATAAAAGAAGAGATGGATTCAGCACTAGGAGACCCTCCCCATCATATTCAACTATTAAGCAGTGGATTTCTGAATTTAAAATGGGTCGTGTGAGCACCTCTGACGAGCCTTGCTCAGGACGGCCCGTTGAAGTCACAACTTCAGAGATGATTGAAAAAATCCATAAAATAGTGTTGGAAGACCGCAGGTTGAAAGTGATGAGATAGCTGAGACCTGTAGGATGTCAGCTGAACGTGTGCGAAATATTTTGCACAACCATTTGAACATGGAAAGGCTGTGTGCAAGGTGGGTGCCGCGTTTGCTAACGCTCGACCAAAAACTGCTTCGAAAAACCATTTCTACCGACAATTTGGCGCTGTATAGGCGTAATCCAAACGAATTTTTGCGTCGATTCATAACTGTTGATGAGACATGGGTCCACCACTACACTCCGGAAAATAAAGAACAGTCAAAACAGTGGGTTGGAAAAGGGGAACTAACCCCAAAGAAGGCAAAAACAATTTTATCGGCAAACAAGGTTATGGCTACTGTTTTTTGGGATGCGAGAGGAATTATATACATTGATTACCTTGAAAAGGGTAAGACTATCACTGGTCAATAATACGCAGAGTTATTGCAACGTTTGAAGCACGAGGTGCAAATGAAACGACCTCATTTGGCGAAGAAAAAAGTTTTGTTTCATCACGATAACGCACCAGCGCATTCGTCGATTGTTGCCATGTCCAAAATCCACGAATTGAAGTTTGAATTGATGCCACATCCTCCCTACTCTCCAGACTTAGCCCCCAGCGACTATTACCTGTTTCCTAACCTCAAAAAATGGCTTGGCGGAAAAAGATTTAAGAGCAACGAAGAAGTTATCGAAGCTGTAAATCAGTATTTTGAGGAGCTTGACGAATCTACGTTTAAAACTGGCATAACTAAATAAGAACACCGTTATGAGAAATGTATCAGTGTTGATGAAGATTATGTTAAAAAATAAAGCAAAAAAAATGTTTAAACATCGTTTTTCTTGATCAGGCCGGAAACTTTTCACCCCACCCTAGTAAGTCTTTTGAAGAGTTTCCAGTTGGATCAATTGATATTGGGGCAGCAGACCGACTACTTTCAATGTGGGAGAATTACCAATGTTATGAGCTGACTTTCCGTATGTTTTTCCATGGTGTTCACGCGTTCTTTTATATACCAAATAAAATCTGCTCTTATCCTAAAGTTATTGGGAGCACAAATAAGTCTCCGCCGTTTGACAAAAGATGGCCCCACCAGGAGGTTATGAGTGAAATTGTCAGATGTAAAGCGTCATATCGTAAGGTTGGACATCTGGCAAGACCATAACCTTGAAATATTAGCAATTTTGTATCAGCGTCACATCATTTTTTCGTGCGAAAGTGTCGAGTTTTGAGCCGAATAATCGTCATTTGCGGGAACTTTTGATTGACTTCTTTAATTTGAAGAAATCTGCAGCCGATGCGCATCGATTGCTTGTAGAAGCATATGGTGAGGCTGCTTTAAGGGGAGGTATCTGAGTAAACGACGAGAAAAACAGGTAAACTTCGGGAATTTTTATCTCAAAAACTAATGTTTCGATTGGATCCGGTTTTTTTTTAATTGGAAAATATGTACATTGAGGCATGTTTAGGAATTTTTAAAAATAAATTCGTTGACTGGAAGCGATTCAAACGCGATTATCTCGAAACATAGTTTTCAAAGTCGGTGCCAGATGTATCTCGAAAACGGCTTGTCCGATTTTGTCCAAATTTGGATACAATATTCTTCGACAGTTTTTCTCGTTCTCCACGTAGGGGTTTTTCATTTGATTGAACCATTGCTTTCTTTGTGCAACGTGTATGCAATCCAAAATCATCGGAAATTGCGAACGAAAAAGGAATGTTAAATTAAAACGGTCGCAATTCCGTCAAAAATGAAAATTTCAAAAAATTCCTACGTGGTGAACGAGAAAAACTATCGAAGAATATTGTATCCAAATTTGGACAAAATCGGACAAGCCGTTTTCGAGATACATCTGGCACCGACTTTTAAAACTATGTTTCGAGATAATCGCGTTTGAATCGCTTCCAGTCAAAGAATTTATTTTTAAAAAATCCTAAACATACCCCAATGCACATATTTTCCAATAAAACAACCCCGGATCCACTCGAAACATTAGTTTTTGAGATAAAAATTCCCGAAGTTGACCTGTTTTTCTCGCCGTTTACTTAGGTACCTCCCCTTAAGTGAGAGAAATTGTCGTGATTGCTTTGAAAAGTTTAAGAACCGTGAGTTTGACGTCGAAGATAAAAAACGTAGCGGAAGGCCGAAAGTGTACGAAGATGCGGAATTGGAAGCATTATTGGAGGGAGATTCGTGCCAAACGCAAGAAGAACTTGCACTCATATTAGGAGTGACTTAACAAGCAATTTCACATCGTTTAAAATCGTTGGAATGATTCAAAAGCAAGGAAATTGGGTTTCATTTGAACTGAAGACGAGAAGCGTTGAACGCCGAGTTTGCACATGTGAAATGCTGCTTACCAGGCATAAGTGAAAGAGTCACTCATAACACTCAATTGGGACGTTTTACCCCAACCGCTGTATTTGCCAGACATTGCTCCCTCTGACTATCATTTATTTCGATCAACGATGCACGGTCTGTCTAAGCACTTCGCATTATATGAACGAAAAATTGGGTCGATTTGTGGATAGCCTCAAAAGATGAAGCGTTCTTCCGACGCGGTATCCATATGCTGCCAGAAAGATGGGAAAAATAGTGGCTAGCGATGGACAATATTTTGAATAAAACATAAAGTACTGTTCTGTCACAATAAATGCCCAATTTTTTATAAAAACCGGCGGAGACTTATTTGTACTCCCAATATTAAGGCAGGACACCATTGAAAATCGAGTAAGTTACAGACGATCATCATTTAAAAATTTGGATATATCTTATTACAACTTTCAAATGTTATTTTTTTTTCTTTTTTTAACAAAACAAAATGGCGGCGTTATAAAGCATCCTTCAGGCGTCTTTTGAAAAACTGCTCATGTTATAGCTCAAAAAGTTATTGATCAATCTGGCTGAAATTGTGGCAGGTTCGTCACTATAACGTTATTGGAAAGATATACCTAGAGTTTTAAGGTTATCGCGTAAATAAATTACTTTTTTGGGGTAAAAATTATCGAGAAAATGGTTCAAAAATATGAAAATTTGATTACAAATCCTACTTAATTTTTCATTTTATACGTTTTTTATATTTTTATAGGTATATCCTTCCAATAATGTTATAATGAGAAACCTCCCAAAATTCCACCCAGATCGATGAATAACTTTTTGAGCTATAACATGAGCCGTTTTCCAAAAAACGCCTAGAGGAATACCTTATAACGCCGCCTTTTAGTTTTGTTTAAAAAAGAAAAGAAAATTTTAACTTGAAAGTTGCAATAAGATAATGTGAAAATTTTGAAATGACGTTATTATTTTACCAGATTGAAAAAAATTAATAAAAAGCGAATTTAAAACAAAAACAATGTTTCCGTTATTACAGTAGCTATCTTTCTATGTAGCCGTTTTATTTTATTTAGTCTTTTCAAGCCACCGAATGTAAGTGAAAATTTCGCCAAAATAACACTTTTTTAAACATCCGCCATTTTGTGATATTTTTATTCGAAAAAACGACTACGTACGACGAGAACTACATTTATATAGATTATAAAACTTTTTTACTTTAATTTACTGGACCAACCACCATCAATTTATTGATCCGGCCGCTGGACCCCATTTTTTATACAGAGGGTCTATTATACCTTAATAACGTTGTTCATTTTTATTTTTTTTCAATAATAATTTACGCGAAATAAGTTCAACGTATGCGTAATAACATCCCTTTTTCCAAAGCCCAGAAAAATAATCTAGTAGACAAAAAAATGAGGAAAAAGCGACATTTTTCGGTTTGTCACAGTGGCCGGAGCCTGAATTAGAAGGTCGGAAAAATCGTTTTTTTTATTGCTTAAATCGATAGATAAACTATCCAAGAATATATTTACAAAGTTACAGAGGCCAATTGTAAATATTTTCGAAGATACAAGGCCAAGAGCAGAAAAGCGATTGATATTTGATATTGATATTTCCTCCTATTGAAAACTTTTAAGCGCGTTTTCTCCAGTTTTCACTTTCACGATTTTTCCAAATTGGCGGGCGTGATAGCAAAAAAAACTAAACGACCTATTGAATCAAACGAAAGTTTATTTTCTTCAGTATGAAAATCTCTTTTAAGTGAATTAAAAAAGCCCTTGAAAAAGTCATTTTAAGTAATTTTTATAGCACGTCAAAGTATTTTTTTTAACACATTTTTTTTCTAACCTGAGAAAAGTTATAATTTCACGATTTTTTTTAGCTTTTTCTTAATTTACCCAAAAGAAAAATATATGACAATTGAAAATTTTATTGGTTTTTTTGGTTCAGTCAAGAATTCGAGCTGCATATTTCCCGCCGATTGGGGATTGCAGTGCCAAGATGCACATGGAATAGGCTGATAACTCTGCAGTCATTTATTGTTTCATGTTGGATTTTTTTTATACATTTCAAATATATATGAAAATATACCTCACTCCCTTGTTTTTCCCCTTCTAAAAAAATTCCCAAAGAAAAACGGTTTTTTTATCCTTCTAATTCAGCCCCCGGTCTTTGTCATGCAACCTCTATATAATATGTACACAAAATATGGGATATTTGTCCATTTTTTCTTTTATGCTCACGTCGTAACGCGCAACACATTTATGGACGCATAAAAGTATTGAAAAGACATACGAGAATGAGGAAAAGGAATGTGTCGAGTGAGCAGAGAGTCTCGGATAGAAAGTGGTCTCAATCCTCAAGACACTACCACATCGTGGCGTCACTCACCAACGCGAGCAAGCATAATTATACGCGCACTTTATATATGCGCGTATATGAATAAGAATTTCGTTCGATTAATGATTTTTTGTTCACCAATATAAGCAAAGTGCACTGTGCTTGAAATTTCGATTGCACTCGAATGAGGATCACTAATTTGTTTGCTGCATTTTTTTCTCAAAATTATTTCTACTACGCTGATAACAAATTCTGCTCCTATCGTAAAGTAATTTGACAAACGTAAAACAACAATACTGTTTGAACAATTGTTATAAAAACGATCAGGAACGGCGTGAACATCGTAAGATTAAAAAGTTCCTCGTTAGAAATATTGATCATGCCTAAGAATTGAAAAATGATATTTTAAATGACAATGATCGTCATTTTTCAGAAAATCGGTAATTCTTTAGATAAGTGATTTTTCCGAAAAATGAGCCAGAAGTTTTCTTTTTTCTATTTTCTCATTTATTGCCTTATAAATGATGATGTTCAGTCGGGAGAAGCTGAAATTCACCCCCCCCATAAAAGGACATGGGGTTTTGAAGTTCGCGGAAACACGTGATAAAATAGCGCATTTTTGAACATTTCGACGCCTATATTAGGGGTGGAAGGTGAAGGCATTTATAAAAGAAGCCTTCTTGAATACAAACAAACCAAAACAAACCCAACCCCCCTCCAGCATGAGGGTTTTAATACAGGAGTTTATTTGGGTTTCGGTTTGTTTGGGCGATAAATGAGAAAATAGCAAATAAAAAATTTTAGGCTTATTTTTCGGAAAAGTCTAAATTTTCTTGTTTCCAAAAAACAAGTTTATTTTCTAAATTTTAGAAATTTTTCTAAATTTGTTTTTCAGGGAATTTGTATTTTAGAAAGGAAGAAAAATTTAGGAAATTTTCTACATTTTCTAAATTTAATAAGTCTAAATTTTCTCATTTCCGAAAAACAAGTTTAGGCTTATTTTTCCGGAAAGTCTTATCTAAAGAATTACCAGAAAATCTATCAATTCCCGTAATGTTGGGATTAAAAAGAAAAAAATGTGACCAGAATCTGAGTCCTGTATATTGGGATACAAACCCAAAAAATCGTAAAACAACAATCGTGTTCGAACAATTTTTATAAAAATGATTAGAAACAGCATTAAAATCGTAAAATTAAGAAATTCCTCGTTAGAAATATTGACGATGCCTGAATTGAAAAATGATACTTTTGATGAAAATGATCGTCATTGCTTAGCAAATCTAAAAATATCCGTCGTTTTTTAGTTAAAAAAAAAAGAAAAATCTGACGAGCCCTGTATATTTGGATCGGAATGCTGCATGCGTATGAATAGACATATAGATGGTCTCGTTTTGACTCATCTTATATTCAAGGTGGGTGTGGCTTTTATGCTTTCCTTACTTATCCACGTTAACGTACACGCGAATACGAGAATGCGTGTCTCTGAGCCCATTCGAATGCATTTCGAGCTACATCTTGTTTTCCTCGGGACACTTACTTTTTTCATAATTTCCTCTCATCATATATTGACGACGCCTTGGGCACTCACTCGCCAAAGTAAATACGAAAGTATTTTCGCATAGAAAATGTCGCGAGCCAAAAATATCGACAATTTCTCACGCTAGCGACTTGCGAGACACCCAAAAGCAACAAAAATGTTTGCTATATATTTTATAAACTTTTATCGCTTTTTTGCTGCTGAAGTCGGGACACCACTGTGACGGGTAAAAAATCGATTTTTTTGCATTTACTCATAGTATACATGTTCGAGAATATGTAGAAAAAAACGAGTAAAAATATTGAAAATTGACCAATTTACAGACGATTTAGTTAGAACCGGTAGCGCAACGATTTTACACTAAAACTTTCGATCGCGTTTTTCTCGAAAAGATTTTTCTCGACCTGGGCGGAATCATAACTCTAGCTATAATTATTCGATTTTCAAATTGAATAAACAACATTTCGGTAATTGCAGTAGCTATCGTTGTACGTAGCCATTTTTTTATTTAGTATTTTTTAAGCCCCCTAATATATACACTTTTTTTTAACAACCACCATTATGTGAAAATGTTTTTTTTTAATCGAAAAACGGTTACGGGCAACGAGAACTAAATTTATAAAGATTATAATACTTTTTTATTTTCATTTTTTAGACCAACCTTTGTCAAGTTATCGATTTGGATGTTGGACCACTTTTTTTTTATACGAGACTCTATTATAGCTTCATTGAGGTTTTACCTTCATTCTCCACCATACCTCTATTGCTTAAATGAAAATTTACACGTCATTAGCTTAATGTATACTTGGTAAAATACCTTTTTTCAAATCATAAATAAAAAATTTAATAACCAAAAAAACCGAAGAAACGACCTCTTTCGGCCGTGACATTGGTGTCCTCCCTTAACCTTGAACGTCTTCGAGCATTTTTATCTAATTGGAAGTAAACATGCATACAATTTCTCGTCTCAAGAAATAACTGTTAATAATCATTCTAAATGTTTTTTCTGGGAATAACTCTCTTTTTTCTTCGCAGTAAAAGAAGTGGATGCATGATTATTTTAAATTCCACAAAAATATGAACATTTGCAATAATGGAACGGCAACTTGTGAGCATTGAGGCGGAATATACATTTACAACGATCAAAAGATCGATTTCTTTTTTTCTTCCTTAAACGATAGAACTATACAAGGTGTCCCAGAACTGAATGCGTCCCCTGAAATGTGGGGGTTGGGGGTGAAATTCCGAGTCGATTAATATTAGCATATGTGGGTCTCAGATCAACGCCTGAATTATTATTAAATTTTAAAGGCGGGCCAATCAGGTGCGCCCGATGAGCTGGCGTACGTCGGTGAACGATACGCGCGTGCAATGGTGCCTGTAGGTGCAGTGCACCCGCTCTTGATTGGCCCGTCTTTAAAAATTAATAATAATTCAGGGGTTGATATGAGACCCACACATGCTTATATCAATCGACTCAGAATTCCAACCCTAACCCCTCATTTAAGGGAATGCATTCAGTTCTGGGCCACCCTGTATATGCAGAATATTTTTCAAAACTTTCAAAGCGAAATTCAAAAAACTTCGAACGTTACAGCCCGTCGGATTCGGAGCGAGCGTGACCTTCAAACGCGTTTTTTTTCAAAACTGCTTTTTCGAAATTAGCGTGCGGGAAACTCAAAAACTATTAAGTCGATTGAGTTGAAACTTGGTAGAAATATTGATAATATCACTACTTTCTACTTTTACCGAAAATTTACCGAAATTTTACGTGACATGTTGACTTTATTTTGTACATGCGTGCCACTTTCCTAAATTCGGACTTTCTTCATTTTCATGACTGTCAAATAGAAACTATACATATTCTAACTGAACAAATTTTTTAATTTTTTTTTGGTAAATCAAAGTCTACGGGAATCTAGACTGCACGCCAATTCGCAACTCCCTCGAAAAAAAAAATTGTTTTGTATACTTGTATATACCATTAAAGTATACCTACAGTTTGATAAATGTAGAACAATTATTTCTTAGTTTAAAAAATCGCTCTAAACTGCTTAATTTTTTCCCGTCTAAATGTATCTCCCGCCTTAAGGCAGGAGCCTAAACTACACTGAGAAAAAAGAATGGTTGAATGTGCAAAATGCATTTTGTTGTCTCGAAATTTTGTTGTTTTAACAGTTGCTCAGACATACTAAATAAGCTACAGTTCACGCCACTATACTATTTTACCACCAACTATACTGTTTTGTTATGCCAATCAAAAATCAAGTTGGACGTATTTAAAGATACATTTTATTAAATCAACTGAATTTTGGATGGATGAACAATTTTTTTTTTCAGTGTAGAAGGTCCAAAAAAGGGTTTTTTTTTCTGGAATTTGTTCAGAAGGGAAAAAAACGAGTGAGCCCAGTAAACATTGAGGTATCTTTTCATGTATATTTGAAATGTATAAAAAAATTTCAACGCGAAACAATAAATGACTGCAGATTTATTAGCCTATTCCATGTGCGCCTTGCCACTGCAGTCCCCAATCGGCGGGAAAGATGCAGGTCGTAATTCTTGACTGAACCAAACAAACCAATAAAATGTTCACTTGTCATATATTTTTCTTCTGGGTGAATTAATAAAAGACTGAAAAAATCGTAAAATATTAACTTTTCTCGGCTTTGAAAAAAAAAACACAATAACGTGCTATAAAAACTATTTAAAAATACTTTTTCAACGACTTTCTTAATTCACTTAGAAGAGATTTTCATACTGAAGAAAATAAACGTTGGTTTGATTCAATAGGTCATTTAGTTTTTCTGCTATCACGCCCGCCAATTTGGAAAAATCGTGAAAATGAAAACTGGAGAAAACGCGGTTCAAAAGTTTCAATACTAGGAAATATCAATATCAAATATCAATCGCTTCTCTGCCTTTGGCCTTGTATCTTCGAAAATATTTACAATTGGCCTCTGTAACTATGTAAATATATTTTTGGATAGTTTATCTATCGATTTAAGCATTAAAAAAAAATGATTTTTCGGACGTTCTTATTCAGACTCCCGTCTCAATTGATTCCAATCTTTCATTTTCCACATATTTAGTGGTCTCGATCGTTGAACACAGCATCAATAAATTATAATAGGCTGGAACCATTGAAAATTATTGTCGTTCGCGTTAAAAAAAAATAGTTTAAAAAACATGAGAAAAAGGGCTGCCAAAAAAGGTTGATAAACAATTTAAGAAATATTCAAACAAACCCAACTTTGCCACAATCTTATGAGATAAATATTAATTGGCTTTCATCAAATTGGGTATAAATTTAAAAAGTGACACATTTTCAGACTTCCTCGACCTTTGTTTGGCCCGATTAAATATTCCCAACCGACTATTTTTGTTCTCGCAACCGTGCGTGCTGTACTTACCTTGGAAATGAGAAAAGTTGAGACGTTTAATACGCGGCAGCGTCATGCAGGTGCGAGTGAACGATGGCATCGTGTTTTTATCGTTGTTTTCTTTCTCCTTATTTTGTAAAACGATCGCAGTGGCGCAGGCAGTTGGAACGCTATGAGCCTCCGTTGATCTCTCCTCGGAATATCGATTCTCCGTCGCGAAATTTAGAAACAGAGCCTTTTTTGCAGGGACCTCGTTGTCGACTTCGAAAGGATCAGCGTAACGTTTCGTCCTGACTTTCGTCGAAGTTTCCTCGTTCTCACGGTTGCAAGTGGCGGCGGAAATAATTCCTGTATCGATTGGCGTCGCCTTGATAGCAGCCGCGCTCGTTTGCTCGGTAAAATCACCAACTGTCAACAAAATAAGTTTAAGAGATTATTCAACTATAATAAAGTGAATTTACGAAAAAAATAAAATAATAAATAAAAACAGCATTTTTGTTTTCTGGAAATATACTTGAGTCACTACATTGAACCATAGACCGTCGGTTCTCGCAATCGTCTTATAAATAAAACTCGAAGCGCAGCAGGGCTCATTGGCTCAGTATGTCGCTGAAATGCTTGAGCTAGCATAGTGTCCAGCTGTACAGAACGATATCCGTTGCAACATTCGGCTTCCGATGCTCTTTTTTTATTTTTCTGTTTCGCAACTCCGGGAATGAATTCTCGCCTTTTTTTCATCGTTATTCTCACTTCTAAAAGTTACAAAATCACACGACTTTGAGTCATACGATTTTGAAACAGAATGATGCATTCAATATGCCGGAACCACAAATAAAACATTTGTTCAAATAATGGTAAGATTAATTAGCGAATTGTCGGTGCGTTGGCTCGAGTAGAATTTTTTTTACCGCACGATCATTGCTCGCTGATTGGATCTTTTTCGACAGTTCATACGTAGGGGAAGACCAAAGTTAATACGAATAACGAAAATTCAATTCTCATGAATTGTGCAATTGCACATTGAAATTGACATTGTACATCAATAAATGGTTTTTCAAAAGTAACAGCCTAGCCATTCCATCAATGGATGATCAACTGATGGAATTGATCATCAATTGATGGAATTGCTAGGCGGTTGATGGAATTGAGTATCATTGGTGGAATTGCTAGGTTTTCTATGAAGTTAGTTGATTATCAATTGATGGAATTGCTAGGTTTTATATGGAGTTGATTGTCAATTGATGGAATTGCTAGGCTGTTGATGGAATTGAAAATCAATTGAAGGAATTGCCAGGCTGTTGATGGAATTGATCGTCAATTGATGGAATTGCTAGACTGTTGATGGAATTGATTATCAATTGATGGAATTGCTAGGCTGTTGATGGAATTGATCATCAATTGATGGAATTGCTAGGCTGTTGATGGAATTGATCATCAATTTATGGAATTGCTAGGCTGTCAATGGAATGGCGAGGTTTTCTATGGAGTTGATTATCAACTGATGGAATTGCTAGGCTGTTGATGGAATTGATAATCAATTGATGGAATTGCCAGGCTGTTGACGGAAATGATCGTCAATTGATGGAATTGCTAGGCTGTTGATGGAATTGATTATCAATTAATGGAATTGCTAGGATGTTGATGGAATTAATCGTGAATTGACGGACTTGCTAGGATGTTGATGGAATTGATCATCAATTGATGGAATTGCTAGGCTGTTTATGGAATTGATCAACAATGGATGAAATTGCTAGAATGTTGATGGAATTGATTAACAATTTATGGAATTGCTAGGCTGTTGATGGAATTGATGATAAATTGATGGAATTGCTGGGCTGTTGTGACTTTTGAAAAATCGAGACTTACTTGAAAAATGCTTCAGGCTTGTTTGGTTGGACTGTTGTTGTTTCCTCTTGATCGGTGCAACGTCGAGGAGCGGCGCTGACGAACGAGTTTGACGGTTCGCCGCTGACTGTGCCGGAGCTCTTGCTGCGCTCGATATCGTCGCGCTCATCTTTGAGCTCTTTGCTCGTACCATGGTGGAAGAGTATCGTTGTCGTTGTTCCTGATTCACGAAGTCGAAAGTGATCACCGGAGGTCAGAACATCGAGATCAATGTCTGCGTGCGTGCGTGCGAGTCCACTGTTGTCCATGGAGCTTTGAACGCAGTTCGCTCACCCTTTCGGCCTCAAAAGTCTCTTAACTCGTCTCCACGTGACCCTCAGTATGTCGGACGGATGTTTTTTTTGTACTCTAAGAGTTTTTTCGTCACTACTTCGTGTGATCTTCTTCGCCAACAGCCGCTCTGAGCCTGCGGCGAATAAAATACATTATCCGATTATACATTTTTCGGATGTGCACCGACCGATGAAAAATTCTGAAATTAATATTTATCGATGATTTTTACCCGACCAATGCCATTACCATTTTTCCTGTATAGAAGGTGCAACTACAATAGACGATATGCCGCGAATATCTAAGATTTTTTAAAGTCAAGAGTCGAACGCCTATATCGCTGAAATAAGAAATTAACAATCAGAAAAAAAGAGAGACTTAAAGTAGCTGTAAGACTGACCGACGTTCTAATCTCTGCGAAAGAGGCGAAAAATGTCCCATATATTACGTGACTATTTTTTTCACTCTGATAAAAACCGGAGAGAACAGTGTACGAAATATGAAACGTAAATATGAAATATGAAAATATGAAATATCTGTACGGGTATGAAATCATGTGCGAATTTCACAAATTTTTTTTCGTATGAAGAAGGGATTCACTCATAAAATTAATTACACATCTATTTAGTATGAATATCAAGCTGTTAGAATATATATATATATTTTTTTTCAATGTAAAAAATGGCCGACCACTAATATTTTATTTTGTTATCTTCTTTTAGGCGCGCGCGGCCTGGTAATTAGCATCCACAATTTTTACCTAGAACAAAAAACAAAAATTCTCGTTAATCTACATCAGAATACCTAGAGAAGTACATACGGAATTTAAAAAAATATTGTTTTATTCAAAAGTTGTAGGTATTTGAACTTAAGGAGGTTGGAGCGTTAGCCACAATCCAAGGTCAAATTTAATTTTAAAAAAATACATGTTATTGTTTAGACCATACTGAGTCTATACGAATTTTTTGAACTTTTTTCACCACCAACCACCAGCGATAAAAAATAGTTTAATGTATGTAATTTAACGTGCGCTTAGATGGGCAAGACTTTCACACTAAAGGTTATGTAATTTTTTTTGTTATTTAGCACCAAGGTAAACCATTTCTAACAACGGATTAACGCAAACTGAACCTTTGTAAACATTTAGAAAATAAAAGCCTCATCTTGCCCATCGTAAACCATGGGCCAATAATCTCTTGACGTAAATATGAATAGGCATAATTATAAATTACTCAAAATTTCATTGTAAATTGTATAGAACATTCGTTGTCGTAGTTTTTTCATAATAATCATCGATAATGTTATACTTTTTCAAGTTGGTAGTAACACAAAAGTTTTTCTACTTTACGTAATAAAAATATTAAAATGCATAATTTTGCCCTTCAATTATATATTTAAAAAATTAGCATATACAGAATAAATCTGTACGTCGTATGCATTTTTTTGAGGTTCATTGAAAAAAAATGAATAAATCGTCATTTGACTCAACTGAACCGCTCCAACCTCCTTAAGAAATGAATTTTCATTGAAAAATTTCGTTATAACTGCTCATAAACTGCTCATAAAATGAAAAGTTCTCGATTAATCGATTAATAAAATTTGAAGTAAATCCAGTGAAAATTGTTGAAGTTATTTGTCACGCCAATTGGAAAAAAGCTGTTTCGAGAAGTGTCCAGTAGTCGGCCATTTTGTACATCGAACAAAAATATATTTTTTCTAACAGCTTGATATTCATACTAAATGGATGTGTAATTAATTTTATGAGTGAATCACTTTGTCATACGAAAAAAATGTTAAATTCGCACATGTTTTTATAGCCATTACTGTGGCCTAACCCCTTAATGTGATTTTGATTTTTAGCTTATTGATGCATCGATCGCTTTCCTCAAGGGGTATGCATAACCTTGGAATTTAAAGAAATCGATTTTTGGTTTATTTTATTTTATTATTGCGTAAAGTCTTAACTTTAATTTGGTTCAAAGTTTTTGTAAAAATTCCAAAAGTTCACCGAGTTATGACGATTTTGGTGAAGCAGGTCAGAACATCCGGTTGCGTTACGGCTCTAGCGCTGCGCGGTATATTGTTTGGTTTCTAATGGCATTGATATGACTTTGTCCATCCAGGCTGTTTCATTGTTATTCGGTGCAGGAATCGCCGATTGAAGGTACGAAAATTAATTGTCATTTTATCTCAAGCAAGTAGTCCATATACCAAGGCACTTTCTTACAATTAATTTTTTCAAATAACAATTGAGACTAAAGAGTGCATTTCATAGATAGAAATTAAAAATAAAAGATGTTTAATTTGTTTACTAGCTCGATTAGTAATGGAGCTATAAGCGACGAAAATTAATTACATCACCTGTCACTCATCGTTCCGTCTCTGTCATAAAAATGTTCCTTATTCATATCTCCATTGCCAATGGAGCTAGCAAAAAAAAATGAAAGAGACATTTCTTATTGTCAATTAAAAAAGAAACATCTTTTATTTCAAACTTTTTTCTGCAAAATGCACTTTTTCTTCATAATCGTCATTATAACAATTAAATTGTTTATAACGAAAAAAAACGATTCTAGGACAAAATAATTGTCCTATTCGTATTGCCTGTACCCGAAACCTTAAGAACCACCGAAGATATTGGGCAGACCCAAACATTTATACGAAAACTGTATACGGAAAAAGTGGATTTAGTACTCTTGCGTTTATCTCAAAAGTATACTTCGCAGTTTGGCGTACGTCATATCTCATAATCTAATCATCCGATTTACTTCAAATTTGGACCGAACTTATTTTATAACATATCCAATCAACAGACTGGATTTTTTTCTTCATATGATCCTCTGTTTGTTAATAACAAACGTTTAAACTCGTTATTTTTTGTCAAAACAGTGCAATTTATGCAAATTTGAAAATTTCGAAAAAGTATCCGGCAGTTTTGTAGTTTCACCATTGTACTAAAGGTGTATTTTTGCATTTTTTACTTTAGATGAATCTAGTTACCGGAATCATGTTCGCGACCGAGCCGTGCAGAGGCTGGAGTCCTGAGATTAAATGACAACGATTAGGTTGTTTATATATATTTTGCAATAAAAAAACGGTGACATGTCAAGATTATGTACTATCTGTGTGCGAAAGATCGATCTTATCATCCCAATACCTGAGACGAAAAAAAATATTGAAAATCGATCTCTTTTTTTAACTACAAGGTTATGCATACCCCTTAAGCTTCATTTGCTGAATATTTCTACCTTATGCAAAAGCAAAACAGCAGTGCATCGGGAAACAGCTGTGGGCAACACTTTGCGCGGTTAGTCCGGAAAGTATCCGACCTTGTGCTCTGTTTAAAAAAACGAGTATCCACCATTTAGGCTTCCAGAGTTCATCGCCATACACTTTGGGAATCACATTGGCACAGTCGTGCTGTTGCTGAAAAACCTCGTAATCGGAAAAAATTAGAGGCCAGTTTTTTAACAGCTGATTCTGTAGGTGCCGCGGTTGCTAACTCCAAGTTTGCCTAAATATCGGGGTGCAGGGGTTGTTTAGGGGAAAATGTTCAGAAAAATCCGGACTTTAGTTTTGTCCACAGCGCCGAAGTCGTGAAACTTCATTTAAGGGGCGAAAAAATGGGGTGAAATTTTGAAAAATCCGTTTCAATTCAATAACTCTTTAGGAAAAATTGGTACACTTTTTGTCCAGAAGGGAACATTGTAGCCCTTGAAAAGACGCGTCCATCGAGAATTTAATCATCACTCTCCGATAATATCTTCACCGTCAAAAAAATTGTTGAAATACCAAAAAAACAATTGTTTATTGAATAACTCAAAAACAATCGATTTCTCGCGTATACTTTAAATGTACGAAATGTAGAGAATAATTTTCTCGATATTTTCGTTTCTATAGACCACTCTCGAATTTTGATTTCCCAGCCCCTCTTGGAGGTTGAAAGTTAAAAATGAAATTTTGGGAAAACTGTTGACCGCACGAATTCGCCGCCGTGGAATAATTTGTAGCTTCAACCCTCAGCTACATTTTGTCTACAGCCCTAAATTCGTATCTCTTTATTTTCGGTCAATAGTTTTCCCAGAATTTCATTTTGAATGTTCAACCGCCGAAAGGGATTGGAAAAAGCAAAATTCACGGGCGGTCTATGGAAACGAAAATATAGAGAAAATTATTCTCTACATTTCGTACCTTTCAACCTTCCCCGTTAAAACGATTGTTTTTGAGTTACTCAATAAACCATTTTTTAAAATACTTCAACAGTTTTTCCGGGGGTGAAGATATTATCGGAGAGGAATGACCAAATGCCCGATCGAGGCTTCTTTTCAAGGGTTACAATGTTCCTATTTCAACAAAAAAAGTGTGAATTTTTCCTAAAAAGTTATCGAATTGAAAACTGATTTTTCAAAATTTGACCCCCAAAATGAACTTTCACGACTTCGGCGCTGGGAACAAAAATAAAGCCCGGATTTTTCTGGACATCTTGTCTCCCAGTGTCGACCTCGTGGGGGTTGTGGTTTGGCATCAATCGGCCTCCATCCCCCTTCAGCCCCTAAAGAATACCTACAAAATCATCTGTCAAAAAACTAGCCTTTTTCTACATTTTTCCGATTCCAATATACAGCACGACTGTACTATATGGCCGGAGTACAGTCGTGGCGTGGTCCAAATACGACTGGCCAAGTTTTTGGCGAAATTTGACGTACCCTCTTCGTGTGATGCATTCAGTCGTCGTCAAATGACAGAAGAAGAGAATGCGAGAAGCCACCTTCACCCAAAAGCGTGACGTTACCGAGCGCAGATTTTCTTCAGGACAGTACGACCTGGCGGGTAGATAAAGGACCTCCCCAATGGCGATTACATGTCTTCGACAACAACCCAACTAGGTATAACGTTAGAACACAAGGTCGGATACTTGCCGTACAGACTTCGTTTGTCTCGAGAACGAGGGATGAATCAGCACATGCATTGAAACGCCTTGATTCGTCTGAGTGAGATAGCACATTGACTCTTGCTTGAGTCATACATGTCTTGTCGATTTATTCCCTTCAGAAATTGTTCGCAACGCCGAGGAGAAAGAAAGAGCCAGAGACGGAAATCACCAAACCTTGAAGAGGGAGCAGGAACTAACTGCGAGTGCGTCGAACGACAATTGTACTCGGTCACTTCGTTCAAGGTAAGCAGGATGGAATTCTCGATCTCTCGCAGCATTTTTCTTCCTCTCTCGTTGGAGGAGTAAGCATATCATTGAATTTTACTTATCGCAAAAAAATACCTCTACAAATTATTCTCATTTCAATATTCGTACTTCCGCGTAAAAGAAACGCAATCATTCGCACACTCGTTATGTTGATGTTGAAGAGTAATTGTTTAGATAAGTGACTTTTCGACGAATAATTATTACGAGTAAGAAATAATTATAATTGTTGGGTTTGGGGGCCAAAGAACGCTGCGGCTAGCCGTTCGGTTATCGGACGAATAAGCGTATGTTATTCGTCCGGATAGCGGCTCAGTTCACGCAGTTCACGCTGTAATACGCCCCAAACAATCAAACCCAAACAAACAGACCTATACAAACAAACCCAAACAAACCAAATCAAACAAGCTCAATCAAAATCATAAAAATTTTATTCGGACGAATACGTGTAAATTATTCGTCCGGATTTAAGGCCTTAGGCTACGATAATGGGTATAAAATCATGTGCGAATTTAACAATGTTTTTTCGTATGAAAAAGTGATTCACTCATAAAATTAATTACACATCTATTTAGTATGAAAATCAAGCTGTTAGAATTATTTTTTCGATGTACATAATGGCCGAATACTCGAAACTTCTCGAAACAGCTTTTTTCTAATTGGCATGACGAATAACTTCAACAATTTTCACTCGATTTACTTCAAATTTAAAAGTTATGTTCCTAACTGCATTTCGCAGAGAAGTACGTACGGATTTTCTGATTAATCGAAAACATTTCATTTTATGAGCAGTTTATGAGCAGTTATAACGAAATTTTTCACTGAAATTTCATTTTTTAAGTTCCAATACCTACAACTTTTGAATAAAACAATATTTTTTAAATTCCGTACGTACTTCTGTAGGTATTCTAATGTAGATTGACGAGAATTTTTATTTTTTGTTCTAGGTAAAAAACTGTGGATGCTAAATGTCACGCCGCAGAGCGCCTAAAAAAAAGATAACAAAAGAAAATATTAGTAGTCGGCCATTTTGTACATCGAAAAAAAAATACATATATTTTCTCACAGCTTGATATTCGTGCCAAATAGATGTGTAATTAATTTTATGAGTGAATCACTTTTTCATACGAAAAAAAATTGTTCAATTCACACATGATTTTATACCTGTTACTATGGCCTGAGGCCTTAACAATTTAACACATTCTATCCGGACGATTGTATATATTTTATTCGGCCGGATACTAGCTGACACGAATCACAATAATACGTACGTTTACTGGAAATACGGCGTGAACTGAGCCGCTATCCGGACGAATAATACACGCTTATTCGTCCGATATCCGGACGGGGAGACACACTGCCCAAAGAAACCGAAACAAACAAATCCAAACAAACCCAATGTAGGCGTCGAAATGTTAAAAAAATGCCCTGTTTTATCACGTCTTTCCACAAACTGGAAAACCCCACAACTTTTTACGGGGAGAAGGGGGGGTATTCTAGCTTCCCCCAACTGAATATTATCACTTGTAACCTAATAAATGAGAAAATAGCAACAAAAATGTTAGGCTTGTTTTCGGAAAAGTCACTTATCTGGAAAATTACCGAATATCTCTTTGTTTTGACATTTGTCAAAGGTACCCTGAAATGATGCGTCTCATTGATCAAATTTAACATGCAGTCTGAAAAGCATTCTTCACAAATTTCTATGCACTTTGTGAAAATTAATTACATTGTGCAATTCTCATGCCCTCATTATGATCTTCCGTCTGAATTACGTTATATCATCAATCATGGCTGATAATTTGGGGTCGTCAAATGCCTCGTCCCGCATAATCGTCAATTTGGATTATTTCAAGATAACCTATTTACTGCTCACTCTCGGGCTGTCAGTAAGCTGCTCAGATAAATATAGTAATACACACACAAGGGTAGGGTAGCGTGTGTGCGTACACTCCTGGAAACATTAATACCTGATAGAATGCGCGCAAAAATCAAACTGTAGTGCATAACTTTTCCCTGCGTGAACAAATAATGTAACCTACTTATAAGACTTGATAGATCAATCACAAAAGAGTTGACTGTTTACTTGAAAAAAATATATATGTATGGAGAATTATAACATCGATTGTGGAGCAGAAAAGATCGATTGTGCTACCAATGTACATGACATTAAAATGAATGTATATTCATATATATTGGGGATTGCGGGTGTGTGTAGCGACGGGTTTATAAATAGCGTTGCGGCGCTCAAGGAGAAAAGGCAAGGCTGCAACAAGGACCCTGTGAACGTGCGCGACTACTACCATGTATCTCTTTCCGCCGTTCTACATACATGACACTACTACTTTATTTTAGACTATAATCTCAGCTAATGTACATGTGTGTGTGTATGTGTGTGTGTGTGTGTGTGTGTGTGTGTGTGTGTGTGTGTGTGTGTGTGTGTGTGTGTGTGTGTGTGTGTGTGTGTGTGTGTGTGTGTGTGTGTGTGTGTGTGTGTGTGTGTGTGTGTGTGTGTGTGTGTGTGTGTGTGTGTGTGTGTGTGTGTGTGTGTGTGTGTGTGTGTGTGTGTGTGTGTGTGTGTGTGTGTGTGTGTGTGTGTGTGTGTGTGTGTGTGCGTGTGTGTCGTTCTTTACTGGAGTACGGATCCATGGGATTTCAACAACTGTCTAGTCCCTCGGGCCATACAACGCAGCTGTCACTACCTCTTATTTGATTGACATAGTTCGCGACCTCTCGGTTGTTCATCAAGTGAAAAACGTCCTTTAATAGTTTAAATTCCCATACTACTAATTACAAGGGTGAACAATTTATGCATGAATTCCAAACAAGTTGTGGAGCAATGATAAAAGTGCAAAAGCGATTATAAAAATTGCATATCTTTTTACAATTGAGAGAGAAAGTAGAGGGTGGGGGTCAAAATGTCGAATGACCAAATACAGAACGACAAAGATTTCGAAACGACAGAATTATGAACTCTCAAAATAACGAAGTTTAAATTATTCAAAATTTTATCGTTTGTTCGATGACGAAATCGAATAACTATTGCAGCGAAGGATTATTCATGCGAGAGCTCATTTATTCGAGAACATATATTCAGATAGTCTGCAGTTTGAGCCATACAAATGCAGATCCGAACAATCTACAACATTCATATCTGCGAAATAGGCAAAAGTCATTATCTAATGTTCGTAATACCGTCTATAGCAGAAAGTCATATATCGATACTACAAACTTCGAATGTGTAGATCTTAGAAACGCAAATGATCGATGGTCCGAAATGGCGAATACCTCAATGGCGAACATGGAATGGCTGCTTGACCTGACTGACCACTAACGCCATCTGCCATCGTCATTCTGAAGCGCAAGTAGTATTGCTCGATCACAAGTTTTCGCTATCCGGACCATTTGCCATTTTGACCCATCGCTATTTTAACTCAACGACTTTTTGGTCCTTCACTTTAATGAATTCGAAATTGTAAACTGTTGTCATATTTACAATTCGACGATTTTATGTCTCGAATTGTTTGGGGTATATATACAGGCGAATCGATATTATATCTCTCATTATTTTGTTAAATCTGATATTTGTTTTCGCTATAAATCAACTTCGAGATTTTTGTATTCACAATTTCGATTAACTATTTTACACACTATAATACGATTGATCTATCCATATTGGAACGTTCGTCATTACTGAATTCGAAATTTCGGTCTTTCTGAATATTGATAGTTCGAATTTCCGATCCCCACCCTGAAGTAGATAATTGGAAGGTTTCAGCAGGTGAAGAAAAAATTATCCCTCAAAGTCCTAGACTGGAGGGCACGTGCTTGAGCATTTTTAACATTTTTGAGGGCACATGCTTGAGCATTTTTAATATTTTTCCTATTGGAAGATATGATCCAGAATTGTTGGATAGACAACAGCACCATCGTAAAATAGCGAAATTACCACATAATTGGAATTGCGAAGACTTTACGATTAGAATTGAAAGTTATTATTGACATTGTTAAATTTGTCTTCAATATTAATTGTGAATAAAGAAATCGATAAGAGTATCGTAAGGTATTGTTGAAATTAGCAATTGTATATAATTGTAGATAATTGGCAGTTCGGAGAAATAACATATTATGTAAAAAATATGGACAATTGAAATTCATTTTTTTTCAGGAATGTCGCGAATCTTCGCCGATCCTACTGCGCTGAATATAAAGTATCACGACTATTACGTGTCAATTTTTTTGTCTGATTATGCGATCGCATTGACCCTACGATCTATACAAATTCTTGTCGCTCACTGTTGGATTAGAAACTCATCCAGGGACATACTCGAGGAACTTTTATTACTACTTTCCACTCCGTATCTACTCTGGAATATTCTCCTCTTTTGGCAAAGGATTGCAACTTTACTAGCTTGGCTATTACTTCGACTACCCAGAAGTTGCGATTCTCCGCTCTTTCCGAACACTCGTCGTTATACACCACTGTCTGACACCTCACGACTTTTACTACTCGCTATGCCACCTTTTCCCCTCTCGAAATACGTTGAAAACGATTCACCTTAAGGCCGGAGTCCAAATAAGAAGATCAAAAAAGCGTTTTTTCGGGAATTTTTTAGAAGGGAAAAAAACAATTGAGCCCAGTAAACATTGAGGTATCTTTTCATGTCTATTTGAAATATATAAAAAAAATGTTTCAACATGAAATAATAAATGATTGCAGATTTATCAGCCTATTCCATGTATTCCACTACAGTTCCCAATTGGCGGAAACGATGCAGGTCGTAATTTTGGACTGAACCAAATAAACCAATAAAATGTTCAATTGTTATATATTTTTCTTCTGGGTAAATTAAGAAAAAGCTGAAAAAATCGTGAAGTTATAACTTTTCACAGATTTGTAGAAAAAATTGTTTAAAAAACAATAAACACTTCAACGTGATAAAAAATTATTTTAAAAAACTGTTTGAACTCCTTTTTTAATTCACTTAGAAGAGATATTCATACTGAAGAAAATAAACGTTGGTTTGATTCAATAGGTCGTTTAGTTTTTTTTTTGCTATCACGCCCGCCAATTTGGAAAAATCGTGAAAATGTAAGCTGGAGAAAACGCCGCTCAAAGTTTTCGATAGGAGCACATATCAATATCAAGTATCAATCGCTTCTCTGCTTTTGGCCTTGTATCTTCGAAAATATTTACAATTGGCCTCTGTAACTTTGTAAATATATTCTTGCATAGTTTATCTATCGCTTTAAGGTAGTACGAGCGCGCAATCTTGATTTCTATAGATTTTGTTCAAATTTTAACCAGATATTGTTCATATCATTATGCATGTTTGAGTGAAATTTCAGAACAGTCTACTATTTAGATTGGGAGATAATGGGTTTTAAAATTGCAAATTTAACACTGCTGGGTCTGCATTGAAATTTAGATAGAATAATTTTCCGTAAAAAAATGTTTGTGCCCTATAATAAGAAGACATATACCAACACCACAGAACAGTATTGTTCAATATTTCGAGAAAAAAATAATTATCGTGTTCCTAAAGTTAAAAATGTTGTCATAAAAAAATATTTGCATTATAAATATTAATATTATATATTGTTTATGTTATCTTCATTTACAAATAAAATTGTTGGTTCATTCGTAACTAATTAAAAACTTTGTTCGATTAAAAATTACTTCCAAATAAAAATTTGTGTTGCAGTATTATTCTAAATATGCCGCGCAAACTCACGTCATTGGATACGTGGAACGATGCGGTGTTGGCATGTCTTCTTATTATAGGGGAAAAATATTTTTTACGGAAAATGATTCTGTCTAAATTTCAGTGTAGACCCTGCAGTGTTAAAAATTGCAATTTTTAAATCCATTATCTCCCAGTCTAAATAGACGATTGTTCTGAAATTTCACTCAAATATGCATAATGATATGAACAATGTGTAGTTAAAATTTGAACAAAATCTATAGAAAACAAGATTGCACGCTCGTACTACCTTAAGCAATAAAGAAACGATTTTTCGGACCTTCCAGTTCAGACTACCACCTTAATTTATCAAAAAAAATCTTAAATAAACATGAAAAAAATACAAGTACAATGAAACATTTACGTAACTAGTACACGTTGAAAAATAATTGTAAACGATATTTGTATAATTTTGTTCAGGACGATTGATGGAGTTTTTTTCGGTCTGCCTGGCGCCAGTCATATTCAGTAAGGATCATTTTCCAAAAACATTTTTTGTTTAATATCAATTCGGTATTTTTTACAACCGTAGAAAATCAAGATTATTCTTGAAGTCTTGAAGATATTATTGGGAAGTTGATTTCAATGAAAAACAAAGCCATAAATGATCAGGACACTTTCGTAAAGCCATAGGGAATCATCTAATTCTAGAAGTTTACGTAACATTGCCGCATATTGATGTTGAAGAATAACTGTGCTGATCTGCACAAGTGCAACCTGTCTCAGCTTTGGGTCGAAAGGTCTCTACTCACTCAACGGTTATATTTCGTGACGACGTACGAAGGTATATCGAGGCTATCGATCCTAGCAGCGGTTGAAAATAGTTAGCATGGTCAATAATTCATACTAACGTTATGTACGGAGCACAAATTACAGGTGCTACGTACGTAACGTGGGTGTTTGAAGATTCGATTCGATTTCGCATAATTTAGTCGATCATCCCTATCTTCGAATCTTTTTCACAATAACAAATAAATCATAACCGAATAAGCCGAACACCGATCACAGACTTTGAGTGATGATAAGTTGCGAAAAAAAAGAGTTGTACCACGAGGTGTACCATGCTGCATAACAATATAGATACAGACGCAATCAACCACCTTTAATAAATCTTTTCACAAATCCATGTTGTCCTTTTCCATCAAAAAGAACTTCAAACTCATAAAAGTTTTAAGGGAGATAACTCAGGACTTTGTACGAAATTACTCGAAAAAAAACGACCAGCCGGCGAGGGTCGGATATGAGTATTTCTGAATTAAACATGAGTGCATAGCGTTGTTCTGCATCTGGATTCTGAAAAACTCGTTTCCACGGTACACCTATACGCCCCTGTATATACCGGGTGAGGCACATAAAGTGTTACAGAGCAATAGCACTGTATTACGGAGGTACGGTGATTGGAGCGAGTCCAAGATAAAAGCCCGATTTTTTTTAATAACATTGTCGAGAGCTTCGTCCATGCGTATGCGGAGTTTCCGCGAGATTTACCGTACAGTTTCCCAGTTATTAATTGTTAAAGTTGGTCAATTAGTCACACGTAGACGACAAAATGTGCCTGTCCTCTCATATATCGATTTTTTTGTGCTACTTGGAGCCAAGACACGCGTAAAAAAAACTGACGGTTGCGTTCGTTGGTTCGTTGTGATCAATAAGGCAACTTGAATTGGAAAGCTCACCGCAGAAATAAGCAATAAATTTAGAAATAAAGTCGCGAAAAACCGAAGTATTCGGCGAGAGAGACGTCTCGTGACGTAACCGCAGCCATCTTGCTCGAAGTGTGGCAACGCCGGATACCCGCGCAAATTTGATTCTTCTATCGGATATTTTCAACGCGAATTAAAAATATGGTTGTGTGAAGCCGTACGTTTTTTAATCGATTATAAAAGGCCTTTCGTCGATATTTACTCAAAGTTCTTTTATGTATAGCTAAGGCATCTCAATCTTTCTGGCGACATGCATACAACGCATTTATATGTAAATTCAGCATGGAAAAACCGTCATATAAAATGAACGTTCGTTTTTATATCTGCAAATATTGTGAAAATTAGGAAAGGGAAAAATAACATAACAATCGATGAAATATGTTTTGACTTCGGACAGATTGGACATTGGATATTGAGGTTAACGTCAACGCGACGTTTTTCATTTGCATTCGCAATATCATCTTTTCACTCTCTAATTCTTGTCCGACAGAATCTACCTTTGTCTCTAAACTGGACTTCAGGTACAATCCTGTTACTCTCTTCATAAACTTCTACAGTACTTATTTTCATTCTCCATGTTTACCGGCTACCAAAAATAATAAGCCGAGCGCGTGGGACCGATGACAGCTATCGAAAATGCAACGATGCTAAACGTCGACGATATGGCGTACTACTGAAGTCGAGTAGTAGATTATTACGTTTGTTTTCATATTATAAAAATAATAAGTAGCTTGAAATTCAATACTTCAAAAATATTTCTCGAAATATAGGCTACACACATATGTCTAAAACGTAGCGGTATTATGGTGAAAAATAGACTCTTAGTTTACTAGCGTGGTCACCACCGTACCTCCTTAAAGTGTTCTTAACTTATGATCATATCCAACTATTGATCATATCCAAAAATGTTTCCGACAAAAGTTTCAGTGCTCGAGAAGACTGTCATACTGGACCACCCTATTTTTTCATCGGTGGACGCGCTGCAGCTACGTCAAGGTCAACTCCACTTTTTAAAATGGAATGGTACATTTTTTCTTCAACCATTTTGTGGAGCACCTCAAGCCGCATAAAAACCATTAGGGGGTCAAAGTCGTTCAAGGTCATTGAAGGTCAGTATCGATGATACAAATCTAAATATCTCGGATCACTACCAAATATTTGGTAGTCATCCGAGATATTTAGTTTTGTATTTCATTTTAATAGGTGACCTTGAATGACCTTGAACGACTTTGGCCCCCTAATGTTTTTTATGAGGCTTGAGGTGCCGTACACGATGGTTGAAGAAAAAAATGTACCATTCCGTTTAAAAGAGTGGCGTTGACCTTGACGTAGCTTCATCGCCTCGACCAATAAAAAAAATAGGGTGGTCCTGTATGACGGCCTTCTCAAACACTGAAACAATTGTCTGAAATTTTTTTGAATATGCTCAATAGTTTGAGTGCTATTGCTCTGTAACACTTTATGTGCTTCACCCTGTATACTGCGTGTCCCTCTTATCTCTTCCACCCGAAATAACTCGGTAACTATCGACGTCACAAAAAAATGTTCTGGCCAAAATTTGTACGGTGTGAAGGCGGTCATCAAATGCGACCAATTTTTTTTTATTTCGGTTAAGGCGCTGGCGCACAGTGAAGGTCACCTCCACTTTTTATCATTGGATGGTACATTTTTTTTCAACCATGTTGTGGAGCACCTCAAGCTGCATCAAAAACATTCGGGGGTGAAAGTTGTTCAAAGTCATTCAAGGTCACCTATTAAAATGAAATACAAATCTAAATATTTCGGATTACTACCAAATATTTCGTAGTGATCCGAGATATTAAGATTTGTATCATCGATAGTGACCTTGAATGAACTTGAACGACTTTGACCCCCAAATGTTTTTTATGCTGCTTGAGGTGCTCCACAAGATGGTTGAAAAAAATGTACCATTCCATTTAAAAAAGTGGAGGTGATCTTCACTGTGCGTCAGCGCGTCCGCCGAAATAAAACAAAAAATTGGTCGCATTTAATGGCCCCCTTGACACCGTACAACTTTTATCTGGGATATTTTTTTGTGACGTCGATAATTACCGAGTTATTTCGGGTGGCGGAGATAAGAGGGGCACCCTGTATATATAGATATACAGTGGGTAAAAAAAAGTATTTGTACACGTCGTCTTTTTCAAATTATCCTACGAAAAAACTACAATGCTTTATTCAGTTTCTGTGTTCGATGGTGTATCCTAATTATACATGGTGTCTGTTTACAAAAATCTTGGGGAAATACGAACAAACAAATGAAGCCAAATTAAGGGGAGGGTAGGGGTTTCAGCGTGAAAAAAAACACTTTTTCGCGAATTTTTTCATATATATGGATAGAGTAAATTTATTGAAACCTTTTGTACATTGTTAGGTGTCATTTCAAGAACATTCCGTGAAATTTTTACGCGAAAATATCCACAAACAAGCCGGTGACAAAGCTTTTCCAAGAACGCCTTTGGAAAAACACGATTTGCGGTGTTCACTGTATCTCAACTAGAAATTATCTGAAATTCACTACCATTCAAAATTTAGTCAAAGTATCGTCAAATCCTCTCCCCAACGGTATTTGATAATTTTTTTTCCATTCCTAAACTTTTGGTGGTCATGTAAAGTGAAAAGTGCTATTTTTCACGAAAAATTCCAGAATTTTGGGGGTGGAAAACCCCCTCAATATAAAAAAAATCTCAAACTAACCATTAGGGGGAGGTATTTTATATGTAGAAAGTGTGTACCAAGTTTGAAATAAATCGGTCATGTAGTTTTCAAATGGCAGTGAACACGGTCTTCGAAAAAGTAGTTTCGAGAAAAACGCGGCACCGGCTTGTATGTGGATATTTTTGGGTACAAATTTCACGGAATGTTCTTGAAATGACACTGAACAATGTACAAAAGGTTTTAACAAATTTACTCTATCCATATAGATGAAAAAAAATCGCAAAAATGTGTTTTTTTCACGCTGAAACCCCTACCCTCCCCTTAACTCCAGTTTCGTGTGAGATGTACAAATACTTTTTTACCCACTGTATATAAATATATTACAAATAAGCATAAACCTATAAGTAATGAGAATGACTCTGCTTGGACCGATAAAAATAAACGGAAGTTAAGGGGTTAGGCTACTGTGAAAATGGTCTTCGTCGCTTGAGGCAATTCAAATTGAAGAGGAAGGTCCAACATACGGTACAGGAATTGCAGATAGAAAGAAAACTTATGATTACAGGGGTATAACTATTAGAACAACTGTAAATACGTTTTTTTCGAACCTATGTCTTTCAAAACGGTGTACCCAATTTCTCGAGGCCAATGAACGGATTGACTTGAAAATTGGTATACTTATTCAGTATAACAGTGGTTTAGTCTTGACCGACGTTTTTTTCTTAATATCTTTTTCATCAGTTATTAACAATATTGATTTCATTATTTTTGGAAAAATTGAAAAAAAAAATAAAAAAAATATTGACGATTGGAACACGTTTAACAAACGCTAGGTTAAGTCTTATCCAATATTATCTATAATAAGAAAAAAAACTCGTTTTTTTGTTTCAGATCAACTGGGTGGCCAAAATCAAGTACACCGTAGAACTTGATTCTTTGTTGATGTAAAACTCACGTTCACAGGTCCTTTACTAAATTGTTTATAACTTCTTTAGTTATTAATATTTTTGATAAAATTTGGTACACACCTTTGTTAATGTATATACAAATCAATATTCAAACGATTTTTCAATGATCTTACTTATCGCGTCAAAATAAAAATAAAAAAATCCTGCCTTTCGGGTCGTCATAGTAAACCCTTGAGGAAGTTCTTTTGTGTTATTCCAATTTAGATTCAGCCCTATTTTAAAGAAATTCTGATTGAGATTTCGATTACGATTATCCTTATGATTACGGTTACGATTACGATTATGATTATGGTCACGACTGTGATTACGATTACTGATTGAATTGGGAGCACAACATTCTCCCTTCCTGCTCCCTCATTTGTGTGACCCTTTCGTTTCAAAATCTGCAATAATTCATGTTGTCGAAGAATACTTTCAAGTACAATTATTGAGATTGTTAACCTTTTCTGAAACTGATCCTAATAGTACTAAAATTCTACATGTATAAAAGAATACTGAAATCATTTTATAATTGGACAAAATTTTGGCTGCACTATTTTCGAGGCGATTCGAAAAATATTCCACTTCACATATTGATAATTATCATAGTTCGCAATGTTGCATGTTGTTTTATTCTGTTACAACAGAAGACTCGCGAGCGCTCAACCTTAAGTTTTAACTCAACATAACATTTATGTACTTACATAATTAATTATGGTATCTCACTTTAAAGAATTCAACAAGCACACAGCCCTTTATATTGTGGAAAAGTTCGTTAAACCTGTAAGTGACTAGGAGTAAGAATTGTAGAAAATTGAACAATACCTTACTTACATGAGTGATGTATATATATACACTATACATTTATAATGTGAGTGGCATATTGAAAAATCAGGTCAAGAAAAAGTATCCGATTGCCTACTAAAGGTTCTTTTCCTTAGCTTTGACAGTGGATACAATTGGACACGACTGGAAATAAGCCTGACCATCCAGTAGTGCGCTTAAAGGCAGCCGTACACAGCGCTTTATGCTTGTGACTATATATATCTCTATATATATTATTATAATTATTATCATTACACACACACACACACACACACACACACACACACACACACACACACACACACACACACACACACACGCACGCACGCACGCACGCGCGCGCGCGCACACACACACACACACACATACATATAACAAAACTGTTAAAGGTGGTTCATCTTTACTACCACCACTTTTTACCTGTCACCACCGTGACGGGAAAAAATCGATTTTTTTGCATTTTCTCCAAGTATCCACATTCAAGAATATGTGAAAAAAATGTCAAGTTGAAATTCTACATATTGACCAAGTTACACACGATTTCGTAAGAGCAGGTAGCGCAACGATTTACGTATGCTAAAACTTTCGATCGCGTTTTTCTCAAAACGACTTTTTTGACCTGCCTGCAATCATAACACTAGCTATAATTGTCCGATTTTTAATTTTCCAAAACCAAAAATTCCGTAATAGCAGTAGCTATCGTTGTATGTAGCCGTTTTTTAAAATAAACTATTCTTGAGTCTCCAGATATAAGTAAAAATTTCGCTAGAATTATAGTTTCTTTTAACACCGTCCATTTTTTAATTTTTTTTCGCATAATGGCTACGTAAAACGAGAACTACATTTGTATAGATTATAAAACCTTTTGATTTTCATTTTTCAGACCAACCATTGTGAAGTTATTACATCTTTCATACAGACGCTCTATTATACCTCAATAACGTTGTTAATTTTTTAGCTTTTTGAATAAATTTTACACGAAATAAATTCAATGTATGCTTAATAACATACCTTTTTTCCAAATCCCAAATGTATAATCTAGTAGACGAAAAAAACGACCCTTCTTTGGCCCGTCACAGTTGTGTCCTCCCGTAATATTGAAATGTTCACGAAATTTTTTTACAGTTCGCTTATATTCACTAAAATAAGTGGGCATTTATATTTCGAAAAAAAAGTCGTGTGGCAGTGTGTCTGTATATTATCGCGTTTATAAGTCAAGAACTACTGAATCGATTTCGGCGTATCTTTCACGGAGGTATAGCTTAGAGTGTGAAATATCCTTGAGGCCATTGACGATTACGCCATGCAGTTAATTGCAACTAAATACAAGAAACGAGCTCACACACAAATAAACATAATCTCCATATTAAACGGCAAACAAACAATGTAACAAAAATTTACGAAAATAAGGGATCGTGTGTTATTTCCGATTTTTTAAATTAATGCAAATGTCATACAGTTTTCAAAAAAGGCCCTCCTCCATGAAGAGGAGGAATATTTTCAATAATTCCTTCGACAACAATTCAATTTCAAGGGAGGGGGCTAAATTTCCCACCACGCAAGCGAAGCGTTTAGCGACGCATTTGATAGGGCAAATTATGATTTTATAGGGGAAATTTGCCAATTTTCAAGTTTTTTTTTAAAAGGAAAGATTTTTTCACCATTTCTAAGACTTTTAGGTTAACAAGATAGCCTTAGTGTTTTATCAATGAAAATCAAATAAAAAAGCAGTCTCGTATCCACCATCGGATTCTATCTAGAATCCGATGAAATGAAGAAGATATATAGAAGATAATTAATCATTTGTTTCAAGACTGCTTTTTAAATTTTATTTTTGGTAATAAAACGCAATTACTTTCTTGCAAACCTAATACTTTTGGCTGTTTCATAATATTATTTTATTAATCTTTAAAAATGGCGGATGTATGGCACGGTCTTCTAAACTGCATTTTCAAAACTGGTGTGACGCAGAACTAAAAAACTGATCGATAGATTTTGATGAAATTTGGTATAAAGAATTTTAACCTTATTGTCTAAAATAAGACCCTAAATGTTTTTGAAAAAAGTATCCTTTTATTGTGAAATGTAGTAATTTTTTTGAAAATTCAATTTTTTTTTGTTTCAAAGCGTGCCATTTCATCGATTTTCAACACTTCTCACTTTTTCTTCGTTCACATTGTGCGTATGAGTGTTGAAAGAAAAATCTTCGTTGGTTTTGTTTCAGACCAATCCCGCCGACGCTACGTGTCACGCCGTCTGACAACATCCGCCGCAAACCGTTTAGAAGACTGTGCCATTCCTCGGCCATCTTTGAAGATTAATTTTGAAAAACCCCATGTAACAGCCGAAAGTAATAATAAAGAATACCCTAAATCTAAAAAATTTCATAGAAATTTGTCCTTTAAAAAAATCATGAAAATCAGCAATCATTGCCTCTCCTAAACTTATCTCCCCCCTTAATTGCCCTAATCTGCGCCAGCAATATATTTCGCTATTCAATATTTGAAACCAAAGTCTACCTTCAAATATCACGATATAAAACGAATTAAAAAAATTATATTAGGTATCTCGCAAAAAAAAGTGACACCTCAAAAAGTCTGTGAGAAAGGGTGCAAAAGTTACCCCGATTCCTCACATGCTGCATATATGCGAGGGGAAGGATGCGAAGGCCGCCGGGTAATTAGCGTGACATATGGAGCGTGTTACCGACATAATCAAATCACGAGGCCTCCCGCAGTCGCGACAGACCAGCCCTACGGATGTATCTACATATATCGCGAGCATTGCGATGACAAACCGCAAAGAAAATCGAAGGGGGACAGAAGCTCTCGCCTCCGCGCATTCCCCCAAAATCTCCCTCTTTATATACGTCCATACGGTCGAAGATAACTTTTGTGAATGTGCGCAAGTAACATATGTAGGAATGATTCCCCACCAGGTTGGAATACTTTCGGTTTTCCATCACTTAAATTCGCATCATAATAATATTTATATTACAGTAGAACCTCGATGTACCGAATCTAAAGGAAAGTTCGTTGCATCGAGTTTTTGTTATATTGAGATTTCATTACGGCGAAATCATGTACCTTAAGGTATTCCTTTCGCGAAGGGCCGTATTTTGTGGGGGCATAAACAGGGCCCTTCTGATTCTTCAGTAAATTACAATGGCGCTTAATAAAAAATAAGTTCCAATCGATTATTATACACGACGATAAATTACAATAAAAAAAATTCACGCAAATTTAGTAGATTTCGACATTTTTACATTTTTCGAAACGTCACGGCTACGAAAATTCTTCTGCTAGTCGCATGTTTCCAAGTTTTATCATTAACATTTTCTTTAAACATTCAATGACCCTCCGTCTTTATTGTCGTTACGGAAACTTTAGATTTTTTTACACCTGTGAGCAGTTTATATCACGCATCTAGAGTTATTTAGTGTATAAATTATTAGATAGGAATGTGGCCAGCGTGACATCTCCATAAAGCGCCGTATAAATGAGATCATTTTTAGAGTCGTAATTTTCCGTTAAAAGTTCGGTAACTTGACTTGAAATTTTACCAGTATACTGGGATGTATTTTTACTTGATTAGAGACGAAAATCGGTTAATTGTTAAATATTTGGGTTCGTGAAAGGAATACACTAAAATGTTCTTCAAAAAATATATATTAGTACTATAAATATAGGGATGATTTTTGAAGAAAGAAAAGTTTAAATCAGAGCAATTTTTACAAGCGATAAGCAATTAGAGCATAATGCATATAATTATGTCGTAGTATGAAAGTTTTCGGTATCCATCGGAAGGGAATGGACAAATCTTCGTTATATCGCGGTTCGACTGTATATCTGATTCGATTAAAATCGACCAAGTTATAAAATCGCACGTTGCTTGTAATTTTCAATCTTTCCGAAAATTTCTCCCATGTGGCAGGAATTTTCCACTGGTGACTCTCTCATAGTAGAGACTTTGTGAGTGAAATAAAACGATGACAAAGCAATAGGTAGATTTTTTATTCGCAAGATGTTTGTTCTAAATAGTAATTTAATGGGCTATACCAGTGTGAATGCTGAAAATTTGGGTGATTTTCGGAATTTTTTTGGAAGAAAAGTACTCAATTAAATGTTTCGGAAAATTAAGAATATATTTGGCTATATTTGACCTATATTATATAATTTTTTCATATAAAAATATTGAGATCCAAGCGACTTATGCGCTGCCTTCGAAGGCGAAAAAAAAAAGTTTGCACTGCTGACATGATTCCGGCCGATTGAGTAGCTGAAACCGAAAAAGGAAAAAAACGTCGTTAAACTGGAAGGTATTTCCTGTACAATGACGTAGGATTTTCGAAAAATATTAAAATATAACAAAATGGCGTATTTATGAAAAAAGTGTTTTCTTGCCTATAAAATATTCGTTTTTTTCAATGCAAAATCGTCAATTTTCATCCAATCAAAAATATCCTACGTCATTGTAGAGTAAATATATTCAAGAGCACTCAGTTCTAATTTCAAGTTATTCGGATAATTGCTCTTTGAGTTACAATTTCAGCAAATGCGAAAAATCTAATTTCGAGAAAAACGCGTTTAAAGATTTAACTATCGATTTTTGCAAGATAAAATGACATTTACTATAAAAACTGCTAATCATCTATACCTGGCCCATACAATGGACTCTTCTTCGAATAATACCCGCTGAGAGGCTGAAGTTTTTCACACTGGTATAGCCCCTTAATAATGCGAGGATATTACGATATCTGTCGCCCCTAATTTCGACCACGCAGCCTTCACATTTGACCCAAAATAAGACTTTTTCATTCATGGTAAAAATCGAAATTCGACCCTTAAGGGGGCGAAACAGAGTTTTGAAGTTTGGGTTTGTTGCGATGTTTTTTTAATGCTCACATATGTGTGGCATATGTGAGGAGTTAAAAGTACTACTTGACTGTCTACATACACCAAACAGCGAGGAAAACATGGTATGGTATTATATAGACGAAACATTTGGTAAGTTTCGAGTAAATTTGGTAAAAAATAGGTTTTTTTCATACAAACCGTAACACTTCCGTTTGACACCCCTTAAGGGTTACAATTTAGAAATTGCTGAAATACAATTCTTGAAACTTGGTATAAAATCCGACCAAAAAATATGTTGTTCCATATAAACTTTAAAACCCCCGTTTTGCCCCCTTAAGGGCCGCATTTCGATTTTTACCACTCGTGAAAAAAGTGAATATTATTTTGGATCAGATATGAAGACTGCGTGGCCAGAATTATGGGCCACATGTATCGTAACACTGCCAACAATGCAAATATGCCAATCCAGACCCATCCAAATATCAAAGATCGCTAGCTATCGCAATGCATAATGTGAACGTTGTACCGGGTCTATAAGGAATTTTAATAAGATAAAATATGGAGATTGATCGTTTAGGAATCCTTCAATGTTGTAGTAAAATAATTGGAAACGATTTTACTAGGCAATAAAAATAAATTCATTTTATTTACCTCCTTGTTTGATTCTGATCGACATAAAACACTTCTTACATAGATCCTCATGTATTTCTAAATATATATGCCACATACATTTTCCACGTTTAAGCCATTCTCATCGTCACAAAATTAGCTTCAGAAAGTCAGGAATGATTTTTAGGAAGCATGCATGGTACATACGTTTTCCACATTCAAGACATGCTAATCCCAACAAAATTAGCTTCAAAAAGTGCCTCGAATGATTTTCCTCGCGGCGTAAAATTACGGTACAGTCTGCCTAATAATACCGTCGTCAGTATTCTACAAAATGACAGCCCAGCCAAGGCGTTCGAATCTCCAACTCGGAATCGACTTTCATCTCTCCTGCGGCAATCGCGTCTGACTAGAACCACCCGTAACTACTGATTCGCTATATGCAAGGTGGCGATGGTACACGTGACTATTAAACACGTCCCGACAATTTAAATACTGCGCCATTGTGAATACCTATCTGTGTCCGACTTACATTACAATCAACAAAAGACGACGGTGCATTCTCAAAAATCAAATTCTCCAATTTGATTTTTTTCAAACGTTGTGACCAAATTTCTCAATTCACAATTGCATCGCCCGAAAAAAAAACGCTTTCATCGCAAAATTTCACACATAAATGTCTCGAAAGCCCGAAAATAAAAATGAACCTTAACGAAAGAGAGATCCCCTGATTCCGCACAGAAGACACACGATTCTGAAGTTTCTCGAAGCGATGGAGAAACTTCTCATTCTCTATTCTCATTCTCAAAAAACATCAACGACATCCATATTTTTTCTACACCAGCGGACTAAAAGAAGAAAATCCATAAATCCTCCTGAAAAACGAGATCGTATTTGTTTCACCTTTATTCATCACATTCCGATGTTTTTTCTCAGCCCACTTGGTACCACAATTATAATAAAAAAAAGATTCACCACATTTCACTCAAATATCGGAAGAAATAAAAATTATTTTCAGGAATTTTAAGTTTGACAATTTTCTTCAACTTCCGATTGCTAGTATCCTTGCAGATGCGTTAAGATCCCAAAACCGTTGCTGGTTTATAGCAACGTATGGCCGACAACCTCCGACGTCGTTTGCCACGCGAGAACTGATAGCCACGATTTTTTCCCTCCTGCAAGTATTCTTTACCCTTAGGTTAATGTGCGCACGCGTGCTGCGCGTGTGTGTGTATATATATATATATACGTGTGCGTGTGTGTGTGAAGAGATTTCACGAAGGTCCACACATTCCATACACCGTCCAAGGAAACTAAGGCAGCAGAGCCAAAGGAGCATACAAAGAAGACGATGACGCAGGGCCATTCTTCTTCTTTCGTTTGATGATTGCTAATGGCTTCAACCCCCAGAGCGTTTCCCCCACTCCATTGCAATATGTATGTATACATATATGGATATATACACGGATATCTATATATGTGCGCATGCGCGACATTATTTTACCGTGCCTATATTGCTTGGGTGCGCGCGCGCATGCCACGTTTTGCGTCATTTGTTACCCTTCGCTCTTCCGTTCTATAGTTGGTGCTATACACACATGTGAACGAATATATATCAAGATATATTGTATATGAAGATATATATGTATGTTCATATATCAGTGTGTAATGCATCAAGTATTACATGTGTGTATATATATGTATATATATATCCTATACATGGATGTATATATCATTTCTATCCATGTACGGTGTGTAGAAATAGAATCGATCGGGACTAACCTGTCCGCGGAGCTACAGGGTGTCCAACGTAACGTTATTTTTTAAATATAGTCACAAATATAGTTCCGATCTTACGCTGTCGAAGTATCGATATTGTGTAGACATTAACGTTGATTTTCAATTAAATTCGTAATAGGCGATAATTTATAACAAGCTTCTTAATAACTACAGAGATTTACTTGGGAGAATTCGAGGTGATTATTCAAATTCGTTGATGGACGAATTGGCACAATAAACAGTCTTGGAGATTGCATCGTTGGAACGTAACGAAAATGCTTTTTTTTTTCTTCTATTTTCCTTATCACTTGAAAAATTCGTTGCGAATTTGGGTTGTGGAACTTGGGAAAAATACTAGAAAATCGTTTGAGTGGGAGAACTTTGAATTAGTGATTGAACTAGAACTTTGAATTGAAAATCGTTTGAGTGGGAGAACCTCGAATGCTATCTTCCTTATCACTTGAAATATTTCGTTGCGAATTTGAGTTGTGGAAATTGGAAAAAATACTAGAAAATCGTTTGAGTGGGCGAACTTTGAATTAGAGGCGTGCCATCGCTCATGAAACTAAGGGTACTCGAAGATTGCATCGTTGGAACGCAGAACAACTTCTTTTTTCCCTTATCACCTGAAATATTTTGTTGTAAATTTGGGTTGTTGAACTTAGAAAAATACTTGCAAAAACGTTTGTTATTACCGTTAAGGCTAACAGAAAAATTGGATGATAGTAAGCCAGCGATAAAAAAAAAAAAGAATTTTCGTTGCATTCCAACGATGCAAACTTCAACATCATCAGAATCATTCTTCTAATGACTATGACGAAGTTATCTGAGAACAGTCCAAGCTTATTTTCTCAAGGTTTCCTCGCGACCTCCCACTTTGGTGTTCAGAACCAAAGCAAACTTGTTTCGTTCTGTAGAAAATGGTATATTTTGAATCACTTTCGCTTCGTGCATTGGAAAAGCTCAAATTTCCGTTAATGCTTTTTCGTGCGCCGAAGAATGCGAATAAAAAATATCTGTATGGTTAGAGCTATTTTCAAGGAACATCACTTAACCCTTCCTTGACACACTTATATTTGGTCACGGCGTTGACCCGCCGGGTCAATTTGACCCTGATAGTAAAAATTGGATCCACCTTCATCCGCCTACCCTTAACGACCCTCGGTCGGTTTGTATTGAAAAAAAATCCGGGATGCACTTTAAACATTTGTTTATGTGTTTGCATAATTAAAATTCGGAAAGTGTAAAATTGAATTGTAAAAAATTACTGAAAATTTTCAATTTCAGGGAAGTGAGCATTTTATTTTAAATTCTTCGGGCCAAAATGACCCAGTGTGTCAAGGAGGGTTAAGTGTAGTAGTAGTTGTAATAGTAACAGTAGTAGTAGTAGTAGTAGTAGTAGCAATAGCAGTAGCAGTAGCAATAGCAGCAGCAGCAGCATGACGCCGATATGCGTGTTTCTCAGTGATGCATACTATGATGGTGATATGCAACTTTCCAAGTAATACATTCGATGAGCGCAATATGACGGCGATATGTATATTTGTCAGTGATACATCCCACGAGCGCAATATGACGGCGATGAAACATCCCATGAGCGGAATATGACGGTAATATGCGTGTTTTTCAGTGATACACCCTATAACTGCGATATACATGTTTCTCAGTGAAACGTTGGATGAGCGCAATATGACGACGATTTGCATATTGATAAAAAATCAAGAATGATTAAAATAGGCAAAAAAACAAAGAAAGTTTACACATTTGTTTATACATTTGAATCCAATTATCATACAGGCAGGAACATAAACAAAGCATATGGAAACAAAAAATACTACCAGATTTTTTTTTATTCACAATGTTTGTATTTTTTAAATTTTTCACGTTGTTACACCCATATGAGCTCCAAATGCTAGTGCTAATTTTTGCTAGTGCCAATGAAATCACTGAATGCATACTCGCGTGCGAAAAAAATTTGTTGCATTTGGATTTGTTATTGTAAATCATCATGTGATGCAAATATGACTTTAAGGGGAGCACTCATAAGGGCCACATAGCTGTGTGAGTTTCTATGCCTCATAAAAGATCTACATATGATGCCAATATGAGGTACACGTGTCTATCTGGGTGTTGTCTAAAACATAACCCTAAATATTCTTGAAAATGAAGAAAAAGTATTTATTTATTGCAAAATGTAACCATTTTTTTCGGAAAATTCAATCTTTTTGTTTCAACGCATACCATTTCATCGATTTTCATAATTTCTCACTTTTTCTTGGTTCATATTCTGCGTATGAGTGTTAATGAAGGAAAAACCTTCGTTGGTTTTTTTTCAGATTAATCCCGATGACACTACGTGTCACGCAATTTGACAAATGTAATAAAACATACCCCAAGTCTCAAAATTGGAGAGGAAATCTTTCCTTAAAAAAAAAATCATAAAGATCAGCAATTTTTTTCTCGCCTAAAGGTATCTCGCCGCTTGAGCTTCGACGCTGGAAACGGCTTGTTTGAAAAGAGATACCGCGAGAATTAATTCTTCCCGCGCCGAGGAGAAGGAAAAGCCACGGTACTCAAGCACCTGTGCCAAGGGTCAGGGTCTGCCGAAAATTTTTGAGACCCCAAAAGTCGCAGGATCCTCCACTTCCGGTGTACCAGGAAGCCGGCCCGGAAGCGCTGAGCTGGCCACTTGTTGGCTGGACGTCGTCATACATAGTAAACAAAAAGCTACAGCAGAAATTCAACTAAAGTATAAGAGGAAGAAAAGAAAGGCGTTCAAGTCGACATCCGTGTGGGCGAAGACGTTCAACCGTACACCCACAAAGCGTTATTGTAAACCGGAAGTATTATCCGCGCGGTGCCAAAATTGCACGAAAATCCGCGGCTTAAGGTGTTCCTTTCGCGGAGGGCCGTATTTCGTGGGGGCATAGGGAGGGCCCTTCTGAATCATTAGTAAATTACAGTGGCACTCAAATGAGTCACAATCAATTATTACGAGTACAACTTTGCAGTGACCGTTTTACTTAGAGAGCTACTGCGGCCGACGTAGTGGCCCTAGCTCAATAAAAAAAGTGGCATTTAAACTAGAGGCTCTGCCAATGTAAACAATTTAAAAAAGCTAACGGATACGTGTATGCATTATAAAGTAATATGCACTCAAACATGGCAACCTACGAGCCGAATTCTCAGCATTTGCGGGAGGTTATGATTTACTTCTTCAACATCAAGAAATCTGCGGCTGAGGCCCACCGTTTGCTTGTAGATGCTTACGGGGAGGATTCTATTAGTGAGAAAACGTGTCGGCGGTGGTTCATCGACGTCCAAACCGAATATTCACGGATCCAAAGTGATGCTGTGTATCTGGTGGGACCAGCTGGGCGTTGTGAACTATGAGCTGCTCAAACCATCCGAAACCATCACAGGGGAACTCTACCGACGTCAGTTGATGCGCTTGAGTAAGGCACTCAAAGAGAAACGGCCACAATTCAACGAAAGACATGACAAGGTGATACTGCAGCATGACAATGCCCGACCCCATGTTGCAAATGTCGTGAAAAAGTACTTGGAAACGCTGAAATGGGAGGTTTTATCCCACCCGCCGTACTCTCCAGACATTTCCCCTTCCGACTATCACTTGTTCCGGTCAATGGCACACGATTTGGCTGACCAGCACTTCGGTACTTACGAAGAAGTAAAAAATTGGGTCGATTCCTGGATTGCCTCCAAGGACCAAGACTTTTATCGACGCGGGATTCGAATGCTACCTGAAAGATGGGCCGAGGTCGTAGCTAGCGACGGGCAGTACTTTGATTAAAAAATATGTAGCCACTTTTTTATAATAAAGCCTTAAACTTTTGAAAAAAACGGTCACTGCAAAGTTGTACTCCTAATATTATACCCAACTATAAACTGGAATGAAGAATATCGCGCAAATTTGTTAAATGTAGACATTTTTACATTTTGTCTGAAAAGTCGCGGCTACGAAAATTCTTCTGCTAGACACATTTTTCGAAGTTTTATTTTTAATATTTTCTTTAAACATTCAATGACCCCCGGTTTTTATTGTCGTTACGGAATCTTTAGACTTTTTTAGGGTATAATTTATTATATAGAAACTAGCTGTCCGCCCGCGGGTGCGCTCCCTAATGAAATGTGCTACTGACATGTTTCATTAAGGGAGACTTTGTCCTGGATTGAGCAGCGGGAGATGTTAGCGGCTCAACATGAGCAGCTAGAAGAAGAGGAGGGATGCCCTATGGACCAGGCATTGCCAATTAGCGGTAATTATAAACACATTTCTGTAAACACATTACAAAACTTTAAACGCGTTTTTCTCGAAAACACGTTTTTAAAAATGGCTGACATTCTCCTGACCGCTGTAATTAACATATCGACCTGAAATTTAGAGAGCATACTCAGAAAATATGTCTTCACGGAATGACTGATCGTTTTTTCGATAGATACATTTTTGCATTTATTATTTATCTTTTTATGCGAAAAAAAACGCGAAAATTCGATTTTTTTTATTGCCGCCATTTTCCGAAATTTGTACTAAACGAAAAACCCATCCGTCATTTCATGACCAAAGGGTCACAGATTGATAATATGCTTTGAATTTGTGTCTCAGATCAACAAAGAGGGGGTAGTGATGTCAGCCGTTTACCTCCCGCGATTTGAGGACCTGTTTTCGCGGAGCTGAAACGGCCGCCATTTTGGTTTAAAAAAAATTTAACGTTCTGCATATCATGAATAAAAGCAAGAAAAAAACCGCACTCAAAAAGCTTTACTCGTTTCCTTAAAAAAAAAAATGTAAACACCTGAAATATGGCACTCCAAGGACAAAGTCTCCCTTAATGAACATGTAGAATTGTGTTGAAAAGCATTAATACTAAGGTTCAAGCAAATCTGACCAGATATTTCTTTTACCATAGAAACTTTGCTACCCCTTTTTTCCTTAAGGATTGAATTTAAAAAAACGCTGAAATTTTATTAATTGTGTCTAGGAGCAGTTATACAAAGTTTCAAGCATATTTGATCCGTTTTTTCCGTAAAAACTTTGCCACCCGCATTTCATTTAGGGGTTGAATTTAGAAAAATCCTTATACACATATTTAATTATATTCTTCAAAGGCCATTTGTGCTAAGTTTCAAGTCAATCGACCCGACGATTTTTTTCCCACACAAACTTCAACACGCATTTTCACCCCTTCAATGAGGTTGCTTTGAAAAATCCTCAAACACGTGTTTGATTACTTTCCTCAAAGATTATTTATACCAAGTTTCAAGTCAATTGGCCCCATAGAATAGAACATTCCATATAAACTTTAGCAACCCCCTTTATTCCTGTAGGGGTTGAATATCCCAAATTCCTTTCTTAGTGGGTATTTAGATCACAAAAGAAAACAACTGTCCAAATGTCACGTTTCTATCTTCAGTGATTTGGGCTGTGCGTTGATCTGTCAGTCCGTCAGGACATGTCCTTTTATAGATATAGAAGTGGCCAGCGTGTCATCTCCATAAAACGCCGTATAAATGAGACGATCTCTGGAGTCGTCATTTTTCGACGAAAGTTCGATAACTTAGCTTGACATTTGACCAGTATGCTAGCATGTATTTTCACTTGATTATAGACGAAAATAAGTCAATTGTTCAATATTCCGGTTCGTGAAATGAATACCTTAAGAGATTGTTCGGATAGCGGAAAGTCGAAAGCGAGATGACGAGATGTCTTCTCACCCAACGATCGCGCGGTCGACTTGTCGACGGGGAGCCTTTGAACTCGATGGTCTTGAAGCTTGAACCGTTGGAGTGCAATGAAATTCTCTTTTCGTTTCTTATTTCCTTATTTTTATTTACATGCCAATTCATTTAGCGCTCGATTTTGATTGTCAACCTTCAAAGAAGCATCGTCACGAATCATTGAGGGATGTTCATTGATAAAATGGCCATGAACTCAAACTCCTACAGTTCGCCAGAAAATAAGTGAACGAGCCGATTGATTTTTGGAAACGCATCGTTTCGTCGGATGTTCGGATCAATTTGGACCTGCATTTGCTAGTCTGGAGTCGGGCCCTTGGTCGAAATCAGTAATATATTACGGGCTAATGAATATCCATATCATTGAGGCATGTTCATATCCATTGAGGCATGTTCATATCCATTGAGGGATGTCCATATCCATTGAGGGAAGTCCATTTCCATTGAGGGATGTCCATGTCCATTCTAAAATAGCAATGAATTCAAAGGCCTACAGTTTTCTAGAAAATAAGTGAACATGTCGATTGATTTTTGGAAACGCATCGTTTCGTCGCATGGTTGGATGAATTTGGAGCTTCTTTTCATACTTTGTAGTCAGGCCCTTGGTCAAAATCAGTAATATATTACGGGCTGATGAATATAATGAAATCCTCAACGAAAATCCGGCGTCATCGGTGCTCCAGGTTGGATTGAACCGTAATTGTGTGCCTACAAGACAACGATGCGAAACACACAGCAAAGAAGACCCAAAAGAAGTTCAAGTAAAAAAAACATGAAAACACTTGATTAGCCGCCTCAATCACCCGACATGAATTCCATCGAGAATTCGTGGTCTATCTTGGATCAAAATATTAATAAAACCGCCGTTCCCAACAAAGAAAACGCGTCTTCGCAGCGCTACAAAACCTTTGGAGAAATTGGACGGGCAATAACTTTAAAATCTCGTCAAGAGCATGTCACGAAGGCTTTCGGTAGTAATTAAGGCAAAAGGCTGCCAAACCAAATATTGATTGTTAATTACTAAATAGTATTGAAATTTTACTGTTAAAAATTTAATGCGTCCGCTTTATTTCGTCCTTACGGTTTATTCAGTCTTTCTAAAAAAAGTACAAAAAAATGTATCAAATTTATGACGGTATATTCTACAAATATGAAAACTGAGTTAAAGAAGACTTATGTGAGCTGAAAGTACTTTTTTAAAATACTTTTGAGGACGACATTTTTACATACGAGTACAGCGTCAATCACTGTATATAACATCTACGCTCTCCTGCGTTTATATTTCTACGTCTGTAGACGTAGAAATGGGTATATGCATATGTAAGGCATCGTAAGATCATTTCTTATTCATGATGAAGTCATTGCATACATTTATACAAAGGCACAGCTCCACCAAGAATAGTAAATTATCGGCGTACAAAGTACTGAAAGTTCGTTGTCGAATCTCCGGTTCATGTATACAGATAGAAATTTATTGATCTTTGAAGAACTTTGTTCTATATCTGATCAGTGTATATACTTATAGCCCAGGACTGCAACGTCATCTGTTTTCTGGTGGTTCAAGTATGAACCTCCCTCCTGACCCAGTTACAAGAACTTGGGAGTAATGCCTCTCTTCTGTTCTCTCACCCCACCATTCTTTATTTCTATTCCTCCTTCTCCCTTGTATCTCCACCCTAGATTTTTTTCCATCTTAGAAATAATCGTGATCACGATGCAGCATATTTATGAACATCAATTTCCTCCCATTGCCAAAAATAAATATCTCTAAGAGTTGAGCGTGAATAGCACGATGAATTTCATTCACGGAAGCTGGAACGCACGCGATATCGAAATAATCGCTTTTTCGATTGAAATATAAGGAGTACAACTTTGCAGTGACCGTTTTACGTAGAGAGCCACTGCGGCCGAAGTAGTGGCCCTAGCTCAATAAAAAAAGTGGCATTTTAAACTAAAGGCTCTGCCAATGTAAACAATTTAAAAAAGCTAACGGATATGTGTATGCATTATAAAGTTATTGGCACTCAAACATGGCAACCTACGAGCCGAATTCTCAGCATTTGCGGGAGTTTATGATTTACTTCTTCAACATCAAGAAATCTGCGGCTGAGGCCCACCGTTTGCTTGTAGATGCTTACGGGGAGGATTCTATTAGTGAGAAAACGTGTCGGCGGTGGTTTCAACGCTTCAAAAGTGGAGATTTTGAGGTCGAGAACCAGCATGGTGGCGGAAGGCAGAAAGTTTTTGAAGACGCCGAATTGGAGACCTTGCTGGACCAGGATTCGTGCCAAACTCAAGAGGAACTCGCCGAGACGTTAGGAGTAGCCCAGCAAACAGTTTCAAAACGTCTCCGGGATATGGGTATGATCCAAAAGCAAGGAAACTGGGTCCCGCATGAGTTGAAGCCGAGAGACATCGAGCGCCGATTCTTCACCTGTGAACAACTGCTCCAAAGACAACAAAGGAAGGGATTTTTGCACCGCATTGTGACTGGAGATGAAAAGTGGGTTTACTACGATAATCCTAAACGCCGAAAATCATGGGGACTGCCTGGTCATATTCCATCATCGACGCCCAAACCGAATATTCACGGATCCAAAGTGATGCTGTGTATCTGGTGGGACCACCTGGGCGTTGTGTACTATGAGCTGCTCAAACCATCCGAAACCATCACAGGGGAACTCTACCGACGTCAGTTGATGCGCTTGAGTAAGGCACTCAAAGAGAAACGGCCACAATTCAACGAAAGACATGACAAGGTGATACTGCAGCATGACAATGCCCGACGCCATGTTGCAAATGTCGTGAAAAAGTACTTGGAAACGCTGAAATGGGAGGTTTTATCCCACCCGCCGTACTCTCCAGACATTGCCCCTTCCGACTATCACTTGTTCCGGCCAATGGCACACGATTTGGCTGACCAGCACTTCGGTACTTACGAAGAAGTCAAAAATTGGTTCGATTCCTGGATTGCCTCCAAGGACCAAGACTTTTATCGACGCGGGATTCGAATGCTACCTGAAAGATGGATCGAGGTCGTAGCTAGCGACGGGCAGTACTTTGATTAAAAAATATGTAGCCACTTTTTTATAATAAAGCCTTAAACTTTTGAAAAAAAACGGTCACTGCAAAGTTGTACTCCATACTTTCATTGGGTATGGTCTCGAATTGAAAATTGCATCACGTATCCGATAGTACGAAGAAAACATGTCAAAAGTGTTATCACGTATGTAGTTTCTTTTAAGTTCATAATTGACGGCATTATCAGTTGTTAGTATTTATAAATTAACTCTTGCTTTATATGTTCAATTATAACAGAAAACTAATTATGTGAGAAAAATGTGTCTTAAGGGGTTAGGCTGCTGTAAAAATTATGAACGCTTGTTCGTCGCTTGAAGCATCTCAAATTGAAGGAGAAGGTCCAACACATGGTGTAGGAATCACTCATTTGAGGTAAACTTACGATTACAGCTATAGAACTGCAAGTAAAACTTGAACTCCATATAGAGGCTTGAGAAAATGCATTTTTTCATTACCTAAATTTATAGTTTGAAAGATGTAGAATACGATGCAGTTAGTGATTTTAGTCAATACTCAAAACTGACGTTCCATCATTTTTTTCCGTCACTTTTAACTTTTTTCAAGCAACAAAAATCGCTTTGAAAACTAGAATTATGTAATAAAAAGTACGTAGGGGATGTGAAGTGGAATATGGTCGGGAATGTTATAGGGGAAGGACAATACAATGGAAGCTACAATAAAGAAAAAAATATATAAAAAAAGTACCTATGACCCTGAAAACATATATACATTCCTTACCCTCGAAAAAAATCATGAAAATCAACTAAAATGTGGCGTTCTATATGGAGTGCCCCCCTTAAGGGCATTCTTCTTGAAACTATGTGTTTCAAAACGGTGTACACGATGTCTCGCAATGTAATGAACAGATTGACTTGAACTTCGGTAGACTTATTCAGCGTAATAGTAGCCTAGTCTTGACGGACCTTTTCCTTCTTAACATTTTTTTTAAATTAGTTAACAACAATGATGTCATGTTCCTGGATTTTTTTTCAATTAAAATTGTTTTTGATGATTGAACCACGATAACAAAAAAAAAGCACGGTCAAGTCTGAGGCAATGTTGACTTTTTCGAGAAAAAAAAACTCGTTTTTTGTTTCGGATCGACCGGGTGATCAAATTCAAGTACACCGTTGAATCCTTCGCGTTCAAAGGACCTTCGCGCGAGATTGTTTATAAGTCCTCAATTATTAATGTTTAAAAATTAAATTTGTAAAACAACTTTGTTAATGTACCTACAAATGAATGTCTAAACGATTTGTCAATCATCTTGCTTACAAGGAACATCACTTAAGTATCCGCCTGCGACTTTGTTGAAATTCATATATGTGATAAAGCATTGAAAACTATTAGACACGTATTTTTATTATCGGCGAAAGAACGTTTTTAGGCAGGAAACGACCCTTCAAAGAAAGGCGTGTCACCCCTTAATTTTTTTTAATCATTCTATAGTGGATTTTTCATTACTTTACATTAGAAGAGTTTTGGTTTTTGTTTAATTCAGATCGGTCGACTGTTTGTGGGTGAAACTGCAAACCACCCCCCGAAACGCCTTTCTTTGAGGAGTGGTTTCACCCCTTAAAACCGTTTTTCCGCAAATAAACAAAATCTACGTTTCTAATAGTTTTCAATGCTTTATCACATATTTGAGTTTCAACTAAGTCGACGGCGAACACTTAAGGGGTAAGGCCACTGTAACGGCCCAAAAAAAAAGGTTTTTTCACTAATTTTTTGCTCCCGAAATTGAAGGTATTTGAAAAAAAACTTTTAATGGTGTTATCGGGCATACATTAAACTTTATTATAAAATTTTTTTACAGTAAAAAAAAAACAAAATGGCGGTTCCACAGCTATCTTCCCGGGACATGTTTTGCTTCCAGGGCTCCGCGGCACGCAGCACCACTGGTGCACTTTTGAATCTAGAACAAAAAAAAAACCATTAATCTAGAGGGCTATAGCTAGAGAATGTCGATCGGATTTTAAAAAGTATCAATTTTTGTGGATTTGGCGTGCGTTTGAAAAAAAAATTGATTTTTGACGAAAAAAACGGCAAGTTTTTTGTTAATAAAAAATCAATAAATAAAGTTCTTGAAAATTCCGATCGACATTCTCAAGATAATGTAAATGTTCACATCTGGTTAAAATTTCAAGTAAAAAAAATGAAAATTGTTCGAGTTATGCTGCGTGCCATTTTGAAAAACCATGTTTCGAGAAAAACGCGTTTAAAGTTTTGCGAATAGTTTTTTATTGGAAAAAATTAAAAATCGATTTTTCAAAAAATTTACAGTGGCCTTACCCCTTAAGTGATGTTCGTTGTGTCATGATTTTTTTTTAATAACCCTGATTTTCGGGTTGTCACAGTAACCTAACCCTTTAACGTAATCTGGTAATTCTTTGAATAAGTGACTTTTCCGAAAAATAAGCGTAACATTTTTTTGTTGCTATTTTCTCGTTTATCGGATTATAAATGATGATATTCAGCTGGGAGAAGCTAACATTTTTCATTAACAAATTTGTTACGATAAAAAAATCATTTGTAATCATTTTGAATTTTTCAAAAAGTCCTGTATCAAAAGCCAAATGTGGGGAGATTTATTTTAAAAAAAGCCTTCCTGAGTACAAACAAACCCAACCCCCTTGCGCCGGGGGGGGGAGGTGTGTTGGGTTTGTTTGTATTTAGAAAGGCTTCTTTTATATATCACCCCCAATATAGGCGTCAAAATGTTCAAAAATGGCCTATTTTTCACGTGTTTCCGCGAACTTCAAAACCCCATAACTTTTTATGGGGGTGAATTTTAGTTTCCCCTGACTGAATATCGTCATTTATAACCCAGTAAATAAGAAAATAGCAAAAAAAGTTAGTCTCATTTTTCAGAAAAGCTACTTATCCAAAGAATTGCCACATGCATTTGTATACTATTTATGTATTTTTTATTTAATTTTCTATATCACACTGCCGTTTTTCTACAATTCGATCACATTTTCCAAATTGATAGTAGGTTTGTACATTACAAAAGTTTCTTAACATCTGCTCCGACAGTTAGTTGTTTATTTTTGGGTTTTATTTAATACTAATTATTTATCAAATTTTTCGAGTTCTTAAGGAGGTCGGAGCGATTCAGTTGAGTCAAAGGACGGTTTGTTCATTTTTTTTCAATGAACCTCAAAAAATTGCATACGGGGTCCAGATTTATTCTATATATGCTAATTTTTTTAAATATATAATTAATGGGCAAAATTATGCATTGTAACATTTTTATTACGTAAAGTGGCCCATGGTTTACGATGAGCAAGATGGGTAAATGTTCACAAAGCTTCAGTTTGCGTTAATCCGTTATTAGAAATGGTTTATCTTGGTGCTAAATAACAATAAAAATCACATAACCTTTAGTGTGAAAGTCTTGCCCATCTAACTGCACGTTAAATTACATACATTGAACTATTTTTGATCTCTGGTATTTTGTGGTGAAAAAAGTTTTAAAAATTCGTAAAGACTCAGTATAGTGTAAACAATAACATGTATTTTTTATTAAATTTAACCTTGGATTGTGTCTAACGCTCCAACCTCCTTAAATATACTGTTAAAATATACCTAAAGTTTAATCATTGTAGAATAATTATTTCTTAGTTTAAAAAAACTCCTCAATATTGCTTATTTTTTTCCTGTTTAAATGTATATCCCGCCTTAAATTCGCATAAATCTCTGGTTTTTTTAATCCAAATTTAGCTTGATGCCGTGATCGATCCAGAACATCCTTTTTTCGGGACCACCAAAAACTTATCTCGACGAATAAAGGAGAAGAGCGCAGCCGTGAGAATCTCGCCCCGCTCCTCGGATACCAGAACTTCGGATCGATACGACGTGCGCGCTTCATTCAGTTTCCAGTCGCCACTCCGCATGGACCTCGCGTGATTCATCCTTCGCATCATTGTCTCGAAAATATATTCTTCTTCCTCAAATCGCGATTACACTTTTGGCTATCATCGGGATCTCTTGTCATGCCTGATTGTTGATTTTTCTTACGAAATTGTTATTATTAGAATCAGTTTTTCTACGAAATGCATTCGAAAATTGAACACCGTGAAGAATTTGACCCAATAGTTATCGTGTTAAATAAAATACACATAAACTTAGAGTCCTGAGCCTGTGCGAAATTCAATGTTCGTCAATCTGGAAAGATTTTTGTGATAATGATATATTTTTTAATTTTTATCGTTGCTTAAAGAATGATTTTCTTTTTATTTTGATGAAAAGTTTGGTTCCCTTTGACAAAAATTGAAAAAAAGTTTACGTCAACATGGGAACGAGGTCAGCGGCCTGTAAGTTTTGTTTTATTTTTAATCCGTACATTATTTTTCGGTCCGCTTCATAGTTTTTTAAAAGAAATAATATTGGTGAAAAATTGTTTCAATTTGCAGATACTTTGAAGCTGTCGAGTCTTCATGACTACTATCATCGTCTTCTCCATGGTAGTCAACCAACCCCGTCCGGTGTCGACATGGCGAATACCGTGAAATACTTTTCCCAGACTCTTCTCTGTAAGTTCGTTTTTTTTTACACTCAAATTTATCCCGAAATTGCATAATACTTTTTTTTACAGCTTTGCTGAAGGAAGTTCAAGATTCTCCACTGGAAATGATAAAATCGCAAAAATTCGATGGCGATAGAATGGCACTATATCCGAACTTGGATTATAAACAACTTTACAATGCATTGTCACAATTGATGGACGTCGTTTCATTCGTGCACATCGGGTTGGCTGGTTAATTTTATTCGTTTATTTAACAAGATCTGTTCTATGATTTTATTACTTATTAGTAACTGAAAGAGGTTTCGAAGGTTGTATGACACTTTAATTTCTAAATTTGTTATATTTAAGGGGGGAGATACCTTTAGGCGAGGAAAAAATTGATGATTTTATGATTTTTTTTTAAAGGAAAGATTTCTTCACCATTTTCGAGACTTAGAGTATTTTTTATTACTACTTTTGGCTGTTGCATGGTATTTTTTTGTTTTTTTATTCATCTGTAAACATGGTGGAGGTTTGGCCTGTTCTTCTAAACGGGTTGAAGCGCATATTGTCAGACGGCGTGACTCGTAGCGTCGGCGAAGATTTTTCTTTTATTAACACTCGTACGCAGAATATGAACCAAGAAAAAGAGAGAAATATCGATGAAATGGTACGCTTTAAAACAAAAAGATTGAATTTTCCGAAAAAAATAGCTACATTAGAATAGAAAAATACTTTTTATTTTTATTTTTTAAGAACATTTAGGCTCATGTTTTAGACAATAAGGTTAAAAAGATTTATACCAATTTTCATCAGAATCGGTCGATCAGTTTTTTAGCCATACGTCACGCCAGTTTTTTAGACCGTCCCATACCTCCGCCACTTTTAAAGATTAATAAATCAAAAATACCACGTAATAGTAGGGTGGCACAAATTTGAGCTCTATTTTTTTCCTTTTTGTCGCAATGCCAATTATCTATCTTAAAGAGAAAAAAATTGTCGCGACAGCTGCGAGCGGCCAAAAAATATTTAGCGGTCGCCCAGGCCTCCCAAAAATTCAAATTTTCATTAAAAAATTGATTTTTTTTTGGTTACTTCTCACTCATGAATTTTACGCTTTATAATTTTTAAATTAAGCTCGCGAAGCTCCAGCCCGTCAATGAATATTTAGTGATCGCTCAACAGCTTCGAATTTTCCAATTGTCGCGATTTTTTTCTCTTCTCACTCATAAGTTTATCACTTTGTAAAATTTTCAAAACAATTAATCTTTTTTTTTTCTTTAGAACCGGATTTTTTTAATTTACCTCACACTGCTAACCCGATAAAATGGGGGACCCGATAAATTTACGGGCAAGAGCTGTAAAGAATAATTTTCATGAGGACAAAGATTATCATTCTTGGGTTAGTAGTGTGAAGTAATTTTGGAAAATCTGTTTCCAAAGAAAATAGATTAATTGTTTTGAAAATGTTACAAAGCGTCAAATTTATGAGTGAGAAGAGTAAAAAAATGGTGAAAATTGGAAATTTCGCAGCTCTTGAGCGACCACTAATATTCATTGACCGGCTAGACCTTCGCGAGCTTAATTTAAAAATTATAAAACGTAAAATTCATGGGTGAGAAGTGAACGAAAAAAAATCGATTTTTAATGAAAATTGCAATTTTTGGTAAGCTTGAGCGACCTCTAAATATGTTTTGACCACTCGCACCTTTCCTGACTATTCTTTGTTTTCTTTAAAGAAAATAATTTGATAGTGAGAAAAAGGGAAAAAAATAGAGCTCAAATTTGTGCCACCCTAATTCAAAAGCCAAAAGTAGTAATAAAGCATACCTTAAGTCTCAAAAATCGTGAAGAAATCTTTCCTTTAAAAAAAAATCATAAACATCAGCAAATTCTTTCCGCGCCTAAAGGTATTTCCCCCTTAAGATTCTTGAATTCTTGGAAATATTCTATTATCGTTCGTATTAACTAATCGTATACTTTATTAAACAATTTTCAGCATTCGGCCAAGCTCTGCTCCAGTGCTTAGCTTGTCTGATCCCCTTCCTCGATCACGATTTACTGGACAACCTCCCCTACTTCGCCGCAAGTTCGATATCCGTACTTCCTATCGAATTGCATCAAGAAATCGTCAACTATCTCTGCTTTTACATCTTGCCATTCACGATCAGTACGTAAAGACAAATAATTCTATAGGGCAAAGCCACCAAAGAGTACGCACTTTATAAACTTTTATTTCTGGAAAAATCAATTTTGATCATACCGTTTGTACTTATTATTTAAATTAAGCTTTGGTCGTTTAGGAATATTAATTTAAATATAAATCTTTAGCAACAATCGCGAAATATATTTTAAAAAGCTTAAACTTGGAACTCGTCTCGTGCGCACACTTTGGCTGCGTACTCTTGCCAAATACGTGTTTTTAGTCTACGGTCTAGTAACGTCTCAATAAAGTAGTAAAGTTTAGTAACTTCTCAATAAAAACAAAATTTGGATCGCAAATTTCAAGTTTAATAACATTATTTGGGTGCAAATTAAGGGGTTACGTGGGTTTCGAAACAAAAAAAGCATATATCAGCTATTAAAAAAATTATAATATATAAATTTTTTTTTTTCAAAATGTTGAGCAAAAAAGAGCAACATTTCAACAATATCTAAAAAGAATCACATCAAAAAATTTGAGAAATTCAGACTCTGGGACCTGGTTTCCGGAGACCCCTAAAAAAGTGTCCTCGTATTGGTCAGGATAACTCATGATAGCTTTATCTAAAATCAAAAAACCAATTTTTTTCTGTTCGTAGATAAACATAGCTCGTGTTTCAACGAAGGATTTTTAACAAAATTGAAATTTGCATTTTTGGCAGAGTTGTATGCAAAATAGTTTAATTTTTAGTACAACTTACATTACGTATAGCCTTGTAAAATTAGTTGTGATCGGAAAAAAACCTTCGTTCAATCACTAGTCAATGCTGAGTATTTTGAAGAAGTGTGCGAAATTTCAATAAGATCGGTGCATTATTTTTTTAGAAATCGTTTCCACTGACTTTAAAAATAGTGTTTTGAGAAAAATGCGATTAAAGTTTTAAGGGGCTATACCAGTGTAAACGCTGAAAATTTGGGTGTTTTCCGGCAATTTTTTGGAAGAAAAGTACTCAATTGAATGTTTCGGAAAATTAAGAATATATTCAGCTATATTAGACCTATATTACATAATTTTTTCATAAAAAAATATTGAGATCCAAGCGACTTGTGCGCTGCCTTCGGAGGAGCAAAAAAAAAGTTCGTCCACTGCTGACATGATTTCGGCCGATTGAGTAGCTGAAACCGAAAAAGGAAAAAATGTCATTAAACTGGAAGGTATTTCCTGTACAATGACGTAGGATTTTCGAAAAATATCGAAATCTAACAAACTGGCGTAGTTATGAAAAAAAGTCTGTTTTCTTGCCTATAAAATGGTTGTTTTTTCCAATGCCAGATCGGCAATATTCATCCAATTAAAAATATCCTACGCCATTATAGAGCAAATATATTTAAGAGCACTCACTTCAAGTTGCAATTCAATCGGATAACTGCTCTTTGAGTTACAATGTCAGCAAATTTGAGAAATCTCATTTCGAAAAAAAACGCGTTTAAAGATTCAATTATCGAATTTTGCAACATAAAATGATATTTATATCAATGATATAAATGATAATGATTTTCTTGAAAGTATAAACCGTCGAAAAAGGCAAAAAAAAACGATTTTTTGAAAGTGTCACACTGGTATAACCCCTTAAGTAGAAGTAAAACAAAGAATTTTTTTCCAACTTACATAGAATCATCGATTCCAGCTCCATAAAGCAAATATTCTGCTGCAGCTGCAATGTCCAGGGCATCGTTGTGTTCCTGGCTTGATTTTTTGAAATTCTCAAACCCACCTAGCCCCTTAATCGCAAACCTTACGAAACGTGTTTAAAATTGTTCAAAAATACGATCAAACACATCGAAAATCTATTGTTGGTCATAAAATTAGAAATAAATACCTTAACGAAGCACGTTGTTGTCCAACACCTTGACATGACATAAGCCGCTGACAGGTTAGATGGTGTTGCCAACATATGAAAATATCAACCAATCAAAAGCACTGCTCTTTGGTAGCACGCACTCTTTGGTGGCTTTACCTTACATTTGTGCAAAAACGGAAATGTTTACATGGTGCACATAAATCATCCGACGTTGACATTAAATATCCCATTTTTTAGCGAGGAAAACAAACGATGAGAATGAAAATCACGCCAGTCAATCCGTGTCTGCAGTGATAATGATGGTTTTCCAATACTCCAGCAACCCTGGTAAGTCGAACCATTAAAATGCAATAAAAATCATTTCTGTTCAACCCCGAAGATTTTTCACAGTCTTGTTCCTTCGACAGCACATCATTGCCAATTGCTGGAGTGTCTGATGGCCCTAAAACCAGGCGTTGTCAAGGATCTACTTTGCGTTGTCGCTTACGGCACAGCCCCAGCGAAAGCGTCGGCAGCCAAACTCCTGTTTTACTATTGGCCTACTTTCAATCAGAATCTCTTCGATCGTCGTGCAGTTCTCGTTAAATTTGCCAGTAAGAATGTGAAAAAAATCATACATTTTTTTAAATTTTTCTTAAGGGGTTTTCTCACTTTAGACACTAAAAAAGGCTATTTTTGTACATTTTTTATAGGTTTACATTATAGACATTGACATAAAAGTTGTTGCAGTTAATAAGTTATTACACTATCGAAATGCATACATTTTTTTATTTATTTACTCAAGTCACTATTTATAGACGAAAATGATAGTTGAAAAAATGTCCTAAAAAATTATAGGTCTGCGCTGTCGACGAAATCTCGAAGATGGATTAGCCGAAAAAAAAAATCAAACGGTTTTCGACTCAGTATGTTAATAGCTATAGCGCATATCATAGGATTTTTGATACATGCAAAAATTACAAAATGGTGGTCATTTTCCGAAAAAAAAAAACAATAAAAAACGTTTTTTTTCACCGTTTTTGGCAAACAAAATAGTAAATGTCAAAATTTGAAAAAATCCTTGAAATGCAATATAGCTATAGTTGTGAAGAATATGTGGTTAAAATTTCATAAGGATCGGTTCGGTAGTTTCGAAGATTTCATCAACAAGCCGTCGAAAAACGTTGTTTCGAGAAAAACGCGTTCAAAGTTTATTTGGGTTACATAAGTACATTCAAATTTTTTTTTCTGCATTTCGAAAGTGTCCTTATTAAGTGTAATAACTTTTATGTCAATATCTATAATATAAACCTATCAAAACAATTCATGAAAATAGCTTTTTTTAGCGTTTAAAGTGAGAAGACACCTTAATACAGATACTGAACACCAGGTGAGGAGAATCTTTAAATTTTTTTATTCAAAAGGTAGTAATGTCGGCATAATAATATTATAGATGATCTGACACCTTTCGTCTGCCAACGAGACTCTTGCCCGAACGCTGGTAACGCCGAAGCTGGAAAAGTCTGTTACGATCATAGAATTTCAATAACATTCGCTGCTGAATCACCGCCACCGCTCTATCTCTGCATCGAATGCGCCAACGAAATACATCGGGAGCATCCGAATCAAATGTTTAACGATATACTTCATCCAATGCAACAAGTATCTATGGTTTGCGAGAACAAGGTACGGTCATCGAGCACTATCAATTTTGAAAAACGATTTTCAAACGGCAAGATTTATATAACACATGGGTTTGATATTCACACTTGTCTTCATTCATTTAAAATGAGTCAAAAACTGATGGGTCGAGATGACAATTATTCGATACATTAAAAATAATTCAATTTCCAATAGATTTATAATACTAAAACAGGGTCATAAATTTAAATTAATAAAGTAATAAGTAAGTAATTAATAAGTAATAAAGTAAAACTATGCTCGGTATAATCGGAAGGTAACTGAAAGTTTACGGTAATTCGAAAAAATGATGCTCTTCACAGCTCACAAGAAACATCCCTTAGGTGACACCCTTCGATTTTATTGAAATTTGGATATGTTATAAAGCACCGAAAAGTAAACGATACGTATTTTTTTAACGGATAAAACTACCCCTTAATGTAGGGGTAGCTCACCCCTTAATTTTTTTGCAATGTTACTATAATGGATTTTTCATTGCTTCGGATTAGAAGAATTTTCGTTTTTGTTTCACTAAAATCGGTGGACTCGTGTGCGAAACTGCTATATTACCCCTAGAGATGCCTTTTTTCGAAGGGTGGTTTCACCCCTTAAAACCGTTTTTCTGCCGATAAAAAAAAATACGTATCGCTTACTTTTTGGTGCTTTATAACATATCCAAATTTCAACAAAATCGCAGGGTGTCACCTGAGAGATGTTCCTTGTCAGTAATAGCCAAATCTCGATAATGCGTCAAAAGATAATCTAGGGATATTACAATCCCTGTGGCCCTTAATTCTGACCATGCAGCCTTCATATTTGACCCAAAATATGACTTTTTCGAGAGTGGTAAAAATCGGATTTTGACTCTTAAGGGGGTGAAACCGGGGTTTTAAAGTTTGTATACGACAGCATATCTTTTTGTCAAATTTGCTTGAAACTTGGCGTGAATCCTCTACAGTACAAATAATTGAACACGTATTTCAGCATTTCCTAAAATTTTACCCTTAAGAGGGTTAAACAGGGGTGTTCAAGTTTATACGAAACAACAAATTTTTATGTCAGATTTGCTTGAAACTTTGCATAAATACACTGAAAGACGAATAACTAAACATGGATGTCAGCAACTTCCAAAAATTAACCTTCAAGGGGGTTAAACGGAAGTGTTAACGTTTGTATGAGAAAACATATTTTTTAACCAGATTTACTTGAAACTTACCAAATGTATTTTATATCTAACATTATACGTTTTTCTCGCTGTTCGGTGCGTGTCAAGTAGTACTTTTAACCCCTTAACTGTGTTTGTTTGGGTTGGCATGAATACACCAAACAGACCCAAACAAATACATGTTTAATTATATTTATATTAAATATTTTTATACCAAGTTTCAAACAAATCCGACCACAAAATAAGTTGTCTCCTATAAACTTTAACACCCCTGTTTCACCCCCTTAAGGGTTGAATTTCGATTTTTACCAATCTTGAAAAAAGTCTTATTTTGGGTCAAATATGAAGACTGCGTGGTGAGAATTAGGGGCCACAGATATCGTAATACTGCCGACAATCTGTTGTCGGTCTGACTTACAAATGTTATCTAATAGATCGCTGACGATTGCACTATTGACAGTACAAAAATTAGTTAATGACTGATCGATCAATGACGATCCAATTTCCAGGAGATTACCTTCCAACTGATCATTCGAGTCCTAGTGAACAAATTTCAGCTAATTATAATGCCATTTCACGTGTCTGAAACGATATCATTTGGCTCTTGTTTGGCGACGAAGAATTGTCGAGCTACGGATAAATCGGCGATCAGTGTTTGTTTCTCGACGGAGTGCGCGAGCTACAACGGCAATCATCCGATCCGTTATTGCCAGCAGTGTCACAATATTCGCCACAATAATCGTCGTGGTGGTGATCACATTTATCACATAGCGCTCCCTAATATATCACAAATGGACCAGCAGACTCAGACCTATCTCGTTCAGTCCATCGTCAGGTGAGTCGATGCATCTCCTAGGCAGAGATCAACAAACAAAATATTTTCATACAATGCTTCTCAAAAAACCATAAATCTTTCGTAAATTTTTTTTTTTACGTTTTATTTTCGCGACTGGAGTATGCGTTTGCAATGGGACATTCTGTATTGTTTAGATCAAGCACTTCACGTCTGTCCATCCGTTCGAAAATAATTATTTGCAAACAATGTCTACATATAGAGTTTAAAAATGTAACAACTTTGTCTATTTTTAAACATGTATGTTGAAAACTCGCCAGACTTTCGAACTCGTGTAATGCTTATTTCGATTCGTTTTTTAGATTTAGTGATTTATTAGTGGAAAAAAACTATGACAATCAGAATTCATGTACAGATGAAAGGATCATTTTGTCGCTTTACGTGTTTGTTAGTGCTGGCCCATCCCGCTTGGTAAGACACGAAGCCACATCCGATAAACGATGCGTTTAAAAATATTCGTTAATTAAACTTATTTCGATCATAAATGAAAATCAATTCATTCGTACGTCAACAAAATAACAAATTGAGTAACTGAAGATATTTTGTTTTCAATATGTTTATCATATTTGGAAAAAACTGTCGGACGTGAAACAAGAAAAAATACACAGGTTTTACCTAGTTCATCAGAGAGGACAATGTTCTGGCACCCAAAAAAAAATTATTATTTTTTTTGAATTGTTGAATTACGATCTGGCTGACTAGCGACAATGAGTAATTGGAATGTATTGATATACAATAGTCAAATAATTAAAACAAATGAAGTTGCAATAAAAAATAACTCTGAAGGGGTCTTTTCACTTTAGACGCTAAAAAAGGCTATTTTCATGAATTTTTTGATAGGTTTATATTATAGATATTGATATAAAAGTTGTTCGCTTAATAAATACACTTTCGAAATACTGAAAAAAATTTTTTACGTATTTGTGTTACCCAAACAAACTTAAACCGATACTTATGAAATTTTTCACCACATATTCTTTACAACTATAGCTATAGCGCATATCCAGGATTTTTTTAATTTCGATTTGTTATATTTTTTTTCAAAAACGGTGAAAAAACACGTTTGTTTTTTTCGAAAAATGTCCGCCATTTTGTTATTTTTGTATATATCAAAAATCGTATGATATGCGCTATAGCCATTAACATACTGAATCTAAAACCGTTTGATTTTTTGTTTCGCATGATCCATCTTCGACATTTCATCAATAGTGCAGACCTACAAATTTTTAGGACATTTTTTTAACTACCATTTTCGTCTATAAAGAGTGACTTAAATAAATTAAAAAAAATCTTTTTATGTATTTCAAAAATGCATTTGTTAAGTGTAACAACTTTTATATCAATATCTATAATATATTCCTATCAAAAAGATCCATGAAAATAGCCATTTTTTAGCGTCTACAGTGAGAAGACCCCTTAAATGTCACCGGAGATAAATTCAAAGCAGTTGTTCGAAAATAAAGTTTTGCCAAAATTCCGTATTTTTGCTTCCGCGTGATAAAATTGTAAAATGTATCTGTAAAAGGGAGGGTTTTGGGGTCACAGATGCAAAGGATACAAATGTAAACGATCAATCATCGCGATGTTTTTGTCATTGCATATTATATTAGCACAGACTACCGTTATTAAACAAAATCCACAGAAAACCGTGTTGTATCTAGATGTGCAGAATAATTTATTTATCCAGTGATTTATTCCTATAAATGTTAGCCTTGTGTTCGTATAGTTATCAAGGAAAATACATTGAAAAACGGCCTGCCCTCGTAAAAATGCAGTAATATCCGTAGTTGACTTTGTTATGCAATTCACGCGTATGTCTGGGTGAATGAGTTCACGATTAGTTGGATTGATGTGTGTCGACGAAGGAATACAAATTTTTGTACCAAGCGATCTGAAGTCACGACCAGAATATTTACTTGAATTATTTACGAAAATTTCCTTAAACTTTGAGACGTAGATACGATTTTCGTCTGACGTTGATAATTAATTTATTGTGAAATCTATGAGCTCTAATTTCGTAATGAAATAAATAATAGAATAGGGAATGCGAAATGTTGAAATGCAAAATGAAAATTTTCCCCTTAAACGTGCAATTATTATCGTTAAACAACGAATCGACTTTCTTTAAGGAGGTTGGAGCGGTAGCCATAATCCAAGATTAAATTTTTAAATATGTTATTGTCTAGACTATACGGAGTCTTTACGAATTTTTGGATTAATTTTTGCCACTAAACACCACAGATAAAAAATAGTTTACTGTGTGTAATTTTACGTGCGGTAAGATGGGCAAGACGTTATGGATAATGTAATTTTTTTGGCTATTTTCTAATTTTTTTCCGAAAATTTCTAACAATGAATTAACGCAAACTTAACCATTGTAAACGTTTAGAGAAAAAAATCCATCTTGCCCATCGTAAACCATATACAGGGTGTCCCAGAACTGAATGCGTTCCCTGAAATGGGGGGTTGGGAGTGAAATTCTGAGTCGATTGATATGAGCATGTGTGGGTCGCAGATCAACCCCTGAATTATTATTAATTTTTAAAGGCGAGCGCACCTGATTGGCCCGCCTTTAAAAATTAATAATAATTCAGGGGTTGATCTGAGACCCACACATGCTTATATCAATCGACTCAGAATTTCACCCCCAAACCGCTCATTTCAAGGAACGCATTCAGTTCTGGGACACCCTGTATATTCAATATTGAACCATCAAGCTTTGATGAAAGATTACGAATCTTGGCTGGCGGTAATTAATGTTAATAATAAATAATCTCGTGACATAATTATAAATAGGCATAATGATAAATGACTCAAAATGTCATTCTGAGTTATATGAAACATTCGCTGACGCAGTTTTGTTCATAATAGTCATCAATAATGTTATAACTTTTCAAGTTGGTAGTAACATAAAAGTTGTTCTTATTTACGTCATCAAAATATAAAAAATCATAATTTTGCCCTTAAATCATATATTTTATGACATTTTTTGAGATTCGTGTAAAAAATGCTTAAATCGTCATTTGACTCAATGAGCCGCTCCAACCTCCCCAACAAATTTATTTATATCTCTAACCAAAAAATAAGATTTCGTCAAAATTTAAGCCAAGTATTAAAAAAAAATCACTTGATAAAAAAATTATAAATACGGAACATTCAATGAAAGAGAATTTCTCACAGAGAGGAGAAACTCTCGAGGAACGAAGGTTCGTGACTTGAGATCGTTCCGAGCGATAGGTATACTTTTATTTATTACACCTCTTTAATTACAGCCTGCTTAAGGAAGCCGAACCGCTAAGTATGGATAGTAACAGAGACGTCTCGGAAGTAAATACTAATAAGGGAAGCATAGGATTCCCAGGGAGTGCCGCTAGCGGTGGGTCGGTTAGTGGTGGTGGAAAGCCATGTGATCCATCAACCCTGGAAGAGAGACAGCTTCTCGGTCGCTATGGTGTTTGGCTACTAGTCGGACTTTGTACACCCAATCAGGATACTCCTGTAGAAATACTTGGACGTTTATTATCAATGCTATTTCATTGGTTTAATGTCACTGCCTACTCTTTCGATGGTACTAAAAAAAGCCTTATGCACCTTATATTTTCTGTTGGTAATTTAAAACTTTGCATACACTATGACGTAGAAGTAGGTAGTAGGTGTAGATCAAACGGCCCCACGTCAAAATACACAAATCCACGTATATGCATATTTCGTAGCGATCCATATTTTCGTATCATGATCCTGAGTTCATCAGAATCCACATTTTTTCGAAAATATCTCCAGCGAATATCTTGTCGCAATATTTTTTTTTATCGCGTTGAAATCAATTTTCGATCACCTGTCTTGAAGAGAATACTTTTTTCCAGATATTTTGACGTGGAACCGATTAAAGCGTCCGCGATCGTAGGCACATTCTACTCGAGTCTGAAATTATTTTCTTTTTTTTTTCTTTCATTCTTTCTCGAAGAAATTTAATTGTCCGACAATTTGGTGTTGTATATCTGTGTACATATATATATAAATAAATATATATATATATAGCTGTCTATGGGTTCTCTCTCGATGTCATTGTGTGTGAGTGTATAAAAACATTAATGTGAAATGACGTCACTCACACAAATTGAAACAATGCACTTGACATGCACCCACTCTATGTGTGTTTAACAGATTGTTTGGTGTATTAATCTAATAATTCGTATTGTCCGAAGCAAGTCAAAAAGTCAAAGTCGTCATGAATAACGAATCAAATTGTGCGATTTGTTCTATGACGACGGATTTTTTAAACAGGAGTGCGTCTGCGATGCGGCAGTAAAAATAAATATAGTAGCATTCGATGCCTAGAATAATGACAAACTCGCGTCACGAAGAATATCATAGCCATTGTCACAAACAAAAATAGCCATTGTTAAATTCGATTGAAAAACGAACGATGCAACGAATCCTTTAGAGTAATTTGTCGAAATTTTGTGAATATTTGTGGCGTTCTATGCATCGATGAAAAAAGTAGGCCCATAATGGAGGCTAATAATCATAAATCAATTGTGGATAATGTCGGAATATTTTACATTGAACCAAATTTGACCATGAGGAACATTTTTTTTAACCAGTATTCGAGATCATTTAGGGGGAGATACCTTGATGCGAAGAAAAAATGACTGAATTGCATTCTATTTTTTAAAGGATCGATTTTTTTTAAAAAGTTGATACTTGGGGTGTGCTTTATTACTATTTTCGGCTGTTACGAGGTATTTTTTTATTTTTTTATTAATCTTTAAAGAAATTGTCAGACGACGTGACACGCAGCGTCGTACATAAGGGTATTTTGCCAATCTAGACGGTCAACATTATTTCTTGTGACTTTTTTATTTGTAATCACTCTCCAATTGACTTTAAGCTATAGGAAGTATTTTGCGATGAATAATGTGTTCTAAAATATTGGGTTTTATAGAAAATAGTATATTACGACCCTAGGCCCGAAAGTTGGATTTCCTGGCATGTGCGATATAAAGGCCGAGGCGAAGCCGAGGCCTTCATATCGCACATACCAGGGCATCCAACATTTGGGCCGTGGGTTGTATACTATTTTTCTTGATCCCGTAGCCGAAAGTACGGGCCTAATTAATGTATGTAATTCCGTGCAATTAATGCTGTCATTCGTGCTGTCAGCTGTCATCTGTCGGCTGTCAGCGGGCCATCTCGTGAAATGCAATGAAGCTGTCATTCTCGCAGGGAGGCGAGCGGAGGGGGGGGGGGTGCCCGCCCGACTTTTGCAAGACCGAGGCGAAGCCGAGGTTTTGCTGGTCGGGGCGGGCATTAAAAACATCAAGATGAAATAAAACCAACATTATTAACATAAACATCAAATCAACGAACCAAGAACCTTCTGATGAGGATTCTTCCATTTTTTTTTTTTTCGACTCGAACGAAATTCTTCGCGAGACCACGACACGACTTTGACAGGAGCGAGCACAAGATAAAAGAATAACGTGCATATGTAAATATCGCCGGCCGCGAAAATCCTGTCAGAGCGAGCGGTCGTCAGCCGGCCACGAAAAATGCTCTTCCCGGCCTGAAATGCGGCCGGAAAGTGCGTACTTTCGGCTAGGGGAGCAAGAAAAAATATTTAATCTTTATTTTTAACTTAAATGTTTATTTTTCTCTGAAAGTAAACTTAATATAATTTATACAACTAAGATGATGATGAGTGCCATGGCTCTTTTTCATCCTGTTTGCTCTCTGTGTCGTCAGGAGCTTCCTCCGAATCTGAATCTGACAAGGAACATCACTTAAGGCCACAGTAACGAGTATAAAATCATGTGCGAATTTAACAATTTTTTTCGTATGCAATAGTGATTCACTCATAAAATGAATTACACATCTATTTAGTATGAATATCAAGCTGTTGGATTTTTTTTCGATGTACAAAATGGCCGACTACTAATATTTTCTTTTGTTATCTTTTTTTAGGCGCTCCGCGACATGACATTTAGCATCCACAATTTTTTACCTAGAACAAAAAACAAAAATTCTCGTCAATCGATATTAGAATACCTAGAGAAGTACGTACGGAATTTAAAAAATTTTGTTTTATTCAAAAGTTTGTAGGTATTTGAACTTAAAAAATGAATTTTCAGCGAAATTTCAGTGAAATTTCGTATAAAACTGCTCATAAAATGAAAAGTCTTAAAACCAAGTTTTTAAAACATGACTTTGAAATTTGAAGTAAATCGAGTGAAAATTGTTGAAGTTTTAGTTTTAAGGCTTTCACGGCTCTTTATGTAATGAGAAGAGTATGTGACTTCCGGATGGAGGCCGTGTTGAGGATCAGCGTTGTGCCGACGTTTCTAGACGACGAACTAGAACACCTACGAAAAGCTTTAGGAGACAATGGCTACAAGCCAGGTAACATCGAAAGAACGATCAAAAATCTAAAAAGAAAAATAGCTGATCCGAAAACGGTTACAGCACCTGATGGGGAGAATGAAGGACAAATAACCGCAACAACTTCCCTTCCATACCTTCAGGGCATAACCGATCGCATAGGGAGGGTCCTTGGAAAACATAACGTGCGAGTCATCTCCAAACCTCAGAAGAAACTAGCACAAGTGATTCCGAGTGCAAAAGACCAAAGACCACCATTAAGTGCACCAGGAGTATACAAGATACCCTGCTCATGCGGTAAAGTGTACATAGGAGAAACCGGGAGGAAGATCAGTACACGGATCAAAGAACACCAACGGTGTATCAAATATGGCCATATTACACAATCAGCGCTGGCCGAACATTGGATGGAGACTGGTCATGCCATCCAGTTCGACAAAGCCCAAAGTCTGGCCCCATCAAACAGCTATTTTTCCAGGAAACACCGAGAAGGCTTGGAAATCCGAAAACATCCGGACAATCTAAACAGAGATGGAGGATATCACGTCAATCCTATTTGGCACACCGTCCTCCCGGTTTTTTTAATAGACCAGCTGATCAATTAAAACATCTGATTGGCTGGTGCAGCGATCCGGAACGATGACTGCAACTATACAAGGAACACCTGAGACACGAGAGCTTCAGTATCGGAGCTCTCAGCCCTGATGATGCAGGCTGTAACGTTTGCGAAACGTCGGCACAACGCTGATCCTCAACACGGCCTCCATCCGGAAGCCACATACTCTTCTCATTGTTGAAGTTATTTGTCACGCCAATTGGAAAAAAGCTGTTTCGAGAAAACCGCGTTTAAAGTTTTACATAAGATTCTGGCCGTGCCAGAGGTGGGTTACGTTATACGCTCAAAGTCGGTGAATAAAAAAATGTCTTGGTATAAATTGAATAGTAACTTATTCTTATGATGACAAAGCACCGTTTTAGCGAGAAAAAAATCGATTTTTTGAAAATTCTACTGTGGCCTTACCCCTCAAGTGGCCGTCTCTGATTTTTTTTAAACTCATATATGTGATGAAGCATTGAAAACTATGACTACACGTATTTTTTTATCCGCCCAAAAACGTCCTTAAGGCGACCCCTCAAAGAAAGACGTGTCACCCCTTAATTTCATTTTTTCTCAATTCTTCTATACTGGATTTTTCATCGCTCTACATTAGAGGAATTTGGGTTTTTGCTTCATTCGGATCGTCGGCGGGAATAATCTGAATTTTTTTTTTTCTGACACGAAGATTTTTCCTCCATTAACACTCATACGCAGAATATGAACCAAGAAAAAGTGAAGAATGTTGAAAATCCATAAAATGGTACGCTTTGAAGCAAAAAAGATTGAATTATCCGAAAAAATTGCTACATTTTGCAATAAAAAAATACTTTTTTTTATTTTCAGAAAAATTTAGGTTCACGTTTTAGACAATAAGGTTAGAAATATTTATACCAAATTTCATCAGAATCGGTCAATTAGTTTTTTAGCTATACGTCACGCCAGTTTTGAAAACGCAGTTTAAAAGACCGTGCCATACCTCTGCCATTTTTAAAGATTAATAAAAAAAAATACCGAGTAACAGCCAAAAGTAGTAATAAAACATACTCAAAGTCTAAAAGAATGGTGAAGAAATCTTTCCTTAAAAAAAATCATGAAAATCGGACAATTTTTTTCTCGCCTAAAGGTATCTCCCCCTTAATCTTCGGAGTATCACAATGGATTGAGCTTGACCCATGTCCCGGGAATGAGTTGAATAAATTCACGTGGCATCCGCACACAATATATCAGATTAATCATAAATTCTTCATTCAATTGAAACGAATTGTAAGTTTACTAGTCAATTTTTGTCGTAATCCTTCTGGCTAGGGCCAATTTTATAACTACCGTCGTCAAAGTCAATCAAATGTTCCTCACTAAAATTCAGTGATACTCGTAGTGTTAGCAGATGTGGTGGAGACACGTTAGTAAATTCGGATAACTGATATAGTCTCGATACGTTGTAGGGCAAGCGGAAAGTACTCTCGAGAAGCTCAAGACCGAGTACGTTTGTGGTTGGCTCTCCGATGTCATGAAGACTCATTACCAGGTCTTCATATCATGCCTACTACCTCATCCAGCCGATTACGTCAGAGTAGGCGGCCATTGGTAAGAATTTGTATCATATTGCACTTTTTATTAGGAATCGATGCTATTGAAGAAGAAGAAACCGTCTTTGATATTTTTTAACGAAACATTAATAATAAATAAGCCTTTATCGGTATTCGCTTCCACAAACTGGTTGGTCATTGGCAATAAATACTACAAGATAGAGGGTCGATTCATACATCGAAATTATCAAAATGATAGACCTGGGTATGGAGAGGCGCGGCAGCGCGGTGGGATCAATTAATTGGAAAAGAACATTTCAATGTATCGAAGACCGCACCCCGCAGACAGCAAAATAGGCTTGTCCGAACTATTTTCATACCTTGACGTGTCACGCCAAAACGCGTAGACCAACAAAAAATAAAATTACAAGTTCAATTAAAAATAAAAATTAAATTAGATTGATAAAATTCGTAAAGAAATGAATAAAAAAATCAAATGAATTTTAGCGACGACATTTTATTTTCATCTTTAGTTAAATTTATAATCTTATTTTTATGTTCAATAATTTGTTATTCTAATTTTATCTTCAATGTTATATATATATATATATATATATATATATATATATATATATATCACTCATGTAAAAATTTCTCTCACTCGCGCAGCACCACCATGCCACGCAACGAGATACAGAACCTATTCACACACACCCACTCACGCACACACATAAACGCGCGCGTTCTGTATGAGTACGTGTGTGTATATACCTACCTGAGTATGTATGCGCGCTCAGGCTTATGCAAAAATGTCCACAATCCAAAGGAAAAATAATGTTATGCTAAATATATGCTGAGGGTGCAGCTACTTTTTGATAAGAGTGGATTACTGCAATTAATAGGTCGAAATGAAGGGTAGTAAAGGGTAGAAACACAAAAATCCGAATGACTGCTCTATGTATATTGCAAAATCGCCAGAAAAATTCAATTGCTTACAAAACTTGTAGCTTTTTTTGTAGCAAATGTTCTTTGGTCGTAGACTTCCATTCGAGTAGGGCTCACTTCTGGGGCGAATTTAATTGAAACTTTAATTGAATTTAATTGAAAATTTAATTCAATAATAGGAATAAAACTACTAATTGAACTAATTGAAAAAAAAAACATATTTAATTGAAAAGACGATTTCAATTGAAAAAAAATGAATTTACTTTAATTGAAAAAAAAAATGAAATTCTGATTGCTCTGCAAAGGGAAACACTGGCTTCGAGAACGTCTCACTTGAAAGACGGTTTGAATCGACTTTTCTGCCTCGTACCTTACGAAGTTATAACTCCAGAAGTATGGGACTACGTCATGCCTCACTGGATGGAAGCAATGGTCAATGATGTACCGGAAAATGAATTGCACGAATTGAAAATTATCCTCTGGTGAGTCTCGAAAAGTAAATGTTGTCAGAATAGAAATGCGATATGATAAAATTAGCACGAATTAAGGAGCTACATCTAACTAGAGGCCCGAAAAAATGGCCAAATTTCGATTTTTTTGGGAAACGGTTGGTAAAAAAGAAACGCATTTTTTTAACCACAAAGATACATCTATTGAGAGCCTCTGAAATAAAAACCGTTAGAAGCTGTAGCTCATTCAATTTTAGGAATATTTCAATGAAAATTTCAGGGAATATAGCTAAAAGGTGATTTTATTGAAAAAAATATTTTTGGAAACTGCAATTTTTTACCCACTTAGGTAGATGTAGCCCGTTTAAGGGGTTATATACAGTCAGGAGACCCAAAAAATCGATTTTTTAGAATTTTTCTTGAGAAGACCTGTAAATCTATTAACGTAAAAATTGGTACACATATTATGGTAACTTTTAACTGTATTTTAACATTTTTCGTTTGTAAAAGTAATCATTTTGAAAGCTGCTATAGCTGATCTCCGGGAGCACCTCTAAAAAAGGCGCCTTGCGGTGAGCACGATATCTCCGGACTGGAGCATCTTAAAAGAAAAAAAAACCAAAAATATTTCGTTAATATAATGGATTATCTTGTAATTGATCAAAGGAATAAGCAAAAATAATAATTTTTGACATAATGGCGGCTTCTCAAAAAAAGATCGATTTTTGACAAAAAATTAGGCCTTAAATTGTTTATAAAATGGAAAATATTTGTCGGTGAGAAAAGAACTTTCGATTACGTACTAAAAAAATATACTTAAAAAGATTGTGTTAAAATTTGAGACTGATCGGTTAAGCCGTTTCCGAGAAATCTTACTCACCGACTTTAAAAACACAGTTTTGAAAAAAACCGCGTTTAAAGTTTCAAAAGCACTTTCGAACGCTCTGACACGTCATTACAAATGTGCGTGTAACTTCGAGAATATTCGCCGGATTGACAAGAAATTTTCTGTGTGTGTACTTAAATATATGTACATGACGGAAAAAAATAATTAAAAAAAAACGATTTTTCGAAAATTTTAACCGTCTATAACTCCTTAATAGAATTCCATTCTCATTGACTAATCTTAAGAAAATGAAGGAGAATAATAGCAGATTTGACTTTGCAGCAAAATTTTAGATCCGGAGATGAGCCCATTAGGCTTTGATGCCAAAAAAATGTACAGTTTCGTAGCCAAGCGTTTCGTGAATACGAGCGCAAAAGTACAGGAACAAGCGTTGAATTGGCTTCAAACGTTGACAATGCTCGCAATAACGATACCACTTAGTCAACTTTTCTCGATGTTCAGCGACGGTGTCGCCGTCATGCATACGACAAATTCCGCAGATTTGGACGAGAAAGCTTACAAATCTCGAAGAAACAGCGACGAAGATGAGCGTAGCAATATCTGTGAATAAAATTCGTACTCGAGACTTCCATTTATCGAATTCCATTTTTTTTTGTCATTCTTACTCTACGCTCTTGTATTTTTCATAAAAACAAAAAGATCCTGTCGAGGAAACTGATTCCGGGCAATCATCGCCGCTGTCAGACGACATGGCACCGACTCCAAGACACATGGAATTCACGTCGAACGCTGAACTCAACCTTTCCTGCTGTATTCTCATGTTGGACGTTTTACTCAAACAGGCGAGTGCAACTGCGATAAACTGTTTTCTTTTATCGAACCCTATTGAGGCAAAAATTACTACTCATTCATCATATCAATAAAAAAATAATCATCACGTATCATAATGATAATTATTTTTAAGAAATTGATTCGTAATCCTTTTTTTTGGAGAAGATTCATTTAGAACACGAAAAATGGCTGGTTTTCGTGATTTTTTATCAAAGGAAAGATATCTTCACCAGTTTTAAGACTGTATGCACCAAAATCTTAAAACTGGTGAAGAAATTTTTCCTTTGATAAAAAATCACGAAAACCAGCCATTTTTCGTGTATGGTATTTGTTTTTTTTATTAATGTTTCAAAAATGGCGGAGGTATGGGACGGTCTTCTAAACGGACTGCTGCGGATGTTGTCAGACGGCGGGACACGTAGCGTTGACGAAATTAATCGGAAAAGATGCCAACAAAGATTTTTCTTTCGTTAACATTCATACGCAGAATATGAACCAAGAAAAAGAGAGAAATGTTTAAAATCGATTAATTGTACGATTTAAAACAAAAAAATTGAATTTTCCGAAAAAGTGGCTTCATTTTTTGCAATAAAAAATACGTTTTTTTTAAACATTCAGGGTCATGTTTTAGACGATAAGGTCAGAAAATTTTATACCAAATTTTATCTTTCAGTTTTTTAGTTAACGTTCTGAAAATGCAATTTAAGGCGGGATATACATTCCCAATGATGAAAAATCGATTTCTTTTTTTTCTCTTAAAACGATAGAACTATACATGTTGAATAGTTTCCCAAAGTTTCAAAGCGAAATTCGAAAAACTTCAAATGTTACAGCCTGTCTGCGCTGTGCCTCACCGCTCGGATTCGGAGCGGGCGTGAACTTCAAAAGCGTTTTTCTCAAAATTGCGTTATCAAAATTGGCGTGCAGGATTACTCAAAAGTATTAAGCCGATTGAGTTGAACCTTGGTAGAAATATTGATAATATTGGTGCCTTCTACTTCACGAGAATTGTTTTTGAAAAATTGAAAAAAAAAACGACTTTTTTAATTCACATTTTACAGAAATGTTGCGTGAAATGTTGATTTGTTTTTGTAAATGCGTGCGTTTTTCTTAGATTTGCATTTTCTTCATTTTAATTACCGTCACATAGAAACTATACATGTTCTGACTGAACAAATGTTTGAACTTTTTCGCAAATCAAAGTCTACGGGAAGCTAGACTGCACGCCGATTCGCAACTCCCGCGGCGACCTTGCTGTAACACTGCCACAGCTCCGTCATTTAGATGATGAATAAATTTTAAAAAATTGTTGGGTATACTTAAATATACTATTAAAGTATACCTACAGTTTGATAATTGTGGAATAATTATTTCTTAGTTTAAAAAAACCCTCAATATTGCTTATTTTTTCCTGTCTAAATGTATATCCCGCCTTAAAAGATCGTCCCATACCACCGTCATTTTTAAAGATTAATAATAAAAAAAAGATACCATGTAACAGCAAAAAGTAGTCATAAAACATACCCTAAGTCTCAAAAATGGTAAAGAAATCTTTCCTTTAAAAAAAACCATGAAAATCAGCAAGTTTCTCCTCGCCCAAAAGTATCTCCCCCCTTAAATATCTGCATATATTTAATACCGATTTTTGTATGAATATTGTGTTTTCTATATTTCCCATATGCATTTAAAATGCAAACGATCATTAATTTACTTAATGCATACCACATATGTGATGACACGTGATTAACCCTTAGTAGTCACACTTAGCTAGAATCACGTTATAGTCATACTGGGTTCATGGAACCCAAGCGTTTTTAAATTGTTACAAATAATGAAATAATGCATTGAGCGATATGAAAAAAAAATAGTGAGGTATAATTTGAACCTAGTTTAATATAAGAATATTGGTTAGAAATCAAAAATTAAATTTAAAATATGCAAAAAAATTAAGCAAAAAAAAACGTGAAAAATGATTTTTTTTTACAAAATTTGCTGTAACGCTTGTCATTATTGACAAAAAAAATAGTTTTATAATCTGGAAACAAAGAACTTTGAAATAGACAAAACGGTTTCTGTGGACCTTTCAAAAAGTATATTTATTTCATCCAACGCAGGTGCGATTTAGAAGGAAAGAATGAAACGCTTACGCATATAAAAAAAATGCATGTTTTATTGGAAAAAAAAGTTGTACGACATCAAAATAATTTGTTTGGGTCCCGTGCACCCAGTGTGACTATTAAGGGTTAACGAATGACATGAGTTATATGAATTGATCAATGACTCATATGAAATGAATATGAATTGATTAATGAATTATATAAACTGATTAATGACATAATTAATGAATTATATGTCATGCAATGACATCTAATAACAATGTTGAGATCCAAAAAAATGTTCTCCTCATAGATAAAGTTTAATTTTGACAACCGATTTTTATTATGCTACAAGGATAGATTTGTTTATGCGAGCTCACGTAACCAATAATTTCTTAATTGCAGTGATGTTGTTACGATAGTTTTCATTTTTTATAATTAGTAGAATTTATTTGTCAAGTTTGTGTGATACAATTGATACATTTTAGATGGAGTTGCAAGAAATCGACACGCACACAGGAATAAATACGTGGGTATGCAGGGACGCGTGTCATCTTATGAAATCAACAGTAGCCGCGAACTGGAACGATTGTCACGTTTGCAAAGTTGACAGCGAGTGCACTTATTGCGAATCAAGAGTCATATGGCATCAGCTGTGTCTACAGCTGATAATATACATGGCACCAGAGAACCCCGCTTATCCGCCCGATGTGAGTGTACCAGCTATCTACAATCTCATCAATTTCCCATCTACCATCTTATTGAGAATTCGTGAAAAGAGCTACTCATTCTAACACCAAAATATAAATTTTTATGCACGTAAAATTTTGCATAAAGCACACATTAAATTTTGGAAACCTTGAATGGTGTTCGGTTGCATCGCCTTTTCAATTATTTGTACAGTGAACAAAAAACAAAAAAAGTTTCTCATTACATCACTTGCTGTCACAAAAAAAACGTGTCGATTTATGGAACGACACCACTGCGACGGGCCGAAAACGATCGTTTTCATCGATTTTTTTCGTCTGCTAGATTATTCATTTGTGATTTGGAAACAAGGTATTTTATTAAGCATACATACAACTTTTTACGTGAAATTTTTTTTTTTTTTAATAACAACTTTACTGAGGTATAATAAAGCCTCTGTATAAAAAATGTGGTCCAATGACCAGATCAATAACTTGACAATGGTTTGTCTGAAAAATAAAAAAGTTTTATAATCTAAAAAAAATAGTTCTGCTGGCACGTATCAGGTTCTTCGAAAAAAAAAATATTCTCATAATGGCAGCTGCTAAAAAGGTGTAATTTTGGCAAAATTTCCACTCATAATCGGGGGTTGAAAAATTACTAAATTAAAAAAAATGGCTACGTACAACGATAGGTACTGCAATTACGGAAACTTCGGTTTTTAACCCTTCCTTGGCACACTTATATTTGGACACGGCTTTGACACAGTGGGTCAATTTGACCCGGATAATACTTCATCCGCCTGCCCTTAAGGGATTAGGCCATTCTAGAGGCCGAAAGAATAGGCTTTTGGGGATTTTTTTCAGAAAAACTACAAAATAAATCAAGATTACAAAAAAGGGTGTTTATCATACATATCAGTGACTGTATACAATAATTTTTTGGAAGCGATTAATTTCAAAATGGCGGCTGTGCAGCGTTTATCTCAAAACTGCATTTTTTAAGTTGGCCGGAAACATAACTCAGACAATTTTCAACCGATTCACTTGAAATGTTGAATATATCTTGAAAAATACATTGTCTATGGAAGTGCGGAGCATTTTTTTTATATCGCATAGTTCATTTGTTATTAACAATTATCTGACGATCATTGTTCACTTCCCAAAAATTTGCCTAATCGATTTATCTTCTAGTTTTTCTGAAAAAAATCCCCATAAGCCTATTTTTTCGGCCTCTAGAGTGGCCTGAGGCCTTAACAACCCTTCGGTTGGTTTTTATTGAAAAAAAAACCAAGATACTTTAAACATTTCTCAGCATGTCTGCATAATTACAATTCGGAAAGTATAAAATTGGATTGTTGTAAAAAATTATTAAACACTGTCAACTTTATGAAAGTGAGCATTTTATGTCAAATTCGTCCCGGTCAAAATGACCGAGTGGGTCAAGGAAGAGTTGAATTGAAAATCGGACACTGATAGCTAGACATGATTCCAGCCACGTCGAGAATAGTCGTTTTGAGAAAAATGCGATTCAAAGTTTTCGTATACGTAAATCGTTGTGCTACCTACTTTCATAAATAACATGGTCAATTTTCAATATTTTAACTTGAAATTTTTTTCACACACTCTTGAATACTTATTGTTAGAGAAAAGGCAGAAAAATCCATTATTTTATCCGTCACAGTGGTGCCCCGCTTAGGGTAGTCCTATCGCCAGACTCCAAACCATAGGATTTTCATAATTTTTTTTTAGCTTCACTATATTTATTAATAATCGTCTCTGTAAAATTTCAGGGTCGTTTATCGACCTATTTACAGAGAAAAGAAATATTAAAATTGTGTGTTTTTGTAAAGCAATTTCGAGACGACATACAAAAACCCAATTTCCGGTCGCTACAAAAGTGTATACAATAGTGGGAATCCATCAGATTCTTAAAAATAATCAGATTTACATACTTAACACTTGTGGTAATCCAGTGCTCTCAGAAAAAAAATTACGCTTATTGACCTAATTTTTATGTAATGTCAAGTTTAATTTGAACTTCCGGTATTGGATTTATTACCACTTGCTACGATAACGAGACGTGACAGCAAGGCAACAGCTGACTGTAGTCCTAACCTCATCTCACTCATGCGAATTTTCACACATATTTCATTTTTAACCGACATATTTCGCCGACACAAATTTTCCACGCTTTTTACCAGTCGTGGCCCGAATACAATGCTTTATATTTCCCTCACCTGACATTGTTTTGACAGATCGACGTTGAAAAGCATGGAGGTTAAACTTTTTCATTTTTCTAATTAAATGTGAACATTCATTAACGGCGGGGTAAAGTTAATTCGGCGAAAAAAAGGCATGTTTTTAAGATTTTTTTTTTGGCGTTACGAATAGTGTTCGTGTATTGAAAAATTTACATATAATAAAGTAACATTTGAACAACATTCTCCTAAATTTGCATTGCAAAATATTCAAAATTGAGCGAGTGAAAATTAAACCCCGGAGGCGCATCGAGAAAAAGTTGGTTTGCGGTGTGCACCATAACTCGCAACAGAATCATTTGAAACAAAAAAATCAAAATGCATTTGTTAAAGGAGATGTTTCTCGAGGTAATGACGGAAGGATTTTTTTTTTTTTTCGATTTTTCGATTTTTCGTAGCACTTGGGAGCCAAAAACCCGATTTTCGCTAAAAAAATCGGCTAATTTGTTGTTGAAAAATTAGTAATTATTAAAAAAAAAAAAAAAAGCTCTCGACAATACCTGGTGAATTATGTGAAGAAGTACTGTGCAAAATTTCAAAGCGATTGGTCCAGTAGATTTTGAGTTATCTTGCACACGGACTTCAAATATGACAAGTCTCAGAAAAACGGTTTGAAAAACGCAGAAGAGAAGAGAACGGCATGGAGCAATAGACGCTCAAATACTCATAACTTCGTCAATTTTACTCCGATCGACTTGAAATTTTAACACAATATTCTTGATATACTATGCATTCATTTAAAAAAAAATGTTTAATGAAAAAAAAAATTTAATATTAGGAGTACAACTTTGCAGTGACCGTTTTACTTAGAGAGCCACTACGGCCGAAGTAGTGGCCCTAGCTCAATAAAAAAGTGGCATTTTAAACTAGAGGCTCTGCCAATGTAAACAATTTAAAAAAGCTAACGGATACGTGTATGCATTATAAAGTTATTGGCACTCAAACATGGCAACCTACGAGCCGAATTCTCAGCATTTGCGGGAACTGCTCCAAAGACAACAAAGGAAGGGATTTTTGCACCGGATTGTGACTGGAGATGAAAAGTGGGTTTACTACGATAATCCTAAACGCCGAAAATCATGGGGACTGCCTGGTCATATTCCGTCATCGACTCCCAAACCGAATATTCACGAATCCAAAGTGATGCTGTGTTTCTGGTGGGACCAGCTGGGCGTTGTGTACTATGAGCTGCTCAAACCATCCGAAACCATCACAGGGGAACTCTACCGACGTCAGTTGATGCGCTTGAGTAAGGCACTCAAAGAGAAACGGCCACAATTCAACGAAAGACATGACAAGGTGATACTGCAGCATGACAATGCCCGACCCCATGTTGCAAATGTCGTGAAAAAGTACTTGGAAACGCTGAAATGGGAGGTTTTATCCCACCCGCCGTACTCTCCAGACATTACCCCTTCCGACTATCACTTGTTCCGGTCAATGGCACACGATTGGCTGACCAGCACTTCGGTACTTACGAAGAAGTCAAAAATTGGGTCGATTCCTGGATTGCCTCCAAGGACCAAGACTTTTATCGACGCGGGATTCGAATGCTACCTGAAAGATGGGCCGAGGTCGTAGCTAGCGACGGGCAGTACTTTGATTAAAAAATATGTAGCCACTTTTTTATAATAAAGCCTTAAACTTTTGAAAAAAACGGTCACTGCAAAGTTGTACTCCCAATACTTTACCCCGCCCTTAAACAGTTTACACATGGAAAATTTAGTTATTACAATCTTTTTGCATATGTTAAAAATATAAATTATACAAGTCTCAAGTATGATCAGTGGTATGACTAGTGTGAAGCGATAGGACTAGGTTAAAGAAAATTATAATCAACCAAATAAAAAAATTTCGAACGCATTTGAAATCATCCACAGTGAATATTTCGTGCAAAAGTATTCTTCCTTCGGTCGCACGGAGGATTTAATTGACACCGAAAATTTGATCGATTCAAGGTGATCGTGGACGAATCAGCGGATGACCAAGGGCGCAGAAGTCCACCGGAAACGACGAAGAAATCCGAGGCTAAACCGGATGTCGTTATAAATATTCCACCACCGGATATGCATTCGGTTGGGGGTGTTCTAGTTCACATGCCACACGTACGTATCAACGAACGACAAACGTTTCATTGAATATCTGTACTTGATCACAAATATTAATGTTCTTGTGAATGTACGCTGTCACTCCATATCTAGCAATTTTCGTATTAATATCTGTGTACCACGTAACTGTATCGAGTACGGAGAGTGTATATTCTCGTTTGATGTGTATTTCTTATCACCCATCGTGCCTGTATAACTCACCGAACAAGCACGCCCCTGCAAAAGTGTCATCGCAAGACGGTAGGCTAAATCAAGCTTGAAGAATCAAGTATTTTGATTGTTTATATCAGTTCTTCGAACAGATTATGACAGCAACTGTAGAGACAGTCTCGGAGCAACTCGATCTGGCGGCTATACTACCCGCTGAAAATGTAATGCCAGCCGTCGCACGAGCAGTCACCCTTTCCGAAAGTGACGTTGGTTAGTAATTCTCACGATTTTATCACAACCTCTATGATTTTTACTTTTGAATGCAACTGCGGCAGTGGAAAGGCGGAATATCCATTTAGACAGGACAAAAATAAGCAATATTAAGGGATTTTTTAAACTAAGAAATAATTATTCTACAATTATCACACTTTGGGTATACTTTAATAGTATATTTAAGTATACGAAACAATTTTTTTTTATTAATTCATCATCAAAATGGCGAAGCTGTGGCAGAGTGTTACAGAAAGGTCGCCGCGGGAGTTGCGAATCGGCGTGCAGTTTAGCTTCCCGTAGACTTTGATTTGCAAAAAAGTTCAAACTTTTTTTCAGTTAGAACATGTATAGTTTGTATGTGACGGTAATTAAAATGAAGAAAATGCAAATTTAAGAAAATGGCACGCGTTTACAAAAAAAATCAATATTTCACGCAACATTTCTGTAAAATGTGGATTAAAAAAGTAGTTTTTTTTTCCCAATTTTTTCAAAAACAATACTCGTCAAGTAGAAGGTACCAATATTATCAATATTTCTACCAAGTTTCAACTCAATGGGCTTAATAGTTTTTTAGTAATCCCGCACGCCAATTACGATAATGCTGTTTTGAGAAAAACGCGTTTGAAGTTCACCCCCGCTCCGAATCCGAACGATGAGGCAGAGCGTTGACGGGCTGTAATGTTTGAAGTTTTTCCAATTTCGCTTTGAAACTTTGGGAAAATATTCTGCATATATAGTTCTATCGTTTAAAGAAGAAAAAAAAGGAAATCGATTTTTTGATCTTTGTAAATGTATATCCCGCCTTAAGGGGGTGATACCTTTAGGCGAGGAAAAAATAACTGATTTTCATATTTTTTTTTAATAGGAAAGATGCTTCACCACTTTTGAGACTTATGAGGAAAGGTTGCGAGGTCGATCTCTCCGATTTCGATGAAATTTGACATGCCGGAAAAATGGGTACAAATAGGTGACACGTATTTATTTATATCTGCGGAACCCGATTTTTAAGGGTTGAAACGCACCCTCTCAAATTGGGGTGTTTTCGTTTTCCGTCAATAACGTTTGAACGGTACGAGATATGAACAAATTTCAAATTTCAACAATGTTTATTTTTTCGTGTACTATACATTGGAGATGAGAGCGATAACGTTATCGATGAAAAAATAAAAACACCCCTATTTTCGAGGGTGCGTGTCACCCCTTAAAAATCGGGTTCCGCAGATATAAAAAAATACGTGTCGCCTATTTTTATCCATTCTACAAGCATGCCAAATGTAATCGAAATCAGAGAGATCGACCTCGCAACCTTTCCTTGTTAGGGTATGTTTTATTACTACTTCTGACACGTAGCGTTGGCGGGATTAATCTGAGAAAAAAAAACCAACGGACATTTTTCTTTCATTTTCCTTCATTAATTCATACGCAGAATATGAACCAAGAAGAAGTGAGAAATGTCGAAAATCGATTAAATTGAGGCTTTGAAGCAAAAAGATCGAATTTTCCGAAAAAATGGCTACATTTTTCAATAAAAAGATACTTTTTTCAAAAATATTTCAGGTCATGTTTTAGCTATACACCTAAAAATATTTTAGGTCATGTTTTATGGCTATACACCCCCCATTTTTGAACATGCAGTTTAGAATGCCGTGCCATACCTCCTCCATTTTCAAAGATTAGTAATTTTTTTAAATATCATCTGGCAGCTAAAGGTAGTGATAACACATACCCTGATTCACAAAAATGGTGGAGAAACCTTTCCTTCAAAATAAATCTACAGATATTCTACAAAGTGCAACTATTTCATGGCATTGAAAATGTAATCAGACTTTTCGGGTAATGAAAAACAGGTACATGTAAATAATGAGTTGTCTTTTAGTATTTTTTCAAAAAATATTGATACATTGGAGTATATAACTGGGCTTGTTTAGATTCGTTTTAAGATTGTTTGGGTTTGTTTGTGCAATAATTGTTATATAACAGTTTTAAATCATTTTTAATGCTAACATTGTCAATGCTGAAATTACGAAAATCAGCAATAAAATTCCTCGCCTAAAGGTATTCCCCCCCTCAACTGAATCTACTCTTCGAATACGTTTTGGTCCTGATCCGGACCACCGACCTTCATCACTTATTCGATGAGATCTCTTAACCTTTGAGACGTACGGGGTAACCTGTTCGAATTCCTATGACTGTATTACTCAGCTGAAAGCTGACGGTGTACATACTTCAGCTGAGTCAGCCTCAGGCAATCAGACCATCGCCAGTCTGCGGCTGAGTAATATGCACTGGGGAATTCGGAGACGATGACCACGTATGCCTCGAAGATTAAATTATCTCATTTAACGGGTCATGCCTAATTGCAACAGTCGAAAAAAGCTTAGTTTTTAATCTTTTATAAAGAAAATCGTGATGATAATTTTCCACAAAAAGTAGGTATTGGAAAAAGTATCATCTAAAGAAAACTCTACAATTGTTGTGTGTAAAAACATTTAATTATTATCAATTTACAACCCATATCCAGGAAGCACCTCTCGAAAATGTCTTTTTTGGTGAACAATGGTCTTCTGAACCAGGTTATTCCTTCAATTAATCATAGGATACCCTGATATACTAACAAAATCTGATCGATTATAATTATTAATTTAAAAAAGTAATTTTTACATTTATTTAAATTAAAATTAAATTGAATTATTATGTTTAAATTTGAATTATGAAAAATTATGTTTAAATTAAATTGAATTATTATGTTTAAACTTAAATTGACAAAAGAATTTTTTTTATTGATATAAAAAAATCGAACCGACTTCGTAGGTATATTAGTGTATCCTATGATTAATCGAAAGAATTGCCGGAGAAAAAACATGAAAAACAAAAATAGCGCGCTATCAAAGTGAAAAAAGAGTCTTGATTGTTGCTAAAAAATGGGCACTTTTTGTTCAACAAATCGAAAGTATATATCGGAAAAAAAATCTTTCGATCAAATACTATATTCTGACATCTAGAAAAAGTCCTCGAATTTTCAGAAATATCGATGCAGTAGTTTTTCAGATATTTTACTCACCGACTTCGAAAATGTACTTTCGAGAAAAAAGCGTTTCGAACGACGCTCCCAGCGTTCCGACGAACGACAATATCACAGCTTATACATCTGTCAATTTTGATGCGATCACCTTGAAATTTGGACAGAACATTTATAAGATGATAAATTGTCAAAATATATTGTTTTTGAAAAAAGTAGTTTTTCGACTTTTACAACTCGGTATAACCCCTTAACGAAGACTGAACAGGGTCCGGATTGGAACCGAATCGTTATTTGAGAGTAAATTCATTTTCACAGTCATCGGCCGCAGCTGTCTTGAAATATTTCATCCATAAAACTGGCGGGAGAAAAATACGAAAGAGGCAGCGTCGAATAGAGTCCCAATTTTAAGTATAAAAATTTTCGAGCTACTTATCTGCATGAATTTCGATATATAACATAGAAACTAGTATTTATATTTCAACAAAATCATTTGAATTTGAGAACGCTGAAAATGGGTGATACCAATTTTTCCATAAAAAAAACTTTATTCGAGGGGTGGATCGCCCTATGTATCATTTCCGATGTCCCTATTCGATTTTATTCACTTCGGGATCTATTATTCTTCATTGAAATTCAAACGACACGTATTTTTTTGTATCGGCTGGAAAACGACTTTATGGGATGGCATTTACCCTCAAGTGATTTTTGCAGCTTCTCACATTTCTAATCGATACATTTAATTAATGCTAGTTGGAGAATAGTGATTGTGGGGAATAATGAAAAACTGAGCGTGTTCAACTCTGACGGGGGTAATTAATAAAAATATATAGGGGTTGAAATTTGGGAATTTTTGTATCGTAAGTAAAGTTCTTTATTTTATTCTTTATTTTTCAAACAAGCCATTTGAATTGACGAGAGGTAACAAAAGTAGGACATACTTATTTCCGCATTAACAAAAAACCGAAAAGAGTGCATTTTTCATTATTCTCCATAAGCATTATTCGCCAATTAATTACAATTAAATATCTGGACTAGAAATATGCGACAACCACACTTGGAGTATCAAACTTTACGGATAAATTTCGCTCCTAAAAATCGTTCTTCACATTTCAGACAAACCATTTACATAGAAAAGAGCTAAAAAAGTACAACGTACGTATTTTTTCATTTTTTCAGAAGAAAAAAAAACAGGGTAGTGTCTATTTTTCATTATTCTCCAATTAGTTACAATTAAATATCTGGACTAGAAATGTGAAAAACTGCAAAGACCACACTAGAGGTGCCAAATTTGCGCACAAATTTCACGCCTTAAAACCGTTTTTTTCAACGATAAAAAAAAACATATCATTGAGATGTTGGCAAAAAATAAAACTTCCTAAGCTCAACAAAATCTGAAGGCGACACTGGGAACAGTTTCCTTGTTAGTAATTTGCATTTTTTCACTTACCTTGGAACGGGAAATCCCGAATTTTTCGACACTTTTTTTGGAGATTATATCGCTCCGCCATGTATCGCCACAAGAGGAAATCTTTTTGCAGCAACCGCTACGGTGAGCATAGCTAAGCCTCACCTTATCGGTGAAAACGACCAACCCGTCAGCCTCAGCCCCGACAACGAGCTCGATGACTTCTGGCACACCACTGTGGGGAAGTTTCGATTCGTCATCGACGATTTGCCAGAACAGCTTCAGTATATTCACAGAATTCTGAAGGTACCTGTTTTCAGTATTGCCCAAATATGTCTCGTTCTTTAAATGACAGCTTTGCTTCAACAAAAATCTGCTTGAATTCCCCAGGAAATTATGACAGTTGACAAACCGGATATTCTTTACTATATGCTGCAATGTCTAAATATTCTGTGCCTGAATGGAGATGCGTTCACCACTGCTGCCAAAGAACATCAGGGATTTTTCATCTGGTGTCAAGAAAATTTGTTGATTAAAAAGCAAGTCCTACAGATTTATATATTTTATATAAATATTGTTATTACATTTATAAACTTATTGTCCGCGAAATCAATTTGAAACAGTTTTCTATTCCATCTTTCATATTAAGGGGAGGTACCTGAGTATACGGCGAGAAAAACAGGTAAACTTCGGGAATTTTTATCTCAAAAACTAATGTTTCGATTGGATCCGGGTTTTTTAAAATTAAATTCGTTGACTGCACGCGATTATCTCGAAACATAGTTTTCAAAGTCGGTGCCAGATGTATCTCGAAAACAGCTTGTCCGATTTTGTCCAAATTTGGATACAATATTCTTCGATAGTTTTTCTCGTTCGCCACGTAGGATTATTTTGAAATTTTCATTTTTGACGGAATTGCGACCGTTTTAATTTAACAATCGTTTTTCGTTCGCAATTTCCGATGATTTTGGATTGCATACACATTGCATAAAAAAGGAATGGGTCAATCAAATGAAAAGCCCCAACGTGATGAACGAGAAAAACTATCGAAGAATATTGTATTCAGATTTGGACAAAATCGGACAAGCCGATTTCGAGATACATCTGGCTTTGAAAACTATGTTTCGAGAGAATCGCGTTTGAATCGCTTCCAGTTAACGAATATATTTTTAAAAATTCCTAAACATACCCCAATGTACATATTTTCCAATAGAAAAACACCTGGCTCCAATCGAAACATTAGTTTTTGAGATAAAAATTTTCGAAGTTTACCTGTTTTTCTCGCCGTTTACTCAGGTACCTCCCCTTAAATATCATTTTCATTCCGAGGAGAGAGCCAAGCATTCGGATCACCATTTTTTATGAAACCCCCCGCGAGTAGCGGGGCACATTCTAAAGAAAATTAGAAAGTGGTGAAGTAAATGTCTGAAGTATTCATGAGAAAAGAGACAGCAAGTTCGAAGTTGCAGATGAAGCCGAGTTCGAACGTGCAACGTGGAAAAGATAGGCTGAAAGCCATATTCAACTTCGTAAATTTTAGCACCCGTTCCAAAGGAATACATTAAAAATGTGTTCATTTATTTTTATCGATCTCTTTGTATTTATTCAATTTTGTATTAATTACTTTTCTTTTTGCATGTTGTTGAATGATACTTAGAGCTAAAACGAAAAAAAAAAAACATCAATGAAAAAGGCACTAACTACATCGAATAAATGGAACAATATTGCACGAACTTTCGAATCTTCATTCGTACGAGAAGAATTATAAATAATTTTCTGGGTATTAAGGGCTACTTTGAGCTTGCTGTCGATTTTTGCACGAGTGCTTTGAAGATCCCTCTTTCAATTTCCTTTAGTTTATGGCCTCGTAGCATTGGGCGAAATTTTGTTAAAATCAGGTCAACCCCTTGTCGGTATTAATCGTAACCACCTTCGCAATTTGGCGCTCAAGAATATTAAACATTTTCTTTATTATTAATATCACACATTGACTTTTTTTGTTATTTCATTTTATAGATAATATTTTATAAAATATCTATATATTGTAAAAGGTATTTTTCTAATATCTATCATATTATCTATATATCTACATATTATAATAGCTATTCAGAGTATTCCAAGTTGAATGCATACCAAAATAAGTCGTAGAAATGAGGTTGCAAAAAAAGTAATTCCTACAAAATGTCCGTGGTTTCGAGGCGGAGATTCGATTGAAATGTTCAACAAATTTTGGGCCGGTCCGCCGGCGAGATAGCGTTGTATCTTTTTTTTTAATTGGCATACATACCTGTTGTTCGTCCGGAAGGTAAATTATTTTGCACGGAAAAACCAGTGCAAGTCAAAGATCTACTTACACATCTACGACTTACAAAGACCATCAAAGTTCAAATTTTGACAGCGTTCGATCCGAGTAGAATTAAATTATTAAACCTCGCGAAGATTCAAAAAGAAAACAAAGAAGATATTAAGGAGGTTGGAGAGGTCCAGTCGAGTCAAATGAATTCATAAATTTTTTTATCAATGAACCAAAAAATGTATACGAGGCATAGACTCATTCTGTAGATGCTAATTTTTCATAAAATATACAATTAAAGGGCGAAATTATGCATCTTTATATTTTGATTACGTGAATAAGAAAAACTTTTGTCTTACTGCCAACTTGAAAAAGTATAACATTATCGATGATTATTATGAAAAAACTGCGTCAGCGAATGTTTTATACAATTCACAATGACATTTTGAGCCATTTATAATTATGACTATTTATATTTATGTCACGAGATTATTTATTATTACCATTAATTAATATTACGTGTTACCGAAATAAGGCAACTTCGCAGACATTGAGGTAATCTTTCATCAAACCTTCATGGTTCAATATTGAGTATATATGGTTTACGATGAGCAAAATGATTTTTTTTTCTAAATATTTACGAAGGTCTAGTTTGTATCAATCTGTTGTTAGAAATGGTTTATCTTGGTGCTGAATAGCCAAAAAATTACATCACCCGTAACGTGAACGTCTTGCCCATTTAACCGCACGTAAAATTAGATACATTGAACTATTTCTTATCTATGGTGTTTTGTGGTGAAAAAATTTCAAAAAAAATCCAAAGACTCAGTATAGTCTAGCTAATAACATATATACAGCGTGTTTCAAAATTACTGACCAACCCGGAACTGGCGGGTTCGGAGGGGTCCCCCGAGTATAACTATCGAGGCGTTTTTTTTTCCGCCCAATAGTTTCTGAATGAGAGCGATTAGAATATCGGAGTTCGGACAATTGTTGTAGGGCCGACGTCTACCCTTAACAACGACGCCACTCGAGTGCTGAATCTGAGCGCGAAAGGCGTAGCAGGCTACGAGTCAGGAAGATAGGTGTCTGTCTCGCTGGCCCGAGCGAGTTGATATTTCTGTCATATTTGGCGCATAAGTTCAGACCGCGCGGCAAGATTCTACTGAAATGCACCGTTTGACAGATGACGGCAAGCGTTATTTGACGTTTTGCGTATCGATCGCTTAGGCTGCCTGTTAACCAATCGGATTTGACATCCGTGACAGGCCGGCCGATCTGTCACTTCCAGCTTCGTCTTTATTCACTTCACGAATGTCATGCCGAAACATGAAGCTCGCCAAGATCCATGAGAAATGTATTCCTTTGTACGAGCGATGATGAGAAAAGATCATCGCGCTCTATGAGATTATTCATCGAGGCTACGCGTTATCGTTATATTTAGGCGGTCATAAAAGATAAATAATTAATAAGTCGTCAATTCAGATTTCATGCTACATTTTTTAAATCAAGAAAAAAAAGAACCGACATTTGCTCGATTCATGTCGAATCTCGAGTGCAGCGTTACGGCACGTGTTTTTGAATTTTTTTTTTTTAAATTGACTTGATTGCGACCGGTGTCCTGGTGATTCGGATTGTCAAGTTGTCGGGGATTTACATCGTTACACGAATAACAAAGATTCGATATTTTGGTTTATCCGAATGCATGCTGGTACGAGAGCAAATATTAAATCAATGCTTCATATGATTTCTGGACGCCCTATCGGACATTTCTGAAAAGATTCGTCTACTTGCGTAATTGCGTTCGGCCGAGTTCCTCTTAATGCGAGTGGATAAGTTTCGCTGCCGTGATAGTAATTTTGACTTTCATGATGTCATCATCATGAAAGTGATTCATTCATCATTGGTTCAGAAAACGATGCTTAAGAGGGGGATGGTCTATCGCTAAAATGGAGCTCGGACGAGTGTTAGACAGTGCGTAGCGGAAAGACATGAAAATGATTCTCTCAATCTTTTTTCTAGTATCGAGGGGACTTGACAAACGGAGATAAAGTCGATAGTCTCAAGTGTTTGTCGAACATCCATGGGATATATTCGAAAGCGTCACGTTGAGTTTGTCTTTGATTTCATCTCCTTTTTGATCCAGGAGAATGGATCATGTAAGCAGAGGTAAAATGGTAGCTCGTTCTCCCTCGTTTCGGTCCCGATCGCGAACGGAGAGAAATCAAATCTGTCAGTGATTCGTGCAGTATCCATAGGACAACACTCGACAACGTCATGACGAGTTCTCCATTGATATCATCTCCTTTTCGATAATATCGCGACGAGATGAATTAATCTCGTTGCCGATCGCGAACGGAGATGAAATCAATTCTGTCAATGATTCTTGCAGTATCCATACGATATACTTGACAAGGTCACAACGAGTTGGCGGTTAATTTCATCTCCATTCCGATAATATCGCAAAGAGATAATTTCATCTCGTTCCCAATCGCGAACGGAGATGAAATCAATTCTGTCAATAATGAACGAATCACTGACAGGATTGATTTCATCTCCTATCGCGATGGGGAACTAGATGAATTTATCTCGTTTCAATATAATCGGAAAGGAGATGAAATCAATGGCGAACTCGTCGTGACGATATCGAGTATTTCCTATGGATACTGCACGAATCATTGACATAATTGATTTCATTTCCGTTCGCGATCAGGAACGAGATGAATTCATCTCGTCGCGATATTGTCGAAAAGGAGATGAAATCAATGGCGAACTCGTCGTGACGTTGTCAAGTGTATCCTATGGATCGTCCACGAATCACTGACAGAATTGATTTTATCTCCGTTCGCGATCGGGAACTAGATGAATTCATCGCGTTCCGATATAATCGGATACGAGATGAAATCAAAGGCAAACTCGTCGTGACGGCTTCGAGTATGTCCGACGGACACTAGAAGAATCATTGACAGAATTGATTTCGTCTCCGTTCGCGATTGGGAACGAGATGAAATCATCTCTTTGCGATATTATCGGAATGGAGGTGAAATCAACCGCGAACTCCTTATGACCTTGTCCAGTATATCCTATGGATAATGCACGAATCGTTGTCCGAATTGATTTCATCTCCTATCGCGATCGGGAAAGAGATGAAATAATCTCGTTTCCATATCATCGGTAAGGAGATGAAATCAATGGCGAACTCGTCGTAACGGCTTTGAGTATGTCCTACGGACACTAGAAGAATCATTGACAGAATTGATTTCATCTCCGTTCGCGATTGGGAATGAGATGAAATCATCTCTTTGCGATATTATCGGAATGGAGATGAAATCAACCGCGAACTCATTGTGACCTTGTCCAGTATGTCCTATGGATAATGCACGAATCGTTTTTCGAATTGATTTCATCTCCTATCGCGATCGAGAACAAGATCAATTTATCTCGTTTCAATGTCATCGGAAAGGAAATGAAATCAATGGCGAACTCGTCGTGACGGCTTTGAGTATGTCCTACGGACACTAGAAGAATCATTGACAGAATTGATTTCATCTCTGTTTGCGATCGGGAACGAGATGAAATCATCTGTTTGCGATATTATCGGAATGGAGATGAAATCAATGGCGAACTCGTCGTGACGATGTCGAGTGTATCCTATGGATACTGCACGAATTACTGACAGAGTTGATTTCATTTCCGTTCGCGATCAGGAACGAGATGAATCGATCTCGTCGCGATATTATCGAAAAGAAGATGAAATCAAAGGCAAACTCGTCGTGACGGCTCCGAGTATGTCCTACGGACACTAGAAGAATCATTGACAGATTTGATTTCACCTCCGTTCGCGATCGGGAACGAGATGAAATCATCTCTTTGCGATATTATCAGAATGGAGATGAAATCAACCGCGAACTCGTTGTGACGTTGTCGAGTATGTTCTACGGATAATGCACGAATCGTTGTCCGAATTGATATCATCTCCTATCGCGATCGGGAACGAGATGAATTTATCTCGGTTCAATATAATCGGAGAGGAGATGAAATCAATGGCGAACTCGTCGTGACGGCTTCGGGTATGTCCTACGAAAACTAGAGGAATCATTGACAGAATTGATTTCATCTCTATTCGCGATCGGGAACGAGATGAAATCATCTCTTTGCGATATTATCGGAATGGAGATGAAATCAACCGCGAACTCGTTGTGACGGTGTCGAGTATGTCCTATGGATAATGCACGAATGGTTGTCCGAATTGATTTCATCTCCTATCGCGATCGGGAACGAGATGAATTTATCTCGTTTCAATATAATCGGAAAGGACATAAAATCAATGGCGAACTCGTCGTGACGGCTTCGGCTATGTCCTACGGACACTAGAGGAATCATTGACAGAATTGATTTCATCTCCATTCGCGGACGGGAACAAGATGAAATCATCTCTTTGCGATATTATCGGAATGGAGATGAAATCAACCGCGAACTCGTTGTAACGTTGTCGAGTATGTCCTATGGATAATGCACGAATCGTTGTCCGAATTGATTTCATCTCCTATCGCGATCGGGAACGAGATGAATTTATCTCGTTTCAATATAATCTGAAAGTAGATGAAATCAATGGCGAACTCGTCGTGACGGCTTCAGGTATGTCCTACGGACACTAGAGGAATCATTGACAGAATTGATTTCATCTCCGTTCGCGATCGGGAACGAGACGAAATCATCTCTTTGCGATATTATCGGAATGGAGATGAAATCAACCGTGAGCTGGTTGTGACGTTGTCGAGTATATCCTACGGATAATGCACGAATCGTTGTCCGAATTAATTTCATCTCCTATCGCGATCGGGGACGAGATGAAAATTTCTCGTTTCAATATCATCGGAAAGGAGATTAAATTAATGGCGAACTCGTCGTGACGGCTTCGAGTATGTCCTACGGACACTAGAAAAATCATTAACAGAATTGATTTCATCTCCGTTCGCGATCGGGAACGAGATGAATTGATCTCATCGCGATATTATCGAAAAGGAGATGAAATCAAAGGCAAACTCGTCGTGATGGATTCGAGTATGTCTTACGGACACTAAAAGAATCATTGACAGAATTGATTTCACCTCCGTTCGCGATCGGGAACAAGATGAAATCATCTCTTTGCGATATTATCGGAATGGAGATGAAATCAACCGCGAACTCGTTGTAACGTTGTCGAGTATGTCCTATGGATACTGCACGAATCGTTGTCCGAATTGATTTCATCTCCTATCGCGATCGGGAACGAGATGAATTTATCTCGTTTCAATATAATCTGAAAGGAGATGAAATCAATGGCGAACTCGTCGTGACGGCTTCGTGTATGTCCTACGGACACTAGAGGAATCATTGACAGAATTGATTTCATCTCCATTCGCGATCGGGAACGAGATGAAATCATCTCTTTGCGATATTATCGGAATGGAGATGAAATCAACCGCGAACTCCCTGTGACGTTGTCGAGTATGTCGTATGGATAATGCACAAATCGTTGTCCGAATTGATTTCATCTCCGTTCGCGATCGGGAACGAGATGCATTTATCTCGTTTCAATATAATCTGAAAGGAGATGAAATCAAAGGCAAACTCGTCGTGACGGCTTCGAGTATGTCCTACGGACACTAGGAGAATCATTGACAGAATTGATTTCACCTCCGTTTGCGATCGGGAACGAGATGAAGTCATCTCTTTGCGATACTATCGGAATGGAGATGAAATCAACCGCGAACTCGTTGTAACGTTGTCGAGTATGTCCTATGGATAATGCACGAATCGTTGTCCGAATTGATTTCATCTCCTATCGCGATCGGGAACGAGATGAATTTATCTCGTTTCAATATAATCTGAAAGGAGATGAAATTAATGGCGAACTCGTCGTGACGGCTTCGGGTATGTCCTACGGACACTAGAGGAATCATTGACAGAATTGATTTCATCTCCGTTCGCCATCGGGAACGAGACGAAATCATCTCTTTGCGATATTATCGGAATGGAGATGAAATCAACCGTGAACTGGTTGTGACGTTGTCGAGTATGTCCTACGGATAATGCACGAATCGTTGTCCGAACTGATTTCATCTCCTATCGCGATCGAGAACGAGATCAATTTATCTCGTTTCAATGTCATCGGAAAGGAGATGAAATCAATGGCGAACTCGACGTGACGGCTTTGAGTATGTCCTACGGACACTAGAAGAATCATTAACAGAATTGATTTCATCTCCGTTCGCGATCGGGAACGAGATGAATTGATCTCATCGCGATATTATCGAAAAGGAGATGAAATCAAAGGCAAACTCGTCGTGACGGCTTCAAGTACGTCTTACGGACACTAGAAGAATCATTGACAGAATTGATTTCACCTCCGTTCGCGATCGGGAACAAGATGAAATCATCTCTTTGCGATATTATCGGAATGGAGATGAAATGAACCGCGAACTCGTTGTAGCGTTGTCGAGTATCTCCTATGGATAATGCACGAATCGTTGTCCGAATTGATTTCATCTCCTATCGCGATCGGGAACGAGATGAATTTATCTCGTTTCAATATAATCTGAAAGGAGATTAAATCAATGGCGAACTCGATGTGACGGCTTCGGGTATGTCCTACGGACACTAGAGGAATCATTGACAGAATTGATTTCATCTCCATTCGCGATCGGGAACGAGATGAAATCATCTCTTTGCGATATTATCGGAATGGAGATGAAATCAACCGCGAACTCGTTGTGACGTTGTCGAGTATGTCCTATGGATAATGCACGAATCGTTGTCCGAATTGATTTCATCTCCGTTCGCGATCGGGAACGAGATGAAATCATCTCTTTGCGATATTATCGGAATGGAGATGAAATCAATGGCGAACTCGTCGTGACGATGTCGAATGTATCATATGGATACTGCATGAATTACTGACAGAATTGATTTCAACTCCGTTCGCGATCCGGAACGAGATTAATTGATCACGTCGCGATATTATCGAAAAAGAGATGAAATCAAAGGCAAACTCGTCGTGACGGCTTCGAGTATGTCCTACGGACACTAGAAGAATCATTGACAGAATTGATTTCACCTCCGTTCGCGATCGGGAACGAGATGAAATCATCTCTTTGCGATATTGTCGGAATGGAGATGAAATCAACCGCGAACTCGTTGTAACGTTGTCGAGTATGTCCTATGGATAATGCACGAATCGTTGTCCGAATTGATTTCATCTCCTATCGCGATCGGGAACGAGATGAATTTATCTCGTTTCAATATAATCTGAAAGGAGATGAAATCAATGGCGAACTCGTCGTGACGGCTTCGGGTATGTCCTACGGACACTAGACGAATCATTGACAGAATTGATTTCATCTCCGTTCGCGATCGGGAACGAGACGAAATCGTCTCTTTGCGATATTATCGGAATGGAGATGAAATCAACCGTGAACTGGTTGTGACATTGTCGAGTATGTCCTACGGATAATGCACGAATCGTTGTCCGAATTGATTTCATCTCCTATCGCGATCGGGGACGAGATGAAATTATCTCGTTTCAATATCGTCGGAAAGGAGATGAAATTAATGGCGAACTCGTCGTGACGGCTTCGAGTATGTCCTAAGGACACGAGAAGAATCATTGACAGAATTGATTTCATCTCCGTTCGCAATCGGGAACGAGATAAATTGATCTCGTCGCGATATTATCGAAAAGGAGATGAAATCAAAGGCAAACTCGTCGTGACGGCTTCGAGTATGTCTTACGGACACTAGAAGCATCATTGACAGAATTGATTTCACCTCCGTTCGCGATCGGGAACAAGATGAAATCATCTCTTTACGATATTATCGGAATGGAGATGAAGTCAACCGCGAACTCGTTGTAACATTGTCGAGTATGTCCTATGGATACTGCACGAATCATTGACATAATTGATTTCATCTCCATTCGCGATCGGGAACGAGATGAATTCATCTCGTCGCGATATTATCGAAAAGGAGATGAAATCAATGGCGAACTCGTCGTGACGTTGTCGAGTGTCTCCTATGGATCCTCCATGAATCACTGACAGAATTGATTTTATCTCCGTTCGCGATCGGGAACTAGATGAATTCATCGCATTCTGATATAATCGGAAGCGAGATGAAATCAAAGGCAAACTCATCTTGACGGCTTCGAGTATGTCCTACGGACACTAGAAGAATCATTGACAGAATTGATTTCATCTCCGTTCGCGATTGGGAACGAGATGAAAACATCTCTTTGCGATATTATCGGAATCGAGATGAAATCAACCGCGAACTCATTGTGACCTTGTCCAGTATGTCCTATGGATAATGCACGAATCGTTTTTCGAATTGATTTCATCTCCTATCGCGATCGGGAACGAGATGAAAAAATCTCGTTTCAATATCATCGGAAAGGAGATGAAATCAATGGCCAACTCGTCGTGACGGCTTCGAGTATGTCCTACGGACACTAGAAGAACCATTGACACAATTGATTTCATCTCCGTTCGCGATCGGGAACGAGATGAAATCATCTCTTTGCGATATTATCGGAATGGAGATGAAATCAACCGCGAACTCGTTGTGACGTTGTCGAGTATGTCCTATGGATAATGCACGAATCGTTGTCCGAATCGATTCCATCTCCTATCGCGATCGGGAACGAGATCAATTTATCTCGTTTCAATATAATCGGAAAGGAGATGAAATCAATGGCGAACTCGTCGTGACGTTGTCGAGTGTATCCTATGGATACTGCACGAATCACTGACAGAATTGATTTCATCTCCGTTCGCGATCGGGAACAAGATGAATTCATCTCGTCGCAATATTATCGAAAAGGAGATGAAATCAATGGCGAACACGTCGTGACGTTGTCGAGTGTATCCTATGGATACTCCACGAATAACTGACAGAATTGATTTTATCTCCGTTCGCGATCGGGAACTAGATGGCTTCATTTCGTTCCGATATAATCGGAAACGAGATGAAATCAAAGGCAAACTCGTGACGGCTTCGAGTATGTCCTACGGACACTAGAAGTATCATTGACGGAATTGATTTCATCTCCGTTCGCGATTGGGAACGAGATGAAATCATCTCTTTGCGATATTATCGGAATAGAGATGAAATTAACCGCCAACTCGTTGTGACCTTGTCGAGTATGTCGTATGGGTACTGCACGAATCATTGACAGAATTGATTTCATCTCCGTTCGCGATCGGCAACGAGATTAATTCATCTCGTCGCGATATTATCGAAAAGGAGATGATATCAATGGCGAATTCGTCGTGACGTTGTCGAGTGTTGTCCTATGGATACTGCACGAATCACTGACAGATTTGATTTCTCTCCGTTCGCGATCGGGACCGAAACGAGGGAGAACGAGCTACCGTTTTACCTCTGCTTACATGATCCGTTCTCCTGGATCAAAAAGGAGATGAAATCAAAGACAAACTCAACGTGACGCTTTCGAATATATCCCATGGATGTCCGACGAACACTTGAGACTATCGACTTTATCTCCGTTTGTCAAGTCCCGTCGATGCTAGAAACATGATTGAGAGAATCATTTTCATGTCTTTCCGCTACGCACTGTCTAACACTCGTCCGAGCTCCATTTTAGCGATAGACCATCCCCTTCTTAAGCATCGTTTTCTGAACCAATGATGAATGAATCACTTTCATGATGATGACATCATGAAAGTCAAAATTACTATCACGGCAGCGAAACTTATCCACTCGCATTAAGAGGAACTCGGCCGAACGCAATTACGCAAGTAGACGAATCTTTTCAGAAATGTCCGATAGGGCGTCCAGAAATCATATGAAGCATTGATTTAATATTTGCTCTCGTACCAGCATGCATTCGGATAAACCAAAATATCGAATCTTTGTTATTCGTGTAACGATGTAAATCCCCGACAACTTGACAATCCGAATCGCCAGAACACCGGTCGCAATCAAGTAAATTTAAAAAAAAAAATTCAAAAACACGTGCTGTAACGCTGTATTCGAGATTCGACATGCATCGAGCAATTGTCGGTTCTTTTTTTTCTTGATTTAAAAAATGTAGCATGAAATCTGAATTGACGACTTATTAATTATTTATCTTTTATGACCGCCTAAATATAACGATAACGCTAAGCCTCGATGAATAATCTCATAGAGCGCGATGATCTTTTCTCATCATCGCTCGTACAAAGGAATACATTTCTCATGGATCTTGGCGAGCTTCATGTTTCGGCATGACATTCGTGAAGTGAATAAAGACGAAGCTGGAAGTGACAGATCGGCCGGCCTGTCACGGATGTCAAATCCGATTGGTTAACAGGCAGCCTAAGCGATACGCAAAACGTCAAATAACGCTTGCCGTCATCTGTCAAACGGTGCATTTCAGTAGAATCTTGCCGCGCGGTTTGAACTTATGCGCCAAATATGACAGAAATGTCAACTCGCTCGGGCCAGCGAGACAGACACCTATCTTCCTGACTCGTAGCCTGCTACGCCTTTCGCGCTCAGATTCAGCACTCGAGTGGCGTCGTTGTTAAGGGCAGACGTCGGCCCTACAACAATTGTCCGAACTCCGATATTCTAATCGCTCTCATTCAGAAACTATTGGACGGAAAAAAAAACGCCTCGATAGTTATACTCGGGGGACCCCTCCGAACCCGCCAGTTCCGGGTTGGTCAGTAATTTTGAAACACGCTGTATATATATATATATATATATTCAATCTTGGATTGTGGCTAATGCTCCAATCTCCTTAAAGAGCACATTCAGGCGTGAAGCAAAAATTTCATTTTTATTTTCTCGGACCTTGCTTCATCGCATCAAACTCTTGAAAATAAAGAGCACTGCATCAATTAAACAAAAATACAGAAACAGACGGTCGTGTACGTGAAAAGGAAAAAACCGCAACTTTTGATTGGTAATTGAGCGTTTATGATTGGTAATTCTTAAAACTTAACAGCAGATCTTTTTTTTATTTTGCATTTCCCCTACTTCCATGCCATTGCTTTATTTTGGTCAAATCCAAAACACACAAAGACATACATTTTTCACGAATAAACTTTTCACATTACCCAAGATCTTGTCGGACGGTCGAGAAATAACTTTTGTTAAGGCAGTAATCTGGTCTAGAGCGATATTTTTGACGTCATTTTTGGGTTGGAATAACTTTTAAACCGTTGAAGTTGTCTTGATGAAATTTTACATATGTATTTATTGTTCTTTTGAGAATGTATCTACATTTAAAAAAAATATTTTAAATATTTTCATGTAGTTTTTTTTAATTTTTTTAGAACATGGTTCGCCGAAAACTGCCTCAATCGGCGCCCACTCTGGGTGATGTTGTATGCATCTGAAAAAAAAAATACATATATATATGATCTCAATCTGTATGAGTATTCTGAGCACTGGTAGCAGAATTAGTACTTAAAAAAATTTGTTACAAAATGGCAGCCTGTTAAACTTTGATTAACGATATTTCATGCATTTTCGAGTATTCGACGAGTTATAAAATGTGGGCAAAATTATTGTTCGACTCAATTCTGCTACCAGTCCTCAGGAAGAGGCTACCGAAGGTATGTGCAAAATTTCAGCTCGATCGGTCAATTAATTATCGAGATATCGTGAGCGCCGATTTGAAAAACATAATTCCGAGACAAACGCGTTCAAAGTTTTGATACCGTTAGATGAGGTTTGCGCGCGCCTTGCTTATAATTTCTATTACTCTGCTAATTTTTGAAATATCAATAAACGATTTTCACGAGCGTATTAAGAAAGGTCTAAGGATTAATAAAATGAAGAAAAAAAATCGATTCTATCGAATTTCTAGACCAGACTACTGCCTTAAATCTCCATAGAATATTCCACTTAAAATCGTAAATATTTTTCGAAAACATTTTTAGTAAAACTTTATTTGCGCAACTCATTGAATGTATGTCACGTTTAGTCACAACATGACGTTCATAATGGAACACTCTGTCTATACCTATATTCGTTTCTTTATATTCAAAATAATCGGAGATATTGGACTTATCGTTTGCAGCTTGTGGGAATTATTGAACGCCGAGCACTCGCACATAGCTCAAGTCGCGGTTCCACTTTTGCTGCATTGCGTGACATTACCCTGTGGCACAGACACTTTTTGGCGACTTGTCCAAGAAGAGTTTCACAATTCCGACTGGCGTGTTCGTTTTGTGGCAGGTTCGTGGCGAAAAAGATAATTAAAAATGTAGCAGCTTGCCGCTCACAAGTTAGATACAATACCAACCGAAATTTTGGTACTCCATTCAACTCTCCGTTGACACACTTCTGTTTGGTCACGATTCTGACAAACTGGGTCAATTTGACCCCCATTCCTTTATGCACTTGCCATTAACAACCCTCCGGTTGGTTTTTATTGAAAAAAAAATCAGAGTTACACTTTTAAGATTTCTCAACATTTCTGCATAATTGAGATCCGAAAAATATAAAATTAAATTGTAAAAAAAATATCGAAAACTTTGAATTTTGGGAAAGGGAGCATTTTATTTCACATTCGTACGGGTCAAAATGACCCAGTGTGACAACGTAGGGTTAAAAGCGAATTATTATTATTTCGGAATGATTTAAATGTCCTTTACAGTCGAAAGAGTCACGCTGATCGCAAGATTCATGGATTCGACGCCTCTTCGGAATATCCTGAGCCTTCAGGCGGCTTTAGCCAATGCGTTTTGTTATATCATCAGCAGTATGGACGACAGTAATGTTTACGTTGCTCAAAGAGCCACTCTCAATCTTGGAACAATTCACGACACCGCAATACGCGTAAGTACATTCGCGAGAAACTCTTTTTTCAATTCTCGTCAAAATAATTTCGAATGAAATTCAACAAACGTAATTTATTTCATGAAATGTCAACTTATTTTTTTTTTACTTTTCCCCATTATATATATTTTACGAACGTCTACTATAAATTTTATAAGCAGCACTTAATTCTGTGTCTCTATGACTATTTTGCTTTCATTCGCTTTTTTGAAACTAATTAATTATCCAATTTTTTTCATCATAATGATTGAACTGTCAAAAGCTGTCAAAACCATTTCTCACCGCAATGATAAAACTGATGAAAAAAAACCTAAATAATGGTTCGAATTTTTCATCTCGATGATCATATCCATCGTGTTGATTGACATTATTTTTGACAGTCGTTAATTTTGTGCCTCGAGACGCAATTCGATTCGGTGATAGTCGACAGACCGATGGTCCTTCAGTCGCTCTATCAGCTTCACAACAGCCTGAGCGATCGTCGCATATTGACGTGGGAATTTTTTCTCAATCGTTTCGACACACTTTTCCTCGAGGCGCAGATAAATTTGGAAAAAAGCGGAGACACATCCTATCTTCGTGGTAACTGGACCGTTCTGTTTTAATAAGCTGGAATATCGTTTGAAGCTCGAATTTGAGAAAATATAAGCGATAAATGATTGGTTATAGATCTGCGCAATACCGACCTGAACAGCGAACTGTTTGCGAGAAAATTGCACCGTGCACACGAAGCACTGTCGCAGTCGGATGGTAGCGGCACGAGTTCTGTGAAAACATTGAGCGCGAGTTTTGGCACTAAGTGGCCTTATAAACGTACGATGTCTGCTCCGGCTTCCATTATACCACGACAAGACACCAAGCAAGGTATCCCTTCGTACCCTTTTTTTTTTAATTTTTCCACTCCTAATGGCTAACACCGAAAATATCCTAAAATCGTGATCATTCCATCTTGAGGGAAGGTTCTGCCTTGTTGGGCCAAAAAATGTTCGATTTTTCACCAATTTTTTATGCGAAAAGTAATAAATATAGAATGTTGATATTTGGTATGTTGACTAAGCGGTCTTTATTGAACGTGAAAATATTTTTTAAAGTTTGACAAAACATGGTGGTGGGAGTGGGAGGAGCCACGTATGGCGGTGCGCGGGCGATGATAGTCTTCGCTTGCCGAAGTCCTAAGTCCCGGACAGGTGATCGGAAGCAAAAAAATCAAACATGTTTTTACTTTGTACAATATTGCGTATAAGTTGATCTAGAATCAAGAAGAAAAATTGAAAAATAAAAAAATAGTGAGCGATCAGAAGGAAGTTTGTTTTTTTTCCAAACATTTTCGCAGTTTTTTGCTCACAATTTTTTTATTTTTCAATTTTTCTTCTTGATTCTAGGTCAACTTATACACAATATTATACAAAGTAAAAATATGGTTGATTATTTGGCTTCAGACCACCTGTCCGGGACTTAGGACTTCCGCAAGCGAAGAATGTCATCGCCCGCGCACCGACATACGTGGCAAACTTTAAAAAATATTTCGATGTTCAATAAAGACCGCTTAGTCAACATTGCAAATATCAACATTCTATATTTAATACTTTTCGCATAAAAAATTGGTGAAAAATCGAACATTTTTTGGCCCAACAAGGCAGAAACTTCCCTTGAGGGGGGAGATACCTTCAAGCGAGGTAAAAAATTGCTGTTTTTCATAATTTTTTAAATATAGGAAAGGTTTCTTCACAATTTTTTTAAACCTAGGGCATGTTTTATTACTATTTTTCGCTGTTACATCGCATTTTTTTTTAAATAATCTTTAAAAATGATGTTGTCGAACGTCGGGATCATCACAGAGTAACGAGTCGAAAATTAACTGATTATCGCGATTTCATTTCCAATGGTTAAAATAGTTTGATTTTTGTGTGAAATCAAAGCACTCATACAGCACAGAAAATAAAATTTTATTTTTATAAACATACTCTAAATCTCAAAAATCGGGAAATCTTTCCTTAAAAAAAAATTATACAAATCAGAAAATTATGTTCTCGTCTAAAGGTATCTCCCACCTTAACTCTCTGGATTTTTCGGGTTTGGGAGAGACGCAAAGTTTACGAAGGAAACATATTCGAAATTTATTTTACTTTTCGTAAACTTGTTTTCAATAATTTTTTTCCTAAGGCGAGATCCGATTAAACTTCATGCAGTTAATTAAAAAACTCACGGGAAATCGGATATGATAGAATGTTTTGTTGAAAATGAGATTTGATACTTAAAACGCAGATTTAAGCGTTTTTTACAGCAATGGATTTGCAAAAAGATTATTTCCAAAAATATCATCACTCCGTGCACGCTGCAGGAATTATTAAATTATATTTTCATTTAACGAAGTAATTCTATTTTCGAAACAATCTTGATATGTACGAGTCTGGCGAAGTATTGTTAAAAATGGTGGGTGAAGCGGAAGAGATTTTTGCTTGAAACTCTACGCGATGCTTTCCTTGTCGGCGTGCAGAAAAGGAAAAGATATACAGCCGACAGTCCTCAGCTCCGATTCTCAAGCGCAAGAGCTCCAGATTTGGATTGGGTCAGTTGCTTGGGTCCACCCCACCTAATAACAGTATACAAGGTAGCGTAGAGTGGTTTGCCTTAGCATAGCTGATAGATGTACCGGATAAATGTGTATTCGAGAGAAAAATAATATTAAATTAAATATTAAATTTATGTCTGTAATAGAATTTTTCCAAATACAACTTTTTGCTTATTTGCCATGCTCACTTTGGGAACTACTGTCTTCGGAATCAAAATAAGCATAGCCAAAATCGAGGCTTGATTCGAATTGAAAATATCGTAACAATTGGCCCAATAAGTTCTATCACAGAAGAAAAAAGATGAGATGAATTATTGACTCGATCCAAATTTTTTCTATGATTACGCAAATATTTTCGAACGAACTTTTTTTTATGAACAAATATTCTCGAACAAAATTTTTCTTGCGATTAAACAATATTCTTGCGAGAAAAAAATTCGAAGCCATACAAACTCGAGTATTTAAAAGTGTATTGTATTTGTGTGCGTTAGGTTATAGATTTAAAAAAATTAAATCAATTCAACAGCTGTCAAAATTGACATATTCAAAAGATCCCTCATTACGTCTGAACACGTAGATTTTTGGGGCGAGAAATAAAAGCAAGCAACGAGTTGTATTTGAAAAAACTCCAATTACGTATCTGTATTATGTGTATAGTTATTAATTAAGACGTGAGACTTCGATGCAATTTTTACGAAGGACACGCAGGAATTAGATTTTCTTTGATATTGGAATGATCCGGTAAGTTGTGTAAATAAATAAAAAAAAAAGTAATTGAATTTATTGCGAAATGGCAAATCAAATAGTTATGTCAAGATTCGGATATCACGGTACCTATCAATTGATAGAATTATTTTAGTGCATGGCATATTTTTCAAAACTGTTCGATCATAAGATAAAATGCGTAACTGGCGAATATTTTGTAAGTCATTAATTTATTGACTGTTTAGCGTAGTCTTGACAGATTAGTATTTAAGTAAAATGAAAATACTTTTTTTGCAGTTGAGCTTTGATACTGGCTGTATATACTTGATAGATTTTGCATGACAAAACTGCATCGCATGGGAACATTTAGATTATTTTAATAGCTCAATATTACACAATTTTGGAAACACGAAATGATTACGTCGATCGAAACATTTTTAGCTTTACAAATGACTCTACGACGCTTATGCTGCCGTTTTTCTCTCTTTTTCAATCATTCAAATATTTTACGTCTGTGATCTTCGTGAACATATTCAAATACAAGAAAAAATATTGCAGATGGTCATGTGCATTCTCTCAACATGGTAGAGGAAACGGCGAATTTTCCAAACTTCACCCTGAAAATTGTTGACCTCGAAGAATCTGATAAAGAGACCATGCACCTTCTGGTTTTCCTTCTCATGCAGTTTTTATCCAGGCCTGATCAGGTGAGATTTAAAAAAAAACTAGCATGTCTACGTAACGTAAAAAGCTAAACGCAACGCCACCAGCGCGGGGGAGGTTCGTTTGGCTATTTTGCCTATCAGCCCCGCATAACGGTGAAAGTAGTAGGCAAATAAAATATACATTTAAGGGGCTATACCAGTGTGAACGCTGAAAATTTGGGTGATTTTCGGGATTTTTTTGGAAGAAAAGTACTCAATTAAATGTTTCGGAAAATTAAGAATATATTTGGCTATATTTGACCTATATTACACAATTTTTTCATATCAAAATATTGATATCCAAGCGACTTATGCTCTGCCTTCGGAGCTGAACCGAAAAAGGAAATAATGTCGTTAAACTGGAAGGTATTTCCTGTATAATGACGTAGTATGTTCGAAAAATATCAAAATATAACAAAATGGCGTAGTTGTGAAAAAAGTATGTTTTCTTGCCTATAAAATAGTCGTTTTTTTCAATGCCAAATCGTCAATTTTCATCCAATCAAAAATATCCTACGTCATTGTAGAGTAAATATATTCAAGAGTACTCAGTTCAAATTTCAAGTCAATCGGATAATTGCTCTTTGAGTTACGATGTCAGCAAATTTGAAAAATCTCATTTCGAGAAAAACGCGTTTAAAGACTTAACTATCGATTTTTGCAAGATAAAATTATTAGAGATACGGCCTTGAAATTTTTACAGGATATTCTTGGAAGTATAAACTGTCGAAAAAGGCAAAAAAATCGATTTTTTGAAAGTGTCACACTGGTAGTAAGGGGAGATATAAACCTAGGAGCCGGAAAAAAGGTCATTTTTGTTAATTTTTCAAGGAAAATTATTTGAAATTTCGAATTGGGGTTTTAATTATCTAAAAGTATATACATTCAAGAATATTTTTAATTTTCTTTATTTAAAAATATCAAAAATATACAAGCATATTGTATGATGCTTGGAGCGTCGTAAAAAAATCTGCGTATACGGTACCCACCGGCGTTTCTTCAAAAATCATCTAAAAAAAAAAACCAAAAAGGTTATCAAATTAGATTCCATAATCTAGTACTTGTCATAGCTGATTTTGAAAATATCGATTTATGACAAAATGGCGGACGTTTGAACATAAATAGTGATTTTTGGGCCAAAAATTAGTTTTTGTTTTCCTATAAAACAAAAAGTAAGTAACGGAAAAAAAATCCTATGACAAGTACTAGATAATGGTGTATAGAATAACCACAAAAAACCTCAAGGCAATCGGTTCATTGGTTTTCGAGAAATTTTGGGTACTGATTTGAAAAACGTGGTTTTGAGAAAAACGCGTTGGAAAATTTTGGTATGAATAAATCATGAAATTTGTCAACTTACATGGAATCATCGATACCAGGCTCATAGTGTAGGTCTTCTACGGCCGACGGAATGTTCATAGCTTCTAAATCGATTTTTTCGACCATCTAGGTGTATATCTGCCCCCTTGAGGGAGAGATATCTTTAGGTGAGGAAAAAATAGCTGATTTCAATGATTTTTTTTTTTAAGTAAAAATGTCTTCACCATTTTTGAGTCTTAGGGTATGTTTCATTACTACTTTTGGCTGTTACATGCTATTTTTTCATTAATCTCTAAAAATAGCGGAGGTATGGCAGGATCTTCTGAATAGGTTACAGCAGATGTCGTCAAAGGGCGTAACACGTAGCATCTGCGGGATTAATCTGAAAAAAAAACGAACGAAGATTTTTCTTTCATCAACACTCATACGCAGAATATGAACCAAGAAAAAGTGAGAAATGTTGAAAATCACTAAAATGGAACTTCGAAACAAAAAAGTTGTATTTTATGACAAAAAAATAGCTACATTTTGCAATAAAAAAATGTTTTTTTTTAATTCTCAAAAATATTTAGTCATGTTTTAGCGATAAGGTTATAAAGATTTATCAGATCAAGATACCAAAGACCAAATTTCATCAGAGTCGGTCGATTAACTTTGCAGTTATACGTCAAGCCAGTTTTGAAAATGCAGTTTAGAAGACCGTGCCATACCTCCGCCATTTTTAAAGATTAATAATTTTTTAAATACCATGTAACAGCCAAAAGTAGGAATAAAACGTACCCTGAATTTCAAAAATGGTGAAGAATTCTTGCCTTAAAAAAAAAGTTATGAAACTCAACAAATTTTTTCCTCGCCTAAAGGTATCGCCCCCTTAATTGAAAGTACCTACGTTGACGCATACTCAAAATAATACTCATACTTAATGTTTATTGCCAATTTTTTTCTCGATGTCGAAAAGTACGTTCAGGATTAACAATATTGAAAAATATCTTATGCAATATTAAAAAATACAAGATTCTGTTATAACTTTGAAAAAAATGTACCCAATGATTTCAGGCATATCCAACCGACGACAAAGCACTTTCGAAGACTCAGGGTATCGTTCTGAGACACTTGTACCTTTTGCTGGGTTACAACCAAACCGAGCGAACTTTTCACACGTTGCCCTCACGTCTGAGGTAAATCAAACTACCGATTTATCGATAAACTGCTTATACATTTTTCTGGGTATTAATATAATATGAATAACGTTGAAAAAGCGTCAAGATGTGAAGATTCATGAATGAGATAATTTTTTATCGACTTGTTGAGAGATGACAATTAATTATTTAATATTTCATCGAATGAATTTATTTATTAGACTGTCACCAGTTTTCAACGTCTTCATCTCGAATCTTCCGCAACTATTGGATCAAAATCACGTAATGGGATGGGTAATGATACCCCCGGTACTTGCCATTCTTCAACATTGTCCATGTCCACCGCAAAAGCCTCCACCCTCGGATCATCAGCCACCGACGTATAGTTTATGGTATCTAGAGCCGAATATACGGAGATCGTGGCTGATGGCTCTTTTGGTGATACTCTACAAGGTAATAATTAATCCCATCATACTCGATAGCTCTCAGTTCGCTGTACTTAATGAAATTTCATTTGATCACCTGCGACTCATTAAAAAAGCACAGAAAAGAAACAATGTTAATTTATATGACCATACACTTACTGAAGAAGAATCTTTGGAAAAAAATGTCTTCCCTGTAAATATTTACTTGTGGAAAAAGTACTTGGCTGCTGCTGATGCCTTACAGATTTTGCCTAATAGTTTCTAAGTTGCCTAATCTTTTATCGAACCCATGCTGACTAAAAAAAACGTATAAAATATTGCCTTGGGGGGATACACTATGGTAAGATCGTGAAAATCAATGAAAATTTCGCCCAATAGTTGTATAATTCATTTTTCATATTTAATTAGCCTACACATTAAAAAAAGGTATATGTACATTTTTTTAAGCAATATAAATCATTTAAAATTTTATTTAAAACGGTAGGTACGCATAATTCTCGTTGGCTGGTTCAAAACACAAAAGAAACGAAGTTTATTTATAATTATATCATATTAGCTATTGTGAAGCAGCGCTTTCTTTCCAACTAGTTAACAAAATGAAAACGGATTCCCATTTACGTGCTGTAACTAAAATAAATAATCAGAATATCCAGAATGTCCCTCGGGGAGATCAAATATAAGGTGTTAAACAGTTCTTCAATGAAAACCAACGACTTCGTCGAAATTGTACCGTAGAGTACCCCTTGACTGCAATAATCCATGAATCGTTATATTTCGAATAATCGACAATGATTCAGGCTACAAGAAATTATTTTATAAACATAATGTTACAAATGAGAAATTATTTCCAGTGCCAATATGGCCAGCAACCATGGTGTACGCAGCTTCAGGCCTTAGTCAAAATTGTCCTCAACACGTTGGACTCTCAGCACCACCAGTGCAAGAGAATTCCCGCCACTGTGGTAATGGGAGGACCACCCTCGAGATCACGTGGTATGAAGAATGTCACGAATAGAAAGATTTACATGCATTGATCAGACTAACCACGACCCATTAATCATTTCGCAGCAATAATTAAGTATTCCATTTAACAGGAAATCCATTTATACCGTCGAGAGGCATGAAAAATGCATGGACTTCGAGAATTTTTAAAAATATAAAATAAATACTCTTGGAAATGGGTTTCAACGTATTTTATTTTTCTATCAATGAAGACTAAATTTCAATTTTATTTATTTATGAAAATCTAAAATTGCGGCTCCAGCTCCTGTCAATTAAAGCCGTGCACGGCGTGTTTTGGTCTTGGCGGGGCGCTCCACAGCCTTGACATTTCTCTGAAGCAAAAACGGGTTAGAAATGGTTAAGCTACATGGAGAAAACAGGGGCCTCGAAGTTTAGAATTAAGGGGAGATGTACACCTAGGAGCCGGAAAAAGGTCATTTTTGTGAAGTTTTTCAAGGAAAACTATTCGAAATTTCGGATTGGAGGTTTAATTATGTAAAAGTATATACATTCAAAAATGTGTTTAATTTTCTTTATTCAAAAATATCAAAAATATACAAGGATATTGTATGATCCTTGGAGCGTCGTAAAAAAATCTGCGTATACGGTACCCACTGGCGTTTTTTCAAAAATCATCTGAAAAAAAAACCAAAAAGATTATTGAATTAGATACTATAATCTAGTACTTGTCATAGCCGATTTTGAAAATATCAATTTATGACCAAATGGCAGACGTTTGAACATAAATAGTGATTTTTGGGCCAGAAATTAGTTATTATTTTGCCTGTAAAACAAAAACTAAATAACGGAAAAAAAATCCTGTGACAAGTACTAGATAATGGTGTATAGAATAACCACAAAAACGTCAAGACGATCGGTTCATTGGTTTTCGAGAAATTTTGGGTACCAATTTGAAAAATGTGGTTTTGAGAAAAACGCGTTTGAAAATTTGGGAATGAATAAATCATGAAATTTGTCAACTTACATGGAATCATCGATACCAGGTCCCTAGTGTAGGTCTTCTACGGTCGATGCAATATTCATAGCTTCTAAATCCTCGACCTCGACCATCTAGGTGTAAATCTGCCCTTAATACTATGCTTCTAAAAAAATATCATTAAATATCAAAAAGTATTGAATGGAGGATAAAAATTGTAATTATGGTATAGTAATAATGGAGAAATTTGAATTTTAACCTTCGATATGGTACGTAAACCGATACAAATAATACATTTTATTCGGCATACTGTGATTTTTTATAGTATTCAAAAAATATTTTGCCCACGTGATTGGAACAATTAGTTTCCAGTAGTCTACAAAAAGTACGGTATAAAGAGTCACATTTTACTAATAACTTCGTAATATTTTCCGCTATACGCCGAAGATTTATGCTATGCGTGTAATGAAATCTATACACACACGAAGATTCGTGCTGTACGTATAGTGAAATCCATATGAAAATATAGCGTGTAATAAAGGTTGGTATTTTACAAAAAAAAAGTCCTATCCATCATATAGGACTCGCGCCTATGCGAAAATTGTTTCATATGTAATATGTACGCATCATTTTTACTATACGGTGTGAGAATCATTTTCACACCTCTATAACAAGTCTTACAATTCCGAACTGGCAGTAAACTGCTATACTTTTCTAGCACTGAATATTAGAATTCTGGCAACCAGTGTTAGAATTTGATGCCGTATTTTTCTCCGAGTAGACTAAATTTGGGAGGCCTTATCGTTTTTCGTTTTCTCAAAAACCCCTGGATAAGAAAATGACACCCGTTTGGAAAAAAAACCCAATTTTTTTGTCCGTCTTTTACTTACTTCAACGGACGAAAAAAATATGTCAAAATGAATTTTTGACCAAATTCGCTTCCTGAAAATCCCGTAAATTCAATTTCCTTTCAATTGCACAGAGAATCATGTGAATCGGTTCATCCATTGAAGCTGTAGAGCGCGAGCTGAAAAATGCTGTTTCTAGAAAAACGCTCCGAGCGCCTCAGCTACCTGTTTTCCAGCCGGCGGACGGTTCCGCTCAACAGGCTGTAAATTCTAAAATACTTGAGATATAAACATATAATTTTACCCACGTGTTTAAAACACTTTAAGGGTTCAAATTATGTTAAAAAATTGAATTTTTCATTGTTACGAACGGTAACCTGCCCTTAAGGGGCTACTCTGCTGAGACGCCTAAAAAAATAAGCTATTTTTAATTATTTTCAAACTGTTGCATGTATAGAGTGCATGCAAGAGTGTACTCAAAGGTGCACTCATACAGAAAAGAAAACAATTTTTTTGTTGCATACACATATATATTTATTTAACAATTGACAATCGTGTAAAGTCATGAAAAAATATGTTGGCGTTGATGATGTGCGCCCTCCAGGTAATCGGAACCAAACAAATTCAAAAAGATTCTCATTCGGTATGAGTGTCGCTGTCGCCCGAACTAGAATTATTATTTTATATTGCAAAATAACAAAATGGCGTCGTTTTTTTTGCAAAAATGTTCGAAAAACACGTTTTTTCCGTCACAATTCAGGCGAAAGTATAAGTTAATATTGATATTTTTTAATAATTCTATTTCGGGCGATATCCATACATATGCTGAATATGCTGTACAAATGTTTAGCCCGATTGGTTAAGCCGTTTTTCCGAAGTCACCAAAGCCAGGTGAAAAATGTCGTTTCGAGCAAAACGCGTTTAAGGGGCCAGTCCACTTTGAAGCCACGAAAAAAGGCTATTTTCGCGATTTTTTTGAGGATTTTATAAAATATATGAATATAAAAGTTGTTGGGTTTGATAAATAAACTCTTGAAATACATTTTAAAAAAATAATTCTTTTTTATTCATTTTTAAGTACAAAAACTATGGTCTAACGTAACGCCTCAAAAATAGGTGGGCTGGGTAGCTCCATCACAACTCGGCAACGGCTTGTCTGAAACAAAAAAATCAAAGTCCATTAGATTCAGTATGACACCAGCTACAAAATAACCGTCGAATATAAAGTTTTATCATAAAATAAAAGAATGGCAGATGAAAAACGAAAAAAGTAAAAAAAAACGCGTTTTTTCGCAGTTTTTCGCAAAAAAAAGAGTAAAAATCAACATTTCAAAACCATCGAGGGTCATCTTGTTGCGAATCATGTTTACAATATGTGGTTCAAATTTCAAGAGAATCGGTTTATTAGTTTTAGAGATACGATGGAGCTAGATTTTGAAAACGTTGTTTCGAGAAAAACGCGTTTGAAGTTTATACTATGAAAAACTCTTCCCTAAACTCAATCGGCAATTCCTGCACCGTACAAAATCCCTTCTGATTGCTCATCATCGTCGATTTCTTCAGGTCCTGCTTGCTTTTGATTTTTTGAAATTTTCAAAGTGGTCTGGCCCCTTAAAGTTACTAAACTATACTAAAGTTACTAAACTATACTATACAAAACTAACCGTAAGAGTGTCCTTTTACTCACACAGTGAAAAAAGACTACTACTATACAGTAAGTGTATAGAAGTATACGTGTATATGTGTACACTAAGGTGTAAATACAAAACAACTGTTCCCAACAGCTGCCAGGGACGGGTAGCGGGCAGCCGTACTGGAGCGCGCTCACCGAGCGCGGCTACTTTGAAGCGCTGTACTGAGTCGACAAAGTAGAAACCGACTTTACCATCAATTAAATATCAATTCTATGATGGAATAGAGTTGAAAAGTACAAAGAATAAAAATTCATGTTTTATCCCGTCAGAATAGAATAGCCCCTCATTGCTTTCTCTACATAATACATCATTCGAATGCTCGAAATGAATCGTCAAAAATACAACGTTCCCGCAACCTGTCAGTTCTTCAAAGATCGGTCTGTTAGCACTGCTTCAATTTCATTTACGATTTGCTCGAGAGGTTAAATCACACGAATTGTAAAGTAAAATGCGCTTGTTCTTCCACAGTCGATTGACTTGCGTTTGAGAGCTGTTGTTGTATTGTCCATGATGATAACTTTGAGGGAATTCTATGATCAACCGATTACAGACGTCTCCCAGCCTTCGCTCGGTGCCGACCACGATCTCGTGATGAACACGGCAGGTGAAATGGACAGCGAGAGTCCTCCGATGAGACCACCGATAGTCTCGGTTCATCAGAGGAGTCCAGGCCCAACCGCAGGCCAACCACCAGCTATGAAAACGCACTGGGAGGAAACTGTACCAACCTGCTTCTACCCCAACAAGCAATCAAGGTCCTTTGCCATGAAGCGTGAATATATATTTTCGTTGAAAAACAACGTACCTACTTACAGTTAGGACATCTACTAATAATTACGCTAAAGGGGTTCCGGGTTTTATTATGCAAGCGTAGTAGTCGGTTTGCGAATACCCTTTTTTGTATTATTACGCTTTTTACACCATCTCACGAAGCAATCTCTTTGTATTTTAAGGGGAGATATACACCTGGGAGCCGGAAAAAAGGTCATTATTGTGATTTTTTTCAAGGTATTCTATTTGAAATTCCGGATTGGGGTTTTAATTATCTAAAAGTATATACATTCAAAAATACGTTTAATTTTCGTTATTCAAAAATATCAAAAATATACAAGGATTTTGTATGATCCTTGGAGCGTCGTAAAAAAATCTGCGTATACGGTACCCACTGGCGTTTCTTTAAAAATCATCTGAAAAAAAAACCAAAAAGATTATTAAATTAGATACTATAATCTAGTACTTGTCATAGCCGATTTTGAAAATATCGATTTATGACAAAATGGCGGACGTTTGAACGTAAATAGTGATTTTTGGGCCAAAAATTAGTTATTATTTTGCCTATGAAACAAAAAGTAAGTAACGGAAAAAATAAATCCTATGACAAGTACTAGATAATGGTGTATAGAATAACCACAAACAACCTCAAGGCAATCGGTTCATTGGTTTTCGAGAAATTTTGGGTACCGATTTGAAAAACGTGGTTTTGAGAAAAACGCGTTTGAAAACTTGGGAATGAATAAATCATGAAATTTGTCAACTTACATGGAATCATCGATACCAGGCCCATAGTGTAGGTCTTCTGCGGTCGACGTAATGTTCATAGGTTCTAAATCCTCGACCTCGACCATCTACGTGTATATCTGCCCTTAACTCTTTTACACCCTCTCACCAAGTTACTGCCTCGCCCGGTATACACTATTTAAACAATGTCTACCACTCGCACTTTGATATCAATTCTTTTAGCAGATTTTGAAGTCCCAATTTATCAAGCAAATGCACACTTCAAATAAGCTACATTATACGTGCAAATAACTTCAATCAGACTTGGAAAAAAAATGCTTGGGTCATTCGACGGAGATATCAGAAATAAACGTTGGATGATCCGCCTACGAGATGATCCGTTACAGTTGGCATACACGCCACACAATCTTTGACAACTGCGTAGTGCTCCAAGATACCTTTAGACGAGGGAAAAATTACTATTTTTTATGATTTTTTTTTAGGAAAGATTTCTTTGCCACTTTTGAGACTTAAGGTATGTTTTATTACTACTTTTCGCTGTTACATGATATTATTTATTTCTATTAATCTTTAAAAATGACGAATGTATGACACGGTCTTCCAAACGAGTTGCGGCGGATGTTGTCAAACGGCGTGACACGTGGCGCCGGCGAGATTAGTCTGAAAAAAAACCAACCAAGATTTTTCTCTTATTGACACTCATGCGCAGGATATGAACCAAGAAAAAGTGAGAAATGTAGAAAATCGATGAAATGGTACGCTTTGAAACAAAAATATTGTATTTTCCAAGAAAAATGGCTACTTTTTGCAATTAAAAAAAAAACCTCCAACGAAAACATTTAGGATCATGTTTTAGATGATAAGGTTAGAAAAATTGATTCTAAATTTCATCAGAATAAGACGATTGGTTTTTGAGTTATACGTCACGCTTTGAATACGTCAGTCTTGAAAATGCAGTTTGGAAGACCTTGCCATACCACGACCATTTTTAAAGGTTATTTTCAAAAAAACACCATGTAATTGCCAAAAGTAGTAATAAAACATAACCTGAGTCTCGAAGATAGTGAAAGATTCTTTCCTTGAAAAAAATCACGAAAAACCGGAATTTTTTTGCTCGCCTGACGGTATCTCCCACCTTAAGGATCCCATACCGCTCGTTGACGAAATAGGATGGTGATATGAGTCTACTTATGTACCTGTGACAGACTAATTAGTGAAGGGAATGAAGATCATAAAAGTTGATGATGTTGGAAAAGAATCCGCAGCTGGAGGATTCTACACTTACCTTTATGATCTACCTGCAAAGGATCCGTGACAGATTCGTAATTCTAACTGTCCAGAATCTATTTGTTTGAAATATGGAGTCCGTTTGTGTCTTGTATCAAAACGATGCCCCACTCATCAAAGTCTAAAAATGTTAATATTCTTTTTTCATTCGCAATCTGTACTTTCACACCCTGGATGATACTGAAGCAAGTACTGTAGGTCAAGATTTATCCATAACATCCACGATTTCATGCTGAAGCAGTTTTCTGTTGTTGTTATTTAGATTCGTCTTTAAATTGCTTAAATTAAATTAAATTCCAATTGAATTAGATTCCAATTAAATCGAATTCCAATTAAATTAAATTCAATTAAATTAAATTCCAATTAAATTAAATTCCAATGAAATCAAATTCTAATTAAATCAAATTCCAATTAAATTAAACTCCAAAATTCCAATTAAATTAAATTCCAATTAAATCAAATTCTAATTAAATCAAATTCCAATTAAACTAAACTCCAAAATTTCAATTAAATCAAATTCCAAAATCGAAGACATCTTGAAAGCAGTCCGGCAAAAAAAAGTTCTGATGTCTCCATCCAATGTTTCCAAGACTTTCTCGTAGGTTATTTACAGTGTGCATTTGAAATAGGCAACCCTGTATGTGCATCCATTTATAGTGAGCTTAATGCACATTAAGATCCCGTTTCCCGACATTTCGGAAGGTATATGATTCGGGGCTCAACTTGCCTCCTTCCTTCTCTCTTAAGATTAATTTCCTTTTGTTTATCTCTCACGTATTGCCATTCTACACATCTCCCTGTAATTCGGGCGCACGACTTAAGGGGCTTTTCTACCATGTAAGCCTAGAGAATGGGCGATTTGAAAAAAAATAAGAAACTGTCATAAATAGACGGATGAAATTTGGCACACATATTTTTGAATCAGAAATTTTCTAAACAGCAAACACCAGTATATAGAGTAAGCTAGAATAAGAGTAAAGTGATCATTTTCAGCCAAGTTCTGGCTACTAAACAAAAATCGTCTTTCGCTCAAAGTTTTCGATCTTTTTCGAAGAAGTTTTTATTATTATTCTCGTCGATATTTTATAGACGATGGTTAGAACATTCTAAGCCCAGGCCCACGCGAATTGGATAATTCGACAGGTGCTTCCACTTCCACAAGTTCAGAAGAAGTGATTTCGAGAAAAACGCATTTTAAATGTTTAAGGCCTTGGACCACTCTAGAGGCCGAAAAAAATAGGCTTTTCGGGGATTTGTTTTCAGAAAAACTATAAAATAAATACCTTGTCTATGGAAGTACGTAGGATTTGTTTTTATATTGCATAGTTCATTTGTTATTGACAATTATCTGACGATGTTTTTGGAAAGTGAAAAACTTGCCTAAAAAATCGTCAGATAATTGTTAATAACAAATGGACTATGCAATATAAAAAAATCCTACGTACTTCCATAGACAATGTATTTTTCAAGATATATTCAACATTTCAAGTGAATCGATTGAAAATTGTCAGAGTTATGTTTCCGGCCAACTTAAAAAATGCAGTTTTAAGATAAACGCTGCACAGCCGCCATTTCGAAATTAATCGCTTCAAAAAAATTGTTGTATACAGTCACTGATATGTAAACACCCTTTTTTGTAATCTCCATTTATTCTGTAGTTTTTCTGAAAAAAAAATCCCCAAAAAGCCTATTTTTTCGGCCTCTAGAGTGGCCTAACCCCTTGAACTTACTTCCGTCCAATCTGTTATTCGAGGGCCGTCGAATATCCCTTTGTTCTCATAAAAAATATAATTCATGGGCACACATTGTCACTTACCTTACTCCAAAACTCGATTTTTTTACTCAACACGGTAGAAAGCCCCCTCAAGTGAATTGCTTAAAAGTGACAATGAAACATTTGATGCAAACATGAATATGAAAAATAAACATTGTACCGCATATTCCAATTTTATCATATCTTATTAATTCTTATTTGCGTTTTCTTTTAATTCGCTGTAAACATCTTGAATTTTGATAATTTTTCTCTATATTAAACGTTTTTTTATAAAGAACCTTCACGTAAAATTCACGCATCTCACTTTTTTTCTCTCTTTCTCTCTCTTCCTGTTTGTCGTAAATATGCGTGCGCTTCGTTTTGGGTAGATGTGCTTGTTAAAGTTTTCGTTATTGTGTAATGCAATGGGGGTAAAGCTACTCGATCAATGCGGACGATACGGAATCCGAGCTGGCCGCAATACCCGAGAGTCCAAAATCCGACAGCACATTGCACGGGAGTAGCGGTGGATCTCTCGGTGAAATCGAGGATAGCGAGACCGTTGTCAGGAAAATTGGTGCTACGTCGTGTGGTCGAGCATCGATCGTATCCATCGGTAATCAGGAAACAAACGATTCTCATGAGGATAATCACGAAATCGAACGTACGAAACAGGATGCAATCGCGACCAGACCCACTTGGTTCTTGGGAAGTGAAGAGGATTCCCATCAGGTAATGTTCATTTCTAAACCAAGTATTAGTTCTTAAGGGCGGTAAAGTATTTAAATTTTTTTTCTTTCATTTTTGTTTAATTTTTTAAATGAATGCATAATATATCATGAATATTGTGTTAAAATTTCAAGTCGATCGGAGTAAAATTGACGAAGTTATGAGTATTTGAGCGTCTATTGCTCCATGCCGTTCTCTTCTCTTCTGCGTTTTTCAAACCGTTTTTCTGAGACTTGTCATATTTGAAGTTCGTGTGCACGATAACTCAAAATCTACTGGACCAATCGCTTTGAAATTTTGCACAGTACTTCTTCACATAATTCACCAGGTATTGTCGAGAGCTTTTTTGTTTTTTTAAATAATTACTAATTTTTCAACAACAAATTAGCCGATTTTTTTAGCGAAAATCGGGTTTTTGGCTCCCAAGTGCTACGAAAAATCGAAAAATCGAAAAACAAAAATCCTCCCGTCATTACCTCGAGAAACATCTCCTTTAACGAATGCATTTTGATTTTTTTGTTTCAAATGATTCTGTTGCGAGTTATGGTGCACACCGCAAACCAACTTTTTTTCGAGGCGCCTCCGGGGTTTAATTTTCACTCGCTCAATTTTGAATATTTTGCAATGCAAATTTAGGAGAATGTTGTTCAAATGTTACTTTATTAGATGTAAATTTTTCAATAAACGAACACTATTCGTTACGCCAAAAAAAAATCTTAAAAACATGCCTTTTTTCGCCGAATTAACTTTACCCCGCCGTTAAAAATTGTTTGAAAATTCACCTTTTTGATTATTTTCTTTTCCTTTTTTATTGTCTATCTTCTGTTAAATTATTTGCGCTTGTCGTCGCCAATCCGCACACTTGGGACACTTTTACTTCTCTACGAATAACGCTGTGATTTTGTAACACCTTCAAACTATGAATTGCCTCCTCATTTCATTTTCTTTATCATAGCACTTTTGGCACTTTTTAAAAAAATAACTGTGGCTTCTTATTTTATGAATTTTTAAATATAAATTAAGTGATTTTCCACACCGTACATTTTCAGTTTCATTTCATATGGTAACACAATTTTTTTTCTATTGAAATGCCATATTTTATCGCGTATTTCCGGGAGCTTAAAAAGCCCATAACTTTGAATGGGCTTTTTATTCTCTTCGGCGTGGTATTTGGGGATGCTTTTTCTTTGAATCACCCAACCTGATCACCCACTCCTAATATAAGCTTTGAAATGTTGAAAAATGCTCTATTTTATCACGTGGTATCGCGAACTTCAAAACCCCATACGTTATGGAGTTAAGGGGAGGTACCTGAGTAAACGGCGAGAAAAACAGGTAAACCTCAGGTTATCTCAAAAACTAACGTTTCGATTGTATCCGAGTTTTTTTTCATTGGTAAGTATGTGCATTGAGGTATGTTTAGGATTTTTTTTAAAATAAATTCGTTGACTGGAAGCGATTCAAACGCGATTATCTCGAAACATAGTTTTCAAAGTTGGTGCCAGATGTATCTCGAAAACGGCTTGTCCGATTTTGTCCAAATTTGAATACAATATTCTTCGATAGTTTTTCTCGTTCGCCACGTAGGGGTTTTTCATTTGGTTGAACCATGCTTTTTTAAGCAATGTGCATGCAATCCAAAATCGTCGGAAATTGCGAACGAAAAACGAATATTAAATTACAACGGTCGCAATTCCGTCAAAAATGAAAATTAAAAAAAATCCTACGTTGCAAACGAGAAAAACTATCGAAGAATATTGTATCCAAATTTGAACAAAATCGAACAAGCCGTTTTCCAGATACATCTGGCACCAACTTTGAAAACAATGTACATATTTTCCAATAAAAAAAAACCCGGATCCAATCGAAACATTAGTTTTTGAGATAAAAATTCCCGAAGTTTACCTGTTTTTCTTGCCGTTTACTCAGGTACCTCCCCTTAATAGAAAATGTCAGCCTCCCTCGGCGTAATATCACTTACTATGATGGAATCAACCATGGCGAAAAAAAAATTCCTATCGAAATTGGGGTGGTGCCCTTATGCACAATTACCGAAAGATATAGAACAATAAACATATGTAAAAAAAAATGTAAAACAGAATTTTCGTGGCGTTCCAACGATGCAAACTTCAACACCATCTAATTCGCGTAGTTTTTTTTTGCCAACGAGGATTTTTGTAGATGTTACATTTTATCATGCATATGTCTAAGCAGGAATTATTTAACAGAATTTTTCCAAATTTTGCAAACATATACTTCAGAATGTTAAAATTGAATACGAATTTCGACCGGTTGCGAAGTAAACGAAATTTACGTATTCTTCAATAATTCTTATAGGTCCATGACATTTTATCGAAAAAAAATGCTTTCATACTGGTCATTCTTCTTGAGGTGATAGATTCTGCGAAAAGGTGTTATTATATTTTATTGCAGTGAGTTATTCATTTTCCCGCGGAGAAACAACGTTTCTGTAGTTTTATATTAATAAGTACGGCCAATAACATGTACAAAAAAGAAAACGGTTGTACAGGTGGGCGGTAGTGCGTTCCACAAGAAATGGGGCGTCCACGAAGGTGTTAAAATGATGGTAGCAACCACCCTACTTTCTGGAAAAACCGATCAATCGAGTACGTCGCTATCAACGAAATCAGGGATGATCGAAAAGATCGACGGAATGGCCGATAACAAACCGGGCAAATCGGCTGGTCGGAATAATGTGCTCAGTGTGACGACGAATGCAACAAATTTTCCAAGGTCAGTATCCATGTCAAAATGACTTACTCCCAGTTGAAGAAAATTTGGCGAAGAAAAAATTACTTTTGCTCGCGATAATTCGTGCTTTAGCTACCTTTAAGCGAGCAAAAAATGCCTAATTTTCATGATTTTTTTTTCAAAGGAAAGATTTCTTCACCATCGTTAAGACTTAGGGTATGTTTTGTTACTACTTTTGGCTGTTACAGGGTATTTTTTTTATTTTTATTTATCTTTAAAAATGGCGAAGGCACGGCACGGTTTTCTAAGCGGGCTGTGGCGGATATTGTCAGACGGCGTGACACTTAGCGTCGGCGAGATTAGTCTGAAAAAAAGCCAACGAAGTTTCTGCTTTCGTTAACACTCGTACGCAGTATATGAACCACGAAAAAGTGTGAACTGTGAAAAACCGATGAAATGGTAGACTTTGATACAAAAAGAATTTTCTGAAAAAAAAAAATGGTTGCATCTTACAATAAATAAATACTTTCTTTTTTAATTTCCAAAAACATTTAGGGTCATATTTTAGACAATACGATTAGAACAATTTATACCAAATTTCATCAGAATTAGTTGATTAGTTTTTTAGCTATATGTCACGCCAGTTTTGAAAATGCAGTTTAGAAGAGATTTTTTAAGATTTAACAATCTCTTCTAAACTGGGGACCATTTTTAAATATTAATAAAAAATACCATGTAACAGCCAAAAGTAGTAATAAAACATACCTTGAGTCTCAAAGATGGTGAAAAAATCTTACTTAAAAAAAAATCACGAAAATCAGCAAATTTGATTCCTCGCCTAAGGGTATCTCCCCCCTTAAGGGAAAGTTTTGCCTTGTTGGGCCAAAAAATGTTCGATTTTTCACCAATTTTTTATGCGAAAAGTATTAAATATAGAATTCTGATATTTGGTATGTTGACTAAGCGGTCTTTATTGAACATCAAAATATTTTTTGAAGTTTGACGAAACATGTTGGTGGGAGTAGGAGCACCGACGTATGTCGGTGCGCGGGCGATGACATTCTTCGCTTGCGGAAGTCCTAAGTCCCGGACAGGTGACGTGAAACATAAAAATCAAACATATTTTTACTTTGTACAATATTGTGTATAAGTTGACCTAGAATCAAGAAGAAAAATTGAAAAATAAAAAAATGGTGAGCAAAAAACTGCGAAAATGTTTGGGAAGAAAAACAAACTTCCTTCGCTCGCTATTTTTTTATTTTTCAATTTTTCGTCTTGATTCTAGGTCAACTTATACACAATATCGTACAAAATATAAATATGTTTGATTTTTTGCTTCAGATCACCTTTCCGGGACTTAGGACTTCCGCAAGCGAAGAATGTCATCGCCCGCGCACCGACATACGTGGCTCCTCCCACTCCCACCACCATGTTTTGTCAAACTTTAAAAAATATTTTCATGTTCAATAAAGACCGCTTAGTCAACATACCAAATATCAACATTCTATATTTACTATACTTTTCGCATAAAAAAATGGTGAAAAATCGAACATTTTTTGGCCCAACAAGGCAGAACCTTCCCTTAAGGGGGCAGTCCACTTTGAAAATTTCAGAAAATCGATTTTTTCACTGTTTTCGAAAGTACATACTGTCAGAAATATTGTGTCAAAATTTTATGAAAATCCGAGCTCTCTAAGTATTTTTGTTTACCTCAACGTCAGGACCTCATTTCGCCTACCTGAGCGTATAGCGCGCTTGGCCGACCCATCGTATGAACTTCAAACGCGTTTTTCTCGAAACACCGTTTTCAAAATCTAGCTCCATCGTATCTCTAAAACTAATAAACCGATTCTCTTGAAATTTGAACCACATATTGTAAACATGATTCGCAACAAGATGACCCTCGATGGTTTTAATATTTTGATTTTTACTCTTTTTTTGCAAAAAACTGCGAAAAAACGCGTTTTTTACTTTTTTTCTTTTTTCATCTGCCATTTTTTTATTTTCTGAAAAAACTTTATATCCGAGGGTCATTTTGTAGCTGGTATCATACTGAATCTAATGGACTTTGATTTTTTTGGTTCGGACAAGCTGTTGCCGAGTTGTGATGGACTATCTTGCCCACCTATTTTTGAGGCGTTACGTTAAACTATAGTTTTTGTACGTAAAAATGAACAAAAATGAATTAAATTTTTGTATGTATTTCAAGACTTTATTTATCAAGCCCAACAACTTTTATATTCATATCTTTTATAAAATCCTGAAAAATAATCGCGAAAATAGCCTTTTTTCGTGGCTCCAAAGTGGACTGGCCCCTTAATTTATTTCCGTCTGTTTCTCTGTTTGAAAAGTCGACATATGTCCGCTTAGTGAAAATACTGAGTACCTAGATCCTTTTGATTTTAATGACAGCAGTTTTGTTAAATAAAGCTGGAAATTCGATTTAAGGGAGACTTTGTCCTTGGCATATTTCAGGTGTTTACATTTTATTTCTTTTAAAGGAAACGAGTAAAGCTTTTTGAGTGCGGTTTTTTCTGGCTTTTATTCATGATATACAGAACATTAAAAAAACATTTTTTTGAAAAAAAAAAACCAAAATGGCGGCCTTTGCAGCTCCGCGAAAAAAGGTCCTCAAATCGCGGGAGGTAAACGGCTGACATCACTGCCCCCTCTTTGTTGATCTGAAACACAAATTCAAAGCATATTATCAATCTGTGACCCTTTGGTCATGGAATGACGGATGGGTTTTTCGTTTAGTACAAATTTCGGAAAATGGCGGCAATTAAAAAAAATCGAATTTTCGCGTTTTTTTTCGCATAAAAAGATAAATAATAAATGCAAAAATGTATCTATCGAAAAAACGATCCGTCATTCCGTGAAGACATATTTTTTGAGTACGCTCTCCAAATTTCAGGTCGATATGTTAATTACAGCGGTCAGGAGAATGTCAGCCATTTTAAAAAACGTGTTTTCGACAAAAACGCGTTTAAAGTTTTGTAATGTGTTTACACAAATGTGTTTATAATTACCGCTAATCGGCAATGCCTGGTCCATAGAGACATCCCTCCTCTTCTTCTAGCTGCTCATGTTGAGCCGCTAACATCTCCCGCTGGGCATAAAGGACAAAGTCTCCCTTAAAAAGAGGTTACACATTTTTTCTATCGCTTTTTTCGGATGACACGAATGATGGAAATTTCACAGATCCGAATCGTCAGCGAATGAGATGACAAGTCCGATACGCTTGGACATATTGGAATCACCTAATCCTAAGCAACCACTGGGACGTCAGAAAAATGTCGATCAAACGACATGTCTTATGTCACCGATGTCGTCGTCACAATTTCCGATTGGAAGCGACGACTCGAGTTCACCAGCCGTTAGTTCGATATCGTCACAAATGACAAGTACAGACAATGGTCAGCATCCGGTATGGCTTGCACCATTGCCACAACCGACTATGATTACTCCTTTGGTCGAAAGATTGCTTCCAGTAGGCAACACCATCAGCCGCGCTGGTGGTAAATAAATAAATTATTCAGCACCAAAACAATACTAGATTCAATAAACGCAAAATAAATATATCGATAATTATGCTATTTTAAGCATTTATTTATTATTTTTATGTAGAGATAATTGTATTCGACTGAAATGGTTGTTTTTGCTTCTTTGACGTTGCAAAAGTGACTGACAAATAATTTTATTTGACATACAAAGTTTTTCAGAGAGAAAGCTTTGCGAGCGAAATAACATTACATCGAAAAAGCAATTTGCATTATTCTAGTTTTCGTCTGTATGGAAGGAACATATTGGGTGATAAATTGAATATGAATTTCCGTTGATTGAAATATATTTTTTATATTTAATTGAAGGACAAAATAATAATATCGATTGAGCCAAGCAACAATTATTTTGATTAATCGAAAATAATTTAAATTCTTGCTTGTCTCAGCTCAACGAAGTACTCAACGAATCCTCAGATGTGAAGACACATACGGATCCCCCGAGTCACCCTTGTCGAAAATGGACGTTTTGACAGTCAGTGAGTCAATGCCTCGTATAGCCGAACTAGCATTACGCCCGCGGCTTCGCTCGCGTCGACTTGTGTTGAATGCTCCTTAAGGGGTTAGGCCACGATAGAGGCCGAAAAAACAGGCTTTTTGGGGATTTTTTTCTCAGAAAAACTACACAATAAATCGAGATTACAAAAAAGGGTGTTTATCATACATATCAGTGACTATGTACAATAATTTTTTTTAAGCGGTTAATTTCAGAGTGACGGCTGTGCAGCGTTTTTGCGATGACTTCTCCGTTTTTTCAGGACCCACGGCCGGACAAACAGCTCCTGTATTTTTTGAATTATAATGAGCCAATTAAATTTTTCGATTATATATAATAACTGCTATAGAAGTACGTAGGATTTTTTCGATATATTGATTTTTGACCAAATGGCGCACTTCTAAAGTGGGAAATGAAAAATTTGCTTAAAAAATCGTCAGATAATTGTTAATAACAAATCAACTATGCAATATAAAAAAATCCTACGTACTACCATAGGCAATGTATTTTTCAAGATATATTAAACATTTCAAGTGAATCGGTTGAAAATCGTCTGAGTTATGTTTCCGGCCGACTTTAAAAATGCAGTTTTGTGATAAACGTTGCACAGCCGCCGTTTTGAAATTAATCGGTTCAACAAAATTATTGTATACAGTCACTGATATGTATGATAAATACCCTTTTTGTCATCTTGATTTATTTTGTAGTTTTTCTGAAAAAAAAAAATCACCAAAAAGCCTATTTTTCGGCTTTTAGAGTGGCCTAAGGCCTTAAGGGGAGATATAAACTTAGGAGCCCGAAAAAGGTCATCTTTGTGAATTTTTTCAAGGAAAGCTATTTGAAATTTCTGATTGGGGTTTTAATTATCTGAAAGTATATACATTCGAAAATATGTTTAATTTTCTTTATTTGAAAATATCAAAAATATACAAGGATATTGTATTATCCTTGGAGCGTCATAAAAAAATTGCGTATACCGAACTCACTGGCGTTTCTTTAAAAATCATCTGAAAAAAAAACCAAAAAGATTATTAAATTAGATACTATAATCTAGTACTTGTCATAGCCGATTTTGGAAATATCGATTTATGACAAAATAGCGGACGTTTGAACATAAATAGTGATTTTTGGGCCAAAAATTAGTTATTATTTTGCCTATAAAACAAAAACTAAGTAACGGAAAAAAAATCCTATGACAAGTACTAGATAATGGTGTATAGAATAACCACAAAAAACCTCAAGGCAATCGGTTCATTGGTTTTCGAGAAATTTTGGGTACCGATTTGAACAACGTGGTTTTGAGAAAAACGCGTTTGAAAACTTGGGAATGAATAAATCATGAAATTTGTCAAACTACATGGAATCATCGATACCACGCCCATAGTGTAGGTCTTCTACGGTCGACGGAATGCTCATTGCTTCTAAATCCTCAACCTCGACCATCTAGGTGTATATCTCCCCTTAATGAAATGTGCTCCCGAATTGTTTCATTTGGGTTGGGATGAAATTCCGAACTTTGAATGATCAAAATGCTCAAAACTCCGAAAGAATACTACCCCGAAAGATCAAAACTCCGAAAGAATTTTACACGAAAGACTAAAACTCCGAAAATCTGAAGACCGTCAAAATAATTTGGCTATGGAAATTTTAAAAATTTCAAAATTTGCAATAAATCGACGAATTATTTAAAGATTTTTTATTTATTAAGAAATGATTTTGGATCAATTTTGAAATTTGTCTAGACAATGTTATACGTTTTACATAATTTACAGTCAATTGTGTAGACTTTCGCGTAATTTCGAAACATTAAAATTAGGAATTTTAAACCGTCGGAGCATTCAAAGTTCGGAATTTCAACCCGGCCCCCATGTCAAGATCGTGCCAGTGAAGGTCTACACAGTTCACTGTAAGTGATGTAGAACGTATAACATTGTCTAGACAAATTTAAAAATTTACGTAAAATCACTTCTCAATAAAAAAAAATTCTGGAAATAATTCGTTGATTTATTGAAATTTTTGAAACTTTTAAAACTTCCATAACCGAATTATTTTGACGGTGCTCAGATTTTCAGAGTTTTGGTCTCTCGCGTAAAATTCTTTCGGAGTTTTGATCTTTTGGAGTAGTATTCTTTCGGAGTTTTGATCTTTCGGGGTAGAATTCTTTCGGAGTTTTAAACGTTCTGATCATTCAACGTTCGAAATTTTATCCCGGCCCCATCTTGAATTTTGGAATATTAAAATTAGGAATTTTAAACCGTCGGAGCATCCAAAGTTCGGAATTTCAACCCGGCCCCGTTTCATTAAGGAACACGTAGAATTGCGTTGAAGAGCATTACACTAAGTTTCAAGTAAATCTGGACAAATATTTCTTTTGCCATAAAAACTTTGCTACCCCCTTTTCCCCTTAAGGATTGAATTCCCAAAAACGCTGAAATTGCATTAATTGTGTCTAGGAGCAGTAATACAAATTTTCAAGTAAATTTGACCCGATTTTTTCAATTTTCCGTTCAACCTTTGCCACCCCCTTTCGTTTAGGTGTTGAATATCGAAAAAAAAAACGCGAAAATACATGTTTTATTAATTGTGTTGCGCTTTAACACTAAGTTTCGAGTAAATCTACTGACCGGATTTTTTTTTATTGTATATACAATCTTTGTCACCCTCTTTCTCCCCTTAGGGGTTGAATTTCTAAAAACGCTGAAATACGTGTTTCATTAATTGTGTCAAAAAGCACGAATACCAAATTTCAAGTAAATCCGACCACATTTTCTTTAAATTTCCATACAAACTTATACTTAGCTACCACTTTTCTCCCCTCAAGAGGTTAGGCCACAGTAACGCGTATGAAATCATGTGCGAATTTAACAATGGTTGTCGTATGAAAAAGTGATTCACCCATAAAATTAATTACACATCTATTTAGTATGTATATCAAGCTGTTAGAATTTTTTTTCGATGTACAAAATGGCCGACTACCAATATTCTCTTTCGTTATCTTATTTTTAGGCGCTTCGCGGCGTGACATTTAGCATCGACAATTTTTTTACCTAGAACAAAAACAAAACTTCTCGTCAATCTACATTAGAATACCTAGAGAAGTACGCGTGGAATTTGAAAAATATTGTTTTATTCCAAAGTTGGAGGTATTTGAATGAATTTTCAGTGAAAAATTTCGTATAAAACTGCTCATAAAATGAAAAGTTTTCGATCAATCAGAGATTCCGTACGTACTTCTCTGCGAAATCCAATTAGGAACACAACTTTCAAATTTGAAGTAAATCGAGTGAAAATTATTGAAGTTATTTGTCACGCCAATTGGAGAAAAGCTGTTTCCAGAAAAACGCTTTTAAAGTTTTAGGTACTTTATGGCCGTGCCAGTCGGTGAAAGAAAATGTTCTTTCTATAAATTGAATAGTAATTTATTCTTATGATGATAAAGCACCGTTTTAGCGAGAAAAAAAATCGATTTTTTGAAAATTCTACTGTGGTCTTACCCCTTAAGGGGATTTATTTTCTAAAATTTCCTTCTTAGTGGGTGTTTACATCACAAAAGCAACCTACTGTCCAAATTTCATGTCATTAGCTACAGCGGTTTTGGCTCGGTCAGGACATGTTCTTTTATATGTATAGAAGATTAAAATCAATGAGCTGCTTATGAAAATGAAAAGAAAGTGATTTGAAATGGTCCCTCATTTTCCAACCACTTATGGAGAAATTACGGAGACTTCCCTCTACTCTAAAACTAGCCCATATTTTTTCACAATTAATTATTATCAATTTGAAGGAGGTATTTTAATGGGCAAAAAATATCTGCAGATTCGTCGTTCGATCAAGATAGCGAGACTTGCGCATCGAGCGATATAACGAGTCCGCGAAGTATATCGCAACTCGAATTTCCAATGCCCGAAAGACTTTTGCCCGTGGGGCCTCAGAGAGAATACGTTTCCGGTCTCATCGAGAGAGTTAGAGAAGCCCTGGGTGTACCGGAACTGGAAGGTAAACGAATTCTTAATCCTAATTAACGAGGACAAAAGTGTGCCAACGAAGAATGGATGTATCCAGATATTTCTTACTGTACAGTATACAGTTATTTATTTCCGAGTAGACCCTTGCGGATTTTTACACAGTTTCGTCTGTACATTGATGCCTTTTTTCACGTTTCCTTATTTTTTTTATCAACATTTATCTTTCCGTCTTTTTCTCCTTTATGCTTCCTTTCTTACCATGCATTCGAAGGCTCTCAAATACTCGCACAATTCTTTGATCAGTTTCCCTTTAATTTCTTTATTGATTTTTCCTTTCAGTGTCTTCCCCTTGCAGCCTCCTCGCCACTTTTCCAAACCATCTACCACTTCCTTGTTCATTTTTAGAGTTCCGTACCCAAAGGGCAAAACGGAAGCCTTTTATTGTCACTCTCCTGTCTGTCCGACTATTAATTAGAAATTCAATTAAATTACTTTTCATGGGGGCCCGGTACATGAAAAAGGAGCGGGAAAAATTCTTACCCTGGCATTTGGGGTGTTATTTTTTAAAGCTCATTGAGTAGAGTACAAATATATTTGTTTTGGTTTTTTATCTCCAAAAATAAAGAACCGGCGGGCCGTCAAAGTTGTCAGTTTTGGACCATTTTTTACAGGGTCTATCTCAAAAACTAAACTACCTGGGAATTTGGCATTTCTGTGTATTAGGTACCATATACTGTATTCAAACAACAAATACTGAAGTAGAGGCATCGGTATTTGGGGAGACGACGATGACGTCACAGGTGTGGTGTAGTGGGTATCCCGCGGCGGCGCGTGGTGGGGGTGTCTGGCGGTCGCGGTTGCGTCGCTGTGGCACGTATGGGGAATTAGTGGTGGGGGGGAGCCGGCGGTGTCGGAGGGGGTGGGGGGATTGGGCCCTTTTTCGGGAGCTCGTGGCTAAGTGGGGGTGGTTTCGAGCGGCTTTTCCGAATAGACTGACTGGTGGTGTCTTCTGCATATATCGAGGACCTGTTTCCCGCTAGAGCAAGCGGGTGGGGGCTCTGCCGCGTGGATCTTATGGGGGAGGAAGGTCTTACATGGCGGGGATAGGGAGCTTCGGGTAAAGAAAAAACGCGATGATTTACGTGAATACATGTATCGAGGTTTTTATTCAACATTTTGTCCGTTCATACATATTGTGTGTGTGTGTGTGTGTGTGTGTGTGTGTGTGTGTGTGTGTGTGTGTGTGTGTATGTGTGTGTGTGTGTGTGTGCATGCAGATGTGAAAGTCGGCGTCTATCACACCTACTTGAAAAATGAATGCCATAGAAATGCTGGATGTGAAATAAAGTCCTCACCTATAAAACTTATTTTATGCAGCCGTAGTAACAAAGAGGCGCGCTCTTCCAAAATGTCACTACATCCGGGTTTTGTTTTCATTTCCACAGGTGACACCGAGGTATTTATATATGCAAAGTACTCAATAATGCGAGGATGCCACCGCACGATTTTTTGTGTGAAAACCCCAGATCTTCCACAGTTATACTCCCCTTTAACTGGTTCATTTCGTTTCCATGCCTCCCCACTATTCTTATAGTATTACAATATAAGAACACTATAGTGTGGAACTATAGTGCACTCCTAAGATAGAGGAAAAATATGGAAAAAAGATTCCCGAATGAAAACGACTTCTACCACCGCAGGCTTTACACTACGAATCGAGCAGTCACTTTTGCAGACATCAACTCTTGAAACTTCCGTTGTGAACTCACGTGAAAATGGCTGAGAAAATTCCACAACTTGAACAAAATCTGCGCGATCAAGCCGCACTTATAAATTCCGTGGAAGAGTATATAGTATGGGAGCAACAATGTGATCAGTGTGTGGAGTCATTGGAAACGAAAAGCCGAATTAAACGACCGCGATTATCACTCGGAAATCCGCAATCGTTGGTAGAAGGAATCGCTCGTTTAGAAGGTTTAAAAAATGTTCTACGCAGACGATTTTTACATGCGGGTGCGCGAAACAGTGATCGTGGTTTGATCTGGCGAGAGATTGATACGACGTTCGAAAATCGTGTCCTGACCGGCTGCGTCATCAATAACAACCATATTGAACCTCGTCAGTTTCTCGAAGCGGCGTGTGATATGATGCTTTCACACGTGCAAGACATTACCAACAAACACTTCAGTGTAAAAGTGAATACAGTTTTCAATGGTGAATTTGAGTCAGGTGACAAACGTGCAACTAAAAGTATCAACACGAAGAACTTTGAACTTTTTACCACATCCAATTTACGTGAGTGGTATACACAACGAGTTGTCGAGCCTACCTTAGCATCCCTCGAAGATTTTCAAAAACGGGATAGCGGATGGACATTGTCGCGGATACTGAACTTAACTTTAAATATCAACAAATACAATCCAATGCGTGTCGGATGTCAAACTGTTTTGTCGCGGGAAATAATCCTGAAGAAAGCGGTGGTGAATATAAAGTCTAAGGATAACGCATGTTTCGCGTGGTCAGTGGTGGCTGCTCTTCATCCAGCGAAAACAAATGTGAACATGATATCTTCGTATCCTCATTACTCAACTGTACTGCAGCTTCAAGGCATTGTTTTTCCAATGACTCTAAATCAAATAAAGAAGTTTGAATCGCAAAATAAACTTTCAATTAATGTATATACATTTGAAAAGAAAAACATCGTTCCGATTCGAGTATGTGACCAAAAGTTCGATAAACACGTCAATTTGCTGTACGTGGAGGATTCATCGGACCACAACGTGGGACACTTTCTATGGATCAAAAATTTATCCCGACTCGTGAGCACGCAGCTGAACAAAACAAAAAGGAAAAAACACATCTGCGATCGGTGAGTAACAAGAAGCATACTCGAAAATACACATATGAGCAAGTATGTACTTCAATAATATAATTCTTTCTATCGTTTTGTTATAGGTGTTTGCACTACTTTTACACGGAGGCTAAATTACGATCGCACGAGATGGATTGTGGAAAATCAAACGACTGTGCCATTCGATTACCTGGTAAAACGGAGAAATGGCTAGCGTTCGAAAACTTTCAACGAAAAGAGCGACTTCCATTTGTGATTTATGCGGATCTCGAGTGCGTTTTGGCAAATGGTGACAACTAAAATGTACAGCAACAGCACGAAGTGTTTAGCGTAGCGTACTACGTACAGTGCTCGTATGACGATTCGTTATCGGGATACTACTCGCGGCGCGATGCCAATTGCATCCCATGGTTTGTTGAGAACCTTAAAAATTTAGCTTTGCGCATCAACGATATTCGATCGGATAGTGTCCCCGTGGTACTTCTAACTCCGGATGAGCGGGCAAAATTTCGAAGCGCTGCTCAATGCCATATATGTGAAAAACCATTTGCCGAAGACGACATACGCGTTCGTGATCATTGCCTTCTGACCGGACGTTACAGAGGTCCCGCCCATTCTAACTGCAATTTGAATTACCAACGGTATTTTTTCATTCCCGTATTTTTTCATAATTTGTCCGGCTATGGTGCACAGCTCATCATCGAGGAACTAGCCACAGCATTCGCGGGGGAAACCACCGTGCTGCCCATAACTAAAGAGGAATACATTTCTTTTACAAAAACATTTCGTACGGCAGGCAAATCACAACCGATTCAATTACGCTTCGTCGATTCATACAAATTTCTCAATGCAAGTCTGGATGACCTGGCCTCATTTTTGACAATGGACAGACTAAAAATTTTACGTTCGCAATTTCGTGACATAACAAACGATAGTTTCGTCCTATTAACTCGAAAGGGCGTCTTCCCCAATGAATATATCGATAGTGTAAACCGACTGGAAGACTATCACCTACCGCCACGAGACGCATTCTACAGTACTTTGACTGGTGACATTGTAAGTGAGAACGAATACGCTCACGCCAAGAATGTATGGGAACGGTTTTCTATTCAAACGTTAGGTGAATATAGTGACTTGTATTTGAAGACCGAAGTTTTGTTGCTGGCCGACGTTTTTGAGAACTTCCGCAATAGCTGTATGGAGCGTTACAGGCTCGACCCCGCTTATTACTACACTCCCCCCGGCTACACATGGGATGCAATGTTGAAACATACATGCGTCAACTTCGAATTGTTCACCGACATTGACATGGTATTATTCGTTGAACGGGGTATACGCGGTGGCCTGAGTCAGTGCTCAAATAGATATGCGCACGCCAATAACAAATACATGGAATCATTCGATCCATCAAGGTCCTCATCATACTTGATGTATTTCGATGTGAATAATTCGTATGGATGGGCAATGTGTCAACCATTGCCCTATGCTGATTTTCGATGGGTCGATGAGTTGTCGACATTCGATTTATCATCTATCGCGCTAGATTCACCGACCGATTACATTCTTGAGGTTGACTTAGAGTACCCGGAATGTCTACACGATGCACACACGGACTTACCGTTTTGTTCAACACATGGTAAACCACCGGGTGGACAATACGAAAAACTGCTTGCAACCGTGTATAACAAGGAACGGTATGTTATTCATTATCGCAATCTGCAGCAGTGTGTACGACACGGTCTCAAAATCACCAAAATTCATAGAATACTCCAATTCTCCCAATCGCCCTGGCTACGAACATATATCGAGCTGAACGCGCAGTTCCGAACCCAAGCAAAGAATAATTTTGAAAAAAATCTCTATAAATTGATGAATAATGCGGTGTTTGGGAAAACAATAGAAAACGTGCGCAATCACGTAGACGTCAAGATTTTAACACGGTGGGAGGGCAGGTACGGTGCAGAAGCAATCATTGCAAAACCAAATTTTCATAGCCGGAGTGTTTTTTCAGAAAACCTTATTGCTGTCGAATTACGCAAACTCGAGGTGAAATTCAATAAACCAATATATGTGGGTATGTGCATACTCGACATATCGAAAACGTGTTTATATGATTTTCATCATGAGTACATGATGCCTCTGTATAAAGAAAAATGTTCAGTGTTGTACACCGATACGGATAGTCTAATATACAGCATTGAGTGTGAGGATGTGTACGACGACATGAAGCGTAATATCCATCGTTTCGATACGAGCGAGTACCCGGCGAGCAATGGGTATGATATACCGCTTGTCAACAAAAATGTTCCCGGCCTTATGAAAGACGAAAATAATGGTCGGATAATGACGGAATTTGTCGGGGTTAGAGCAAAAATGTATGCAGTGCGAGTCGATGGTAAAGACGTTACGAAGAAACTGAAGCGCGATAAGAGTAACATCGGGGTGAGAAAGATCTCCTTCGAGGATTACACGAAATGCTTGTACGACCAGATCGGAATGACTGATCAGCAAGCATGCATACGATCGATGTTGCATGAAGTGTACACCACCAACGAGACAAAAATTGCTCTAAGTCCGCGCGATGACAAACGGTATATCATACCTGGAACCACGAAAACGTTGCCGTGGGGGCATTATAGGATACAATCGTAGGGTGTATTTTTTTAATTGTAGATAAGCTTGTAAAATAATTGTAAAAAAAAAGCTTGTCCTGCAAATAATCAACCCTGTGAGAAACGACGTTTGTAAATTATCGCGTTTGTCTGTTGTATATAATAAATTGGTTCATGAATTTTTCAACTGAGAAAATGAAGAAGTGCCCGCTGTATTTTGACGAATCACCTAATTTTTCCTCACACTCTCCTGATACGGTTCTACAGGAGAGAGAAAGAGAGAGAGGTGTCATAAAATTTAAAACATTTTTATTGTCCGCTCCATATCAGGTTTGCTCATTCAGCTATTGTGAGTATTGTCGAAAGTCAACCCCATTACAAACACTCGATTATTACGCTGCTATAATACTTTGTCAATGAGATCAATTTCGACATATTCGACATAATTTCGACATATAAGCAGCTCCTGATCGTACAAATCACCTGCAACGGCTCCATCGTTATCGCCCGTCAGATGAAATGCTACAGAGTTTGTGATTTTCTCTCGATATATGGCAAATATTTGCGCTGTCCAGTTCGGTGCGTAATCCTTTCAGAATACACTCTTAGTTTACTGATTCTCAACGCTCTTTATTGTCAATTTTTATTTACATAATGATGCGGTTAAAATTGTTTGAAACGGGGTCCTATGAAAAACATGTTGTTGTGGTAGCTTCTCATTTTCAACATTGATGCTACTCAGTTTCACCTGCCTTATCGTATAGCGTACAGAATCATCAGACGCGTCTACTAGGTTATCAAGAATACCGATCTATCTATAATTACTACGTAGGCTAAATTGCATTCGCATCTTATTCCTCTCTGCACGATTGAAATACTCACAAACGGATGCTTTTAAATTGCTATACCCAGAATACAGGCGAAAATTATACGTTTTTATTAGGGTTTTAAAGCGACCATTATAAAAATATTCTCCCTGATCAAAGTGCAAGGTCTGCGGTATACGTCCCCTTGACAAGTGTTGACGTCACTGCGGTTCCTGCATCATTACCATTCTTATTTCGTAGGCGTACGGCCGAGGCAAATTTTGAGACAGTATCGATGACGGTTAGGTGAAATTTATGTTTGGAGTTTTTACGCGCGTACGATGAAATATCAACGAGATCAGCTTGCCATGGTTCATCCAAACCGCGAATGTTCACAAGTAAAAGGTCTAGTAGCGTCGAGTTCATCAACGCTTCGCACAACGAACGAGTTTTTTATTTGAAGCGCTTAACGTAACGCTACCGACTTTGTCCTTCCGATGTAACACTGGGATGACAGTGGTATACCGCACGAGGCAGTTTGAACGATAATTCGAACCATCTTGCGAGGAGCTCCCACGATCGACGCGGCGGAATCCGACAAGTACTCGAAGCTGTCAATATTTACGCAAAAATCGGCACAAAATCGTGTCAATTATCCACAGACGCTTCAGTTAAGATAGAGCGCATCGTCGCCGTGCAAGGGCTCAAGACACCCGCCAATGAGTTTATACTAAAGGAGATATCCATCACCAAACTTAACGACAGGAACGCTGACCCGCAAAGTAGATATGAATTGAAGGCATATAAAACAATAGTTTATTAATAATAAAATTAAACAATTACATAATCATAGTGTATGCTATGCATTAAACCTTGGTGTGTGTGTGTGTGTGTGTGTGTTTGTTTTTATTTTTTTAATTCTTTTATTTTAAATATCCGCAGCGGTAGTCGTTCTGAAACAAACAAAACATGCATTTTTCTTATCAATCTATCCAACACAATGATATTTAGAATGATACTAAAGTAAAAAGATAATACTCACAATCAGCCCTGTATACGTTCAAACAGGTTGGACACATGTCGCGCGTGACAATTTGATGTAGCGGTCCACCGCAGTTGGTGCAAAAGATTCCGCGCATGGCTATAAAGCGTTCGCTGTAGTGACCACATCTTTTGCGAAGTCCTTCAAACATATCCCGTACATCGAAGTAGCACGAAACACAATACTTTGATCGATGATTTTCGGTAAAGTATATGTAATTCACGCAATATACGGCTTCCCGGTTCAGCCGATTAAGCTGACGCCAGTCCAGTAGGTCCTCTCGCACATCATGGTATTCATCATCTGACCCACCGCCGTATGCGGAATCTGCCTGTTCAATATCACTATCCAGTTCGTCTATTTCAAGCAGTACGATATCGTCACGAGCGATCACTTCTACTTCGTCGTCATAATCGGCGTTGTCAACATCTATTTCGTCGTCACCATCAACGGCGATATCAACAATTTGTAGGTCGTTATCATCGGCGATATCAACAGCTTCTACTTCGTCGTCATTATCCTCGATATCCACCACCTCCATTTCATTATCAACGACTAGATCGATCACTTCACGAATTTGGCTAACCATTATTTCACTTTTCTTCGTTCTGCGACTCTTTCGTTTCAGAATGACACCTCGGAGGTTGGAGACTGGAATGGTGAAAACTGCGTTCACGATACTTTTTGAAATTTCAGTTTTTGGATCCTCATAGGATTGAGGTATGGTGGGGATGGCCAATAGGACGCGTACACGGTTTTCCTATTCAACATGTAGGAATTAGTCGGGAAGTGCACACGTCCTATTGGCCATCCCCACCATACCTCAATCCTATGAGGATCCAAAAACTGAAATTTCAAAAAGTATCGTGAACGCAGTTTTCACCATTCCAGTCTCCAACCTCCGAGGTGTCATTCTGAAACGAAAGAGTCGCAGAACGAAGAAAAGTGAAATAATGGTTAGCCAAATTCGTGAAGTGATCGATCTAGTCGTTGATAATGAAATGGAGGTGGTGGATATCGAGGATAATGACGACGAAGTAGAAGCTGTTGATATCGCCGATGATAACGACCTACAAATTGTTGATATCGCCGTTGATGGTGACGACGAAATAGATGTTGACAACGCCGATTATGACGACGAAGTAGAAGTGATCGCTCGTGACGATATCGTACTGCTTGAAATAGACGAACTGGATAGTGATATTGAACAGGCAGATTCCGCATACGGCGGTGGGTCAGATGATGAATACCATGATGTGCGAGAGGACCTACTGGACTGGCGTCAGCTTAATCGGCTGAACCGGGAAGCCGTATATTGCGTGAATTACATATACTTTACCGAAAATCATCGATCAAAGTATTGTGTTTCGTGCTACTTCGATGTACGGGATATGTTTGAAGGACTTCGCAAAAGATGTGGTCACTACAGCGAACGCTTTATAGCCATGCGCGGAATCTTTTGCACCAACTGCGGTGGACCGCTACATCAAATTGTCACGCGCGACATGTGTCCAACCTGTTTGAACGTATACAGGGCTGATTGTGAGTATTATCTTTTTACTTTAGTATCATTCTAAATATCATTGTGTTGGATAGATTGATAAGAAAAATGCATGTTTTGTTTGTTTCAGAACGACTACCGCTGCGGATATTCAAAATAAAAGAATTAAAAAAATAAAAACAAACACACACACACACACACACACACACCAAGGTTTAATGCATAGCATACACTATGATTATGTAATTGTTTAATTTTATTATTAATAAACTATTGTTTTATATGCCTTCAATTCATATCTACTTTGCGGGTCAGCGTTCCTGTCGTTAAGTTTGGTGATGGATATCTCCTTTAGTATAAACTCATTGGCGGGTGTCTTGAGCCCTTGCACGGCGACGATGCGCTCTATCTTAACTGAAGCGTCTGTGGATAATTGACACGATTTTGTGCCGATTTTTGCGTAAATATTGACAGCTTCGAGTACTTGTCGGATTCCGCCGCGTCGATCGTGGGAGCTCCTCGCAAGATGGTTCGAATTATCGTTCAAACTGCCTCGTGCGGTATACCACTGTCATCCCAGTGTTACATCGGAAGGACAAAGTCGGTAGCGTTACGTTAAGCGCTTCAAATAAAAAACTCGTTCGTTGTGCGAAGCGTTGATGAACTCGACGCTACTAGACCTTTTACTTGTGAACATTCGCGGTTTGGATGAACCATGGCAAGCTGATCTCGTTGATATTTCATCGTACGCGCGTAAAAACTCCAAACATAAATTTCACCTAACCGTCATCGATACTGTCTCAAAATTTGCCTCGGCCGTACGCCTACGAAATAAGAATGGTAATGATGCAGGAACCGCAGTGACGTCAACACTTGTCAAGGGGACGTATACCGCAGACCTTGCACTTTGATCAGGGAGAATATTTTTATAATGGTCGCTTTAAAACCCTAATAAAAACGTATAATTTTCGCCTGTATTCTGGGTATAGCAATTTAAAAGCATCCGTTTGTGAGTATTTCAATCGTGCAGAGAGGAATAAGATGCGAATGCAATTTAGCCTACGTAGTAATTATAGATAGATCGGTATTCTTGATAACCTAGTAGACGCGTCTGATGATTCTGTACGCTATACGATAAGGCAGGTGAAACTGAGTAGCATCAATGTTGAAAATGAGAAGCTACCACAACAACATGTTTTTCATAGGACCCCGTTTCAAACAATTTTAACCGCATCATTATGTAAATAAAAATTGACAATAAAGAGCGTTGAGAATCAGTAAACTAAGAGTGTATTCTGAAAGGATTACGCACCGAACTGGACAGCGCAAATATTTGCCATATATCGAGAGAAAATCACAAACTCTGTAGCATTTCATCTGACGGGCGATAACGATGGAGCCGTTGCAGGTGATTTGTACGATCAGGAGCTGCTTATATGTCGAAATTATGTCGAATATGTCGAAATTGATCTCATTGACAAAGTATTATAGCAGCGTAATAATCGAGTGTTTGTAATGGGGTTGACTTTCGACAATACTCACAATAGCTGAATGAGCAAACCTGATATGGAGCGGACAATAAAAATGTTTTAAATTTTATGACACCTCTCTCTCTTTCTCTCTCCTGTAGAACCGTATCAGGAGAGTGTGAGGAAAAATTAGGTGATTCGTCAAAATACAGCGGGCACTTCTTCATTTTCTCAGTTGAAAAATTCATGAACCAATTTATTATATACAACAGACAAACGCGATAATTTACAAACGTCGTTTCTCACAGGGTTGATTATTTGCAGAACAAGCTTTTTTTTTACAATTATTTTACAAGCTTATCTACAATTAAAAAAATACACCCTACGATTGTATCCTATAATGCCCCCACGGCAACGTTTTCGTGGTTCCAGGTATGATATACCGTTTGTCATCGCGCGGACTTAGAGCAATTTTTGTCTCGTTGGTGGTGTACACTTCATGCAACATCGATCGTATGCATGCTTGCTGATCAGTCATTCCGATCTGGTCGTACAAGCATTTCGTGTAATCCTCGAAGGAGATCTTTCTCACCCCGATGTTACTCGTATCGCGCTTCAGTTTCTTCGTAACGTCTTTACCATCGACTCGCACTGCATACATTTTTGCTCTAACCCCGACAAATTCCGTCATTATTCGACCATTATTTTCGTCTTTCATAAGGCCGGGAACATTTTTGTTGACAAGCGGTATATCATACCCATTGCTCGCCGGGTACTCGCTCGTATCGAAACGATGGATATTACGCTTCATGTCGTCGTACACATCCTCACACTCAATGCTGTATATTAGACTATCCGTATCGGTGTACAACACTGAACATTTTTCTTTATACAGAGGCATCATGTACTCATGATGAAAATCATATAAACACGTTTTCGATATGTCGAGTATGCACATACCCACATATATTGGTTTATTGAATTTCACCTCGAGTTTGCGTAATTCGACAGCAATAAGGTTTTCTGAAAAAACACTCCGGCTATGAAAATTTGGTTTTGCAATGATTGCTTCTGCACCGTACCTGCCCTCCCACCGTGTTAAAATCTTGACGTCTACGTGATTGCGCACGTTTTCTATTGTTTTCCCAAACACCGCATTATTCATCAATTTATAGAGATTTTTTTCAAAATTATTCTTTGCTTGGGTCCGGAACTGCGCGTTCAGCTCGATATATGTTCGTAGCCAGGGCGATTGGGAGAATTGGAGTATTCTATGAATTTTGGTGATTTTGAGACCGTGTCGTACACACTGCTGCAGATTGCGATAATGAATAACATACCGTTCCTTGTTATACACGGTTGCAAGCAGTTTTTCGTATTGTCCACCCGGTGGTTTACCATGTGTTGAACAAAACGGTAAGTCCGTGTGTGCATCGTGTAGACATTCCGGGTACTCTAAGTCAACCTCAAGAATGTAATCGGTCGGTGAATCTAGCGCGATAGATGATAAATCGAATGTCGACAACTCATCGACCCATCGAAAATCAGCATAGGGCAATGGTTGACACATTGCCCATCCATACGAATTATTCACATCGAAATACATCAAGTATGATGAGGACCTTGATGGATCGAATGATTCCATGTATTTGTTATTGGCGTGCGCATATCTATTTGAGCACTGACTCAGGCCACCGCGTATACCCCGTTCAACGAATAATACCATGTCAATGTCGGTGAACAATTCGAAGTTGACGCATGTATGTTTCAACATTGCATCCCATGTGTAGCCGGGGAGAGTGTAGTAATAAGCGGGGTCGAGCCTGTAACGCTCCATACAGCTATTGCGGAAGTTCTCAAAAACGTCGGCCAGCAACAAAACTTCGGTCTTCAAATACAAGTCACTATATTCACCTAACGTTTGAATAGAAAACCGTTCCCATACATTCTTGGCGTGAGCGTATTCGTTCTCACTTACAATGTCACCAGTCAAAGTACTGTAGAATGCGTCTCGTGGCGGTAGGTGATAGTCTTCCAGTCGGTTTACACTATCGATATATTCATTGGGGAAGACGCCCTTTCGAGTTAATAGGACGAAACTATCGTTTGTTATGTCACGAAATTGCGAACGTAAAATTTTTAGTCTGTCCATTGTCAAAAATGAGGCCAGGTCATCCAGACTTGCATTGAGAAATTTGTATGAATCGACGAAGCGTAATTGAATCGGTTGTGATTTGCCTGCCGTACGAAATGTTTTTGTAAAAGAAATGTATTCCTCTTTAGTTATGGGCAGCACGGTGGTTTCCCCCGCGAATGCTGTGGCTAGTTCCTCGATGATGAGCTGTGCACCATAGCCGGACAAATTATGAAAAAATACGGGAATGAAAAAATACCGTTGGTAATTCAAATTGCAGTTAGAATGGGCGGGACCTCTGTAACGTCCGGTCAGAAGGCAATGATCACGAACGCGTATGTCGTCTTCGGCAAATGGTTTTTCACATATATGGCATTGAGCAGCGCTTCGAAATTTTGCCCGCTCATCCGGAGTTAGAAGTACCACGGGGACACTATCCGATCGAATATCGTTGATGCGCAAAGCTAAATTTTTAAGGTTCTCAACAAACCATGGGATGCAATTGGCATCGCGCCGCGAGTAGTATCCCGATAACGAATCGTCATACGAGCACTGTACGTAGTACGCTACGCTAAACACTTCGTGCTGTTGCTGTACATTTTAGTTGTCACCATTTGCCAAAACGCACTCGAGATCCGCATAAATCACAAATGGAAGTCGCTCTTTTCGTTGAAAGTTTTCGAACGCTAGCCATTTCTCCGTTTTACCAGGTAATCGAATGGCACAGTCGTTTGATTTTCCACAATCCATCTCGTGCGATCGTAATTTAGCCTCCGTGTAAAAGTAGTGCAAACACCTATAACAAAACGATAGAAAGAATTATATTATTGAAGTACATACTTGCTCATATGTGTATTTTCGAGTATGCTTCTTGTTACTCACCGATCGCAGATGTGTTTTTTCCTTTTTGTTTTGTTCAGCTGCGTGCTCACGAGTCGGGATAAATTTTTGATCCATAGAAAGTGTCCCACGTTGTGGTCCGATGAATCCTCCACGTACAGCAAATTGACGTGTTTATCGAACTTTTGGTCACATACTCGAATCGGAACGATGTTTTTCTTTTCAAATGTATATACATTAATTGAAAGTTTATTTTGCGATTCAAACTTCTTTATTTGATTTAGAGTCATTGGAAAAACAATGCCTTGAAGCTGCAGTACAGTTGAGTAATGAGGATACGAAGATATCATGTTCACATTTGTTTTCGCTGGATGAAGAGCAGCCACCACTGACCACGCGAAACATGCGTTATCCTTAGACTTTATATTCACCACCGCTTTCTTCAGGATTATTTCCCGCGACAAAACAGTTGGACATCCGACACGCATTGGATTGTATTTGTTGATATTTAAAGTTAAGTTCAGTATCCGCGACAATGTCCATCCGCTATCCCGTTTTTGAAAATCTTCGAGGGATGCTAAGGTAGGCTCGACAACTCGTTGTGTATACCACTCACGTAAATTGGATGTGGTAAAAAGTTCAAAGTTCTTCGTGTTGATACTTTTAGTTGCACGTTTGTCACCTGACTCAAATTCACCATTGAAAACTGTATTCACTTTTACACTGAAGTGTTTGTTGGTAATGTCTTGCACGTGTGAAAGCATCATATCACACGCCGCTTCGAGAAACTGACGAGGTTCAATATGGTTGTTATTGATGACGCAGCCGGTCAGGACACGATTTTCGAACGTCGTATCAATCTCTCGCCAGATCAAACCACGATCACTGTTTCGCGCACCCGCATGTAAAAATCGTCTGCGTAGAACATTTTTTAAACCTTCTAAACGAGCGATTCCTTCTACCAACGATTGCGGATTTCCGAGTGATAATCGCGGTCGTTTAATTCGGCTTTTCGTTTCCAATGACTCCACACACTGATCACATTGTTGCTCCCATACTATATACTCTTCCACGGAATTTATAAGTGCGGCTTGATCGCGCAGATTTTGTTCAAGTTGTGGAATTTTCTCAGCCATTTTCACGTGAGTTCACAACGGAAGTTTCAAGAGTTGATGTCTGCAAAAGTGACTGCTCGATTCGTAGTGTAAAGCCTGCGGTGGTAGAAGTCGTTTTCATTCGGGAATCTTTTTTCCATATTTTTCCTCTATCTTAGGAGTGCACTATAGTTCCACACTATAGTGTTCTTATATTGTAATACTATAAGAATAGTGGGGAGGCATGGAAACGAAATGAACCAGTTAAAGGGGAGTATAACTGTGGAAGATCTGGGGTTTTCACACAAAAAATCGTGCGGTGGCATCCTCGCATTATTGAGTACTTTGCATATATAAATACCTCGGTGTCACCTGTGGAAATGAAAACAAAACCCGGATGTAGTGACATTTTGGAAGAGCGCGCCTCTTTGTTACTACGGCTGCATAAAATAAGTTTTATAGGTGAGGACTTTATTTCACATCCAGCATTTCTATGGCATTCATTTTTCAAGTAGGTGTGATAGACGCCGACTTTCACATCTGCATGCACACACACACACACACACATACACACACACACACACACACACACACACACACACACACACACACACACAATATGTATGAACGGACAAAATGTTGAATAAAAACCTCGATACATGTATTCACGTAAATCATCGCGTTTTTTCTTTACCCGAAGCTCCCTATCCCCGCCATGTAAGACCTTCCTCCCCCATAAGATCCACGCGGCAGAGCCCCCACCCGCTTGCTCTAGCGGGAAACAGGTCCTCGATATATGCAGAAGACACCACCAGTCAGTCTATTCGGAAAAGCCGCTCGAAACCACCCCCACTTAGCCACGAGCTCCCGAAAAAGGGCCCAATCCCCCCACCCCCTCCGACACCGCCGGCTCCCCCCCACCACTAATTCCCCATACGTGCCACAGCGACGCAACCGCGACCGCCAGACACCCCCACCACGCGCCGCCGCGGGATACCCACTACACCACACCTGTGACGTCATCGTCGTCTCCCCAAATACCGATGCCTCTACTTACTGAAAACGCCGATTCATAATGTAGTATATATGCATAATAATTTATTGTATACATGATACAAATAATAGTAAGTATACGAACTCTCAATTTTATTCCATCCTTGTTGTATTTCCTGGTCGTTTTTTATTCGTATAGCTCTTCCGATAACTTTTCTTAGTCCCTCGATATCTTCGTATCTTATCCTTTGCCATATTGCTCCCACTCCTACCTTCTCCATGGTTCCCTTCATTTCCAGTCCCCATTTGGATAGGTTTGCATTCAATATTGCTCTGGCTTCTTCTTTCATCCGGTATTTTCATTCAGATTCCTCTCACTGTTATTTTTGAGCAATAGTTTGCAAAAAAAAAAATTACTCTTCTTTCCCAGACTTGACTTCACACTCAACTATCGACGGGGGAGGGGAGGAAAAGGAGACTTTGAACACTCACAAACAGGACAGTATTACTTCAGAGATTATGGTAGGTTCATTCCGTGGGTAATAGAAAATTCGACCAAGATCCAAAAACGTTCGGAATGTTTTTTTAAATAGACCCTCCACTAACGAACCAATCTTCGCGTATTTATTTCATAAAAATAATTATCCTTAAAAGGGAATGTTGCTTACTGCGAGCCATTTTTGTTCCCCAGCGAAGTAAAATGCACAGTTCGCACTCTCAAACGAGCCTGATCATTCGAATTGCATTTTTTGTTCCCGTGATGTTGGAACGGTCCAATTCAGTCAAATGACGGTTTATGAATTTTTAGCATACGAAAGCATACGAGGTATAAATTAATTGCGTAAATGCTAATTTTTCATAAAGTATACAATTAAGGTAGTACGAGCGCGCAATCTTGTTTTCTATAGATTTTGTTCAAATTTTAACCAGACATTGTTCATATCATTATGCATGTTTGAGTGAAATTTCAGAACAGTCTACTATTTAGATTGGGAGATAATGGGTTTTAAAATTGCAAATTTTAACACCGCAAGGTCTGCATTGAAATTTAGACAGAATAATTTTCCGTAAAAAAATGTTTGTCCCCTATAATAAGAAGACATGTGCCAACACCACAGAACAATATTGTTCAATATTTCGAGAAAAAAAATAATTATCGTGTTCCTAAAGTTAAAAACGTTGGCATAAAAAAATATTTGCATTATAAATATTAATATTATATATTGTTTATGTCATTCATAACTAATTAAAAATTTTGTTCCATTAAAAATTACTTCCAAATAAAAATTTGTGTTGCAGTATTATTTCAAATATGCCACGCAAACTCACGTCATTGGATACGTGGAACGATGGCGTGTTGGCATGTCTTCTTATTATAGAGAACAAATATTATTTACGGAAAATTATTCTGTCTAAAGTTCAATGCAAACCCTGCAGTGTTGAAAGTTGCAATTTTAAAACCCATTATCTCCGAATCTAAATAGTCGACTGTTCTGAAATTTCACTCAAATATGCATAATGATATGAACAATGTCTGGTTAAAATTTGAACAAAATCTAGAGAAAACAAGATTGCGCGCTCGTACTACCTTAAAGGGCAAAATTATGCATTTTTTATATTTTCATTACGAGAATAAGAAAAACTTTTGGCTACTACTAACTTGAAAAAGTACAAAATTATCGATGATTGTTATGAAAAAACTGCGTCTGCGAATGTTTTATACAAGTTAGAATGAAATTTTGATCCATATATAATGATGCATATTTATATTTATGTCACGAGATTATTTATTATTACTTCGTAATCTTTCATCAACCCTTGATGGTTCAATATTGAATGTATATGGTTTACGATGGGCAAGATGGGGTTTTTTTTTCTAAATGTTTCACGAAGGATTAGTTTGCCTTATTTCTTTGTTAGAAATGGCTTATCTTGGTGCTAAATAACCAAAAAAAATGACATCACCCGTGAACGCCTTGCCCATTTAACCGCACGTAAAATGACATACATTAAAATATTTGTTAACTCTGGTGGTTTGTGGTGAAAAAATTTCGAAAAATTCGTAAAGACTCAGTATAGTCTAGACACTAAAATATATTTTTTTAAATGCAATATTGGATTGTGGTTAACGCTCCACCCTTTTTGAATTTTTTTACCCATATCCTGCCAACAGTCTGCAGCAAATTTGGTGCCGAGCACTGAGCATCAATCTAGCAGATCGACGAGTCCGAGGCGATTGATAAAGCAAGTGGCCCTCGAATCTCCACCGCCAGCGATTGAGAGCGATGATTTTTACTTCCGACTCCTCGAGCACGAAAGGAGATCCAAACTCAAGGATCACTCGCGCATGCAACGGGACAGAACTCGAAGATTGGGAACTGGCTCTGGACATCACGTTATCGGCCATACGAAACGAATGGATTCATGGCGAGCTATCAATTTCGTAATTCACTATTTGTTCACTTTCGAAACTGTCAAACTTAATCGAATTTTCTCATTTGCAGGACTGGACCACAAACTCAGCCGAATTTCGATACCGTGACCCAACAAGCTTGTCATGCGGATTTCAACCTTAAGCAGAGTCTGTTCCGTACAGGGGAAGATTGTATTTACGAGAGGTAATATTTTTGTTATGAATCAATAAGAAATAATTCTTCACTGAGAAAAGAAAATCGTTGAATGTGCAAAATACATTTTGTTGTCTCGAAATTTTGTTGTTTTGACAGTTGCTCAGACATGCTCCATAAGCTACAGTTCACACCACTAAAAATGTCGGTTAGATTGACAAAACGTGTTTTATGCCAATCAAAAATCAAGCTGAACGTATTTAAAGATACATTTTGTCAAACCAACTGAATTTTGTATGGATGAACGAATTTTTTTTTTCAGTGTTGATAAGTGATTCTTGAAGGGCCTGCATGGGCTTAGGGCTCGAAAAACAGGTTGATTTTCGATATTTTTTTCTGATGAGAGTATTGGAATGACGCGATTGGGATTTTACACACTATTAAGGGGTCTTCTCACTTTAGACGCTATAAAAAGGCTGATTTCGTGAATTTTTTTGACAGGTTCATATTATAGACATTGATATAAAAGTTGTTACACTTAATAAATACATTTTCAAAATACGTAGAAAAAAAATGTATGTATTTATGTAACCGAAACAAGCTTTAAACACGTTTTTCTCGAAGCAACGTTTTTCGACGGCTTGTTGATAAAATATTCGAAACTACTAAACCGATCCTTATGAAATTTTAACCACATATCCTTTATAACTATATATTTATAGTGCATATTATGAAGTTTTTTTTATTTTGATAATTACTTTTTTTTGCGAAAAACGGTAAAAAAACACGTTTTTTTGTTTTTTTTCACAATATGTCCGCCATTTTGTTATTTTTGTATACATAAAAAATTGTATAATATGCGCCATAGCCATTAACACACTGAATCTACAACCGTTTGATTTTTTTGTTTCGGATGATCCATCTCCGAGATGTCATCAACGGCGCAGACCTTCAATTTTTTAGGACATTTTTTTAACTACCATTTTGGAACCGATGTGTTGGTCTAGTGGTTAGTGTACCTGCCTCTGAAATCAACACATCGGGAGGTCGCGGGTTCGAATCACCGTCTCGTAGTTTCGTCGAGAAATAAAAACACAGGCGTGACGTAGCTCCAGTTGTACACAGATGTCGCGCACACGGACCGGTACGTGTGTGTGTCGGATGGGTATGGCTGTGTAGCCTGTGAGCTATTTCTCGACGAAACGCGACTAGCTCCGAGGCTGGGAAGCGAACTCGTGACCGGCTGTATTGGTATAGGTTTTCCGCAGTTTCCCTATACCCATGACAGAAATGTCATGATGAATATAATACAGAGGGGGAAGTGGGCTGCGGCCGCAATGGGGAGGGGGGATGATGGAGAGAAAGAACAAGTGTAGAGAGCGGTGGACATATAAGTGGAGCCTTGTAAAAAGCCGAAAAGGGTGTGCAAGTAAAACTTGAAATAAAAAAAAAACTACCATTTTGGTCTACAAATAGTGACTTAAATGCATTTAAAAAAAAACTTTTTAATGTATTTCGAAAGATTAATGTATTTTAGTATATTTATGAAGTTTATCAACTTTTATATCAATATCTATAATATAAACCTATAAAAAAAAACATGAAAATAGCCTTTTTAGCGTCTAAAGTGAGAAGACCCCTTAAGGCGTTACATATATGTAGCTCACCGAAAAAAAAGACTAGGCGTTTTTTTTAAATACTGATAAAGCAGTGAAAATGAGGTTTGGAAAGTTTGATCTAATGTATTGACGTATACAAAAAAAATTATGAAAACAAATCGAAATCGTGGCTTGGTCGTAGCTACACTAAGATCGTTTTTTCCGTATTTACGGAATTAAAAATTTCGTTTTTTCCGTATTTACAGAATCAATCATTCTGTAATTTATTAGTTTTACTAGCGAAGTACACTCGATTATTAAAAAATATAGTTTTTGCCCACATCGCCATCATATTGGATACATTTTTTTGTTTAAAAAAATAGGCTGTTTTGTGCGTTTCGGAGGCGCTTCGAAAAATGAGCTGTAAGAAAAAAAAATTCGCGTACGATTGCTTTTGCATATCATTCTTGTGATATCTATAGATCATTTAAGCCAATAAAAAAAACGGTGAAACATGTTTTTCTACGCAGATGTAACGCTTTAATACATATTCTTGCCAAGTTCAAGTTTTTTAGTGGAAAATGTTCATAAACAATGAAGTTATTATTAATTAAACAAAGTGTCTCCTTTGATTTATGGTTAATCGGTGTAGGTCGTTCGAGCAACAAGGGTGATCTAAAATAAAAAAAAGTCACTTTTAGAGTAATAATAATATATTGGTATGGCTGGATATTATTTGTAAAATTTCGAAAATTACAAAAATGGCGGGGTGTGTAAAAAAAACCTTCGATGTTCCACCAAAAATGAGGCTCTAATTTTTTGTCATTAACAAATGGATAAACATACAAAAAAGTTATCAGCTCATACCTTAAAAAATGTTTCAAACTATACTTTGTCCGAGTTTTAAGGTATTCCTTTCGCGGAGGGCCGTATTTTGTGGGGGCATATGCAGGGCCTTCTGAATCGTCGGTATATCACAATTGCGCTTGATAAAAAAAATAAGTTACAATGGATTATTATACACAACAATAAACTAGAATACAAAAATTCGTGCAAATTTAGTAGATTGAGACATTTTTACATTTATTTGAAACGTCACGGCTACAAAAATTCTTCCGCTAGTCACATTTTTCTAGAATTATTTAGTGTATAAATTATTAGATAGAAATGTGGCCGGCGTGTCATGTCCATAAAGTGCTGTATAAATAAGACGGTGTTTAGGGCCGTAATTTTTCGTCAAAGGTTCGGTAACTTGGCTTCAAATTTGACCAGTATACTGGGATGAATTTTTACTTCATTATAGACGAAAATCAGTTAAGTGTAAAATATTTGGGTTCGTGAAAGGAATACCTTAAGTGAGTCGGACGCAGAAAAACGCAGAAAAAAGGGGCACTCATGAGAATTTCTACAAAATCTTTATTGTAAATTAAAGTGAAGACCCTATGAAACTATACAGTGAAAAAAAAATCATTTTTTTCTTATTTCAAGCATATACAAACCGCCTAAGACATGTAAAATTCCATATGGGCCAACATTTTGCACAGCCTCTATGACATTATGTATTGGACTATAGACAACAACAGATATTATTCTAGCTGTATGTTTTCTATTATATAAATTTATCTGCAATAATATAATTGATTTGAACTTACGTTATATCATGATCTATTATTTTTTTTTATGTTGCATATATGCATGAGATCAAACTTTATATGTTGTCCGATGCTTTTACGAAATTTCAGATGTTCCGAATGCGGTACCATAAAGGAAGAGTATTCGGACGAAGAACTGGGACTTTGTATCATAACTTTGGGCACTTTTATACATCGCGAGCCCGCACTCGCTGCACCCTTACTACCGGAAATTCTCACAATTGTTACAAAGTACGTCACGGTAGGCCTGCATTGACCAAATAATCGTCCTTTAAATGACGTGCTGCAGAAATTACCTGATTGTTTATTTCTTCACCTTATGGTTCATTTCTTCACTGCATGGCTTCTAATTGATACATTTTTTAATTATGACACGACACGTATTTTCTCATGTTCCCAAATCTACATTCATACGTGTACGTACACATATGTTTTTCAATCACCACATTTACGAGACTTAAGGGGGGAAATACCTTTAGGCGAGGAAAAAATTACTGATATTCGTGATTTTTTAAAAGGTAAAATTTCTTCACCATTTTCGAGACCTAGGGTTTGTTTTATTACTTCTTTTGGCTGTTACGTAGCATTATTTTATTAATTCTTTTTAAATGGCGGACGTACGTATAACAGGTAGATATAATGTTGTCGAACGGCGTGACACGTAGCGTCGGCGAGATTAATCTGAAAAAAAAACAACGAAGATTTTTCTTTCATAAACACTCATACGCAGAATATGAACCAAGAAGAAGTGATAAATGTTGAAAATCGATGAAATTGTACGCTTGGAGACAAAAAGATTAAATTTTCCAAAAAAAATGTTACATTTTGCAATAAAAATACTTTTTGTGTTTTCAAAAACATTAAGGGCCATATTTAGACAATAAGGTTAGAAACGTTTATTCTAAATTTCATCAGATTCGGTCGATTAGTTTTTTAGCTATACGTCACGCCAGTTTCGCAAATGCAGTTTAGAAGACCGTGCCATAACTTCTCAATTTTTAAAGATTAATAATAAAAGATAACTCTAACAGCGAAAAGTAGTAATAAAACATAACCGAAGTCTCAAAAATAGTAAAGAAATCTTTCCTTTAAAATAAAATCATGAAAAACAATATTTTTTTTCCTCGCTTAAGGGTAAGCTGCCCCCTTAACGCTATATTTTCAAACATCTCGTTTTAATTGCAGAGTCGCGCTTAACGCAATGTATCCATGGCAAAACGAAACGAACATGCATCTCCCAGGCGGTGCAGTGAGCGTGGCTCATCAATTCCTCAGATGCGTCTTGCACCAACTGGCACCGAATGGCATTTTCGTACAAATGTTCCAAACCCATATCAACGGTAATTCATATTTGTATATTTATATTTTAACCCTTGGTAACTCGACAAGGTAAAAAGCTGAAAATAGTTGACTTTATCGCGTGTTTTAATAAATTAAAAAAAACACGGATTATTTCGTTTTTGAAAAATTTCGATTGGGAGACCTAGTTATAAAGCAATAAAGGAAGTGTGACAGACATGTTACATTTTGTCATAAGATTCCTTTACGACGTACGGAATGCTTTGAACCAAGTTCTTTTGCTTGTTGTGGCAATAAGCCATGCCACATTTTTCACACGATTGGGGTAGAATGTCCATAAGTCGAATATCCGCAAGTCGAATTTCCATAACCGAATATCCATAAGTGCGAATATCCATAATTCGAAGAATCATAAATCGAATATCCATAAGTAGGATATCCATAAGTGCCAATATCCATAAGTCAATATCCATAAGTGAATATTCATAAGTCGAATATCGATAAGTACGAATATCCATAAATGAGTATAGAAAAGAAATAAGTTCCAGAAATGGCGGGAGGTAGAGAAAAAGTGAGTATAGAGGGAACCCAAACAAACTCACTTATCTCTACCTTCCACCATTTCTGGCACTCATTCATATCTATACTCACTTATGGATATTCGACTGATGGATATTCGACTTATGTATATTCATACTTAGGGGTATTCGACTTATGGATATTCAACTTATGGATATTCGTACTTATGGATTTTCGACTCAAGGATATTCACTTATGGATATTCGATTTATGGATATTCAACTTATGGATATTCAACTTATGGATATTCACTTATGGATATTCGTACTTATGGATTTTCGACTTATGGATATTCACTTATGAATATTCGACGACAGTGTTTTCACATATAGTACAGTCGTGCCGTATATTGGAATCGAAAAAAATTAGAAGAAGGCTAGTTTTTTGACAGGTGATTTTGTAGGTGGCACGAGTGCTAAAACCAAGTTTGCCTAAAAATTGGGGGGTAGGGTTTTTTAGGGGATGGGAGTGGATTAATGCCAAACTACAACCCCTACGAGGTCGGCGCCAGGAGACAAAATGTTCAGAAAAATCCGGGTTTTATTTTTGTCCATAGCGCCGAAGTCGTGGACGTTCATTTTTGGGGCGAAAAAGTGGGGTGAAATTTTGAAAAATTAGTTTTCATTCGATAACTCTTTAGGACAAATTCATACAATTTTTGTTCAAATGGAAACGTTGTAGCCCTTGAAAAGACACGTCGATCGAGTATTCGATCAATCCTCTCCAATAATATCTTCACCCCCAAAAGAATTGTTGAAGAATTAACAAAAAAAATTGTTTATTGAATAACGCAAAAACAATCGTTTTTTCGGGGATGGATCAAATGTACGAAATGTAGAGAATAATTTTCTCTATATTTTCGTTCCTATGCACAACCTTTGAATTTTGCTTTTTCGAACCTCTCTCAAGAGTTGAAAATTCAAAATGAAATTCTGGGAAAACTATTGACCGAAACTAAAGAGATACGAGTTTGGCGCTGTGGACAAAAATGTAGCTGAGGCTTCAAGCTACAAATTCTTCCACGACGGCGAATTCGTGCCGTCAATAGCTTTCCCAGAATTTCATTTTGAATGTTCAACCCCCGAGAGGGGTTGGAAAATCAAAATTCAAGGGTGGTCCATAGCAACGAAAATATGGAGAAAATTATTCTCTACATTTCGTACATTTGAACCATACTCGAAAAACCAATTGCTTTTGAGTTATTCAATAAACTATTTTTTTTTTGTTTTTTAACCATTTTTTGGGGGTGAAGATATTATCGGAGAGTGATAATCGAATACTCGATTGACGCGTCTTTTCAAGGGCTACAACATTCTCATTTGAACAAAAAACGTACAATTTTTTTCTAAAGAGTTATTGAATTAAAACCGATTTTTCAAAATTTCACCCCACTTTTTCGCCCTCAAAATGAACTTCCACGACTTCGACGCTGTGGACAAAACTAAAGCCTGGATTTTTCTGAACATTTTTTCTCACGGCGCCGACCTCGTAGGGGTTGTATTTTGGCATTAAGCCACCCCCATCTTCTTTCATCCCCTAAAAAAGAACCCTACACCCCGATTTTTAGGCAAACTTGAATTTAGCACCCGCGGCACCTACAAAATCACCTGTCAAAAAACTAGCCTCCTTCTAATTTTCTCCGATTCCGGGTTTTTCAGCGACAGCACGACTGTACTAATACCGTTTATCGTTTTGATTTTTTGCTTTTACTTTCGCAAACTTTACGCACACTCGAATCTTGCATTCTAGCCATAAGTGCACGTGATATAAAGGGCTAACGTACGTCAACTATTCTCTAAAAATCTACGTTTTTTTTCTTCAAATTTACATATTAGCTTATTTTATTGATTTATTACGTTTGTTGTCAAGAAACACAAACGTGGAGCCTTTAAATGAGAAGAATTACGGAAGAAATTTCTTCCGTAATTCTTTTGAATAAAGTTACCTAAAGAATCTAGCTAAAAAAGAAAAGTATTTATTGTGGATTTTCTTCACTCGACTTTATAATGCAATTGCTACAATTTATTTGCTGCAGAAAAAACAAGGAAGCAGTTTTTTAAGAGTGTTGCTCAGGCTTTACTGGATTTCAACGAACTCAACCCCATCGCACCTCTTCAGTTGTTGCTCGAGGTAAAATATTTTGATCTTACAAATTTTCTAGTCCACCAAAAAAAAATGCTTTCAGTTCTCAATGCATGTTGGTTTTTTAAATAAATATTGTTATTTACATTAGTGTTGCCGAAAAGTAGAAACGGTAATTAAAAAATATGGTTTTTTTTTTGCAAAATAGCATCATTTTGAGCAATTTTTTTCGCTGAAGACATGTATTTATTTTTGTCTGCGGAAAAACAGTTTTAAGGGGGGGAAACCCCCCCCCTTAAAGAAAGGCTTGATGAGGGGTGATTTTGCAGTTTCACCCACAAGCAGTCCACCGATCTCAATGAAACACAAACCAAAATTCTTCCAAAGTAAAGCAATAAAAAATCGTCTATAAGATAATCGAAAGAAAAAAAATAATTACCGGATCACACGTCTGTATTTTAGGGGTCGTTTCCTCTTTTAAATACGTTTTTTTCCGCAGATAAAAAAAGGATAAGATTATGACACCCCCCCGATCGAGCTGAAATTTTGCACAAACCTCCCTTTTAATATTTTAAGTCAACCCCTTAAGGGATTTTTGGCGACTCGCAATAGTTTTCCAGGTACTAATTTTTTAAGTTTTTTTTAGAGCGCTGACTATATATAAATCTGCTACGTCTCCGTTCACACCTATATATGTTTACCCAAAAAAATACACAAACAAACCCAAACAAACACAAACAAATCCAAACCCAAAAACTATTGAGTGTCGTCAAAAATCCCTTTAAGGGTTGTCTTAAAATATAAAAAGGAAGGTTTGTGCAAAATTTCAGCTCGTTCGCGGCGAGGGGGGAGGGGGGGGGGGGTCCGGAACGTTACCGAAAAAGTCGAAAGCGGACACTTAAGTGATGTTCCTTCGTTAAGGCCTTAGGCCACAGTAACGGGTATAAAATCTTGTGCGAATTTAACCATTTTTTTCGTATGAAAAAGTGATTTACTCATAAAATTAATTACATATCTATTTAGTATGAATATCAAGCTGTTAGAAAATATATATTTAATTTTTTTATGTACAAAATGGCCAACTACTAATATTTTCTTTTGTTATCTTTTTTTAAGGCCCTCCGCGGCGTGACATTTAGCATCCACAATTTTTTACCTAGAACAAGAAACAAAAATTCTCGTCAATCTACATTAGAATACCTAGAGAAGTACGTACGGAATTAAAAAAATTTTGTTTTATTCAAAAGCTGTAGGTGTATGAACTTAAGAAAAGGTTTTCGTTGAAAAATTTCGGTATAACTGCTCATAAAATGAAAAGTTTTCAATTAATCAGAAATTCCGTACGTGCTTCTCTGCGAAATGCAATTAGGAACATAACTTTTAAATTTGAAGTAAATCGAGTGAAAATTGTTGAAGTTATTTGTCACGTCGATTGTAAAAAAAACTGTTTCGAGAACTTTCGAGTAGTAGTGCGATTTTGTACATCGAAAAAAAAATATATATTTTTTCTAACAACTTGATATTCATACTAAATAGATGTGCAATTAATTTTATGGGTGAACCACTTTTTCATACGAAAAAAATGGTTAAATTCGCACATGATTTTATGCCCGTTACTGTGGCCTAAGGCCTTCAGCCAATAAAACTAAAACAGTCAACTTTTTTTTTCTATTCAGTTGTAACGCCAACTTGACATTGTTTTCTCATATTATTTGGAATTGAAGTATTCTTTTGTCGTACCAAAAGATTTTCCAGAAGTGTGAAAACATACCAATTTATGTTTTCCCATCCTATGGCGATCGTCAAGAAAGTCCAATCTTTTTTTGCATCTCTCAAATGGCAAGAATTTTTTTTGCCACTTGGATGTTCCATCGCGGACATAATACGACATTATTTGTATTTTTAATTTGTCTTTCTGGGAAATTGGAATTTTCAGACTTTAAACGGCAAAAAATCGTTGCCGATCGAGTCGTTGCCGATAATTCTGCACAACATAGCGTGCTATCTCGACTGTTTGCCACTCGAGGCGGGTCTCGGACCCGGGGCAACTACTTGGAGCGGTCTATTGACTCAATTCGACGGATTATTTCGACGCATAGTTTTACTTCTCACGTCTCTCGAGGACGTCACGTCGCTTCTTCGCATAATGGTGTCGATTCTGAAGGTCCCGGGGATCCAACAATCCAAGAGCCTACTCGATCCTTTCTCGAAAGTCTTGAGCTACGCCATACAAAATTCTACCATGAAATATACCTACCTGACCGATCTTTGCTATTTCTGTCATCGTGGATTTCCACGCGATCGCGATAAGCACGTACTGGCCAGAACGATCGTATTCGAGCTCGTCCAAGCCATGAAATTCAAGACTACCATACCGGACAACAATTTTCTGCTTCTGCTGCACTTCGTTCTTCAGGTTCGATATAGTCTACTCATTACCGTTTTCCATATCTTTCCTCCATACTAGTCTGAAAGTAGACCCTAAAGAAATTGTCTTAAAGTAATCCTATCGCCAGGCTTCCATCCATAGGATTTTCATAATTTTTGTTGGAGCTTCACTAGATATATTAATAATCGTCTCTGTAAAATTTCATGGTCGGTTATCGACCTAATTACGGAGAAAAAAAGATTAAAATTGCGTATTTTTGTGAAGGAATTCCGAGACGACATGCAAAAACCCAATTTCCGGTCGTTACAAAAGTGCATATAATAGTGGGAATCCGTCAGATTCTTAAAAATAATCAGATTTACATACTTAACACTTGTAGTAATCCAATGCTCTCAGAAAAATTACGCTTATTGACCTAATTTTTATGTAATATCAAGTTAAATTTGAACTTCCGGTATTGGATTTATTACCACTTGGTACGATAAAGAGACGTGACAGCAAGGCAACAGCTGACTGTAGTCCTAACCTCATCTCACTAATTCGAATTTCCACACATATTTCATTTTTAGCCGACATATTTCGCCGACACAAATTTTCCACGCTTTTTACCAATCGTGGCTCGAATACAATGCATTATGTTTCCCGCACCTGACATTGTTTTGACAGATCGACGTTGAAAAGCACGGAGGTTAAACTCGCCTGGTTGAGTAAAAAGAGACGGAGATAGAACCAATTTTGCCAAATATCAAACCTAGAAATACTGCGCGAATCGTTGGAATAACTATTTTTCATTTTTCTAATTAAATGTGAACATTCATTAAACAGTTTATACATGGAAAATTTTAGTTATAACAAATGATTTTTTGGCATATGTTAAAAGTATAAATTGTACAAGTCTTAAGTATGATCGGTGGTATGACTAATGTGAAGCGATAGGATTACCTTAACGCAAGAAATGACTGTCAACAGGACGTGGGTGGAAGCCTACCAACGACGATCGCAGTCGAAAATATGCATACCGAAGTCTCGCCGATTTACAACACCAATGCTTCGGAATCACTGCGATCTCAAATTTGCGACGTACTCGATTTTCTCTCTGATTTTCATACTCTCAGCAAGATCAAGGTAAGCCTACAGCAAGATCCAGCAGGTATAGTCGTAGCCAAAAGATTCAATTAAGGGATCATCACAGTGTAACGGATCGAAAAATGGCTAATTTTCGCGATTTTTTTTTCGATGGGCAAAATACGCTAAGCAGTCTGATTTTTTAATGTCAACTCAAAACACTTATGAAGAAAATAAAATAAAATTTTGAACGTTTAATTTCATTTTTTTTTACATTTTTTTAACGGTTGAAAATGTTTTCGAAAAAAAGGTGTCCTCACGGCGTAAACAGTTATGGCGTAAATATTATCCGAAACAAAATTTGTAAAAAAAATTATTAATCAGTATCAAAGTCGCTATCTTGCTGTGGAGGTTTTGAAAAATCAAATTTGACAAAATGGCGGCGGTTGAAAAAAAAGTATCGAATTTAGACTATTTTTCAACAGTTTTTCGTTAAAAAAAAGATGAAGATTAAAAAAAAACTTTCTATAGCAAGATAAAGAATGACGTGAAGAATGATGTGTCAAAATTTGAGACGAATAGCTTGAAAACTCTTCCTTTGAGAGTATACACCGTTTTGGCAAACGACATTTCGAAAGAAACGCGTTTAAATTTTCGAGTGGGGAATTTTCATATAAATTGTCTACTTACGATCAATCGGTGATGCCAGGTCCATATTTATATCCGACTATACTATCGAATAATGCAAAAAAATCGATTTTTTGAAAATGTTACACTGTTATGATTTACACTGTAATGATCCCTTGATGATACATTTTATAGTCTCCTAAGATCGATATCTAACAGAATTCTGGAGATAATCGGTTATTCATGCAAATAATTTTTTTTAACAATGCCAACAGACGATTCATAAATTTATTGATGGAACTGTTGAACAAATACTCAAAAATGCGTATTTTGCGTAATTTTTCATGAAATGTTTCGATCATCATATTTTCTTCGGAACATTTTCACTAAAATGTATCGAGATTCGAACCACTGAATTAATAATTGCATAAAGACAACCTCAAAGAAATGTAAAAAAAAAAAACTTTACCATATTCAAACAATTCTAATAATATGCCTATTTCGAAAAGTAATGGTATTTCGAGTGGCAAGGGTGGAAAACAATTTAAGTCGCACATCCGTCTCTGCTTTAGCTTAAGTTTGTTATGTCAGTCAAAAATTGCAGCACGGAAACTATCTAAATTGGAAAGAAGGAGGTTTTTTCCACTCTAGTGCGAGAAAGTAAGCTATAAAGGGCCATATATTGACTCGTTGAACAATAAACCACTTTATACACACTGAACATCAATAAAAAAAATCTACAGTATCTACACTAAGAGCGTTTCATTTTGGTCGCTCTGCGGGAGGAACCAGAACTTTTATGGTATTGAAGTTTGCATTGTTGGAATAGAAGGAAAATACTTTTTTTTCGTATATGCCAATTTTTTGCCACTTTAGGCTACAAAATCATCGGATTTTTTTTAAAGAACCTTATTAGGGATGTATTAGCTAAACTTCCACTGAAACGAATTTAGATAGTAATAAAAATAACGAAGTGAAAAAATAAAGAATTTTCGTTGCACTCCAACGATGAAAACTCCAACGCCATGATATTTTATGAATTAACATCTAGCACAAAAATATGCTTCGTCATTTACATTAGTTTTGCTAAAGAAGTACACACGATTATTAAAAAATATAGTTATTTTAGCAAAATGGCATTGTTTTAAAAAAATGTCTTTTTTCGCTAGACAATCGGCCTTCATTTGTTTACAAAAACGAGAATTGTTAATGAATCGTAAAAATTGCGTAATTTGTAAAAGAGAATCTATGTAAAGAGAAGCTACAGTGAACATTTCAAGTCAATCGTATAAAAACGGCTCGAATTATGCGGCTTCCCGATTTCAAAAACGTGATTTCGAGAAAAAATGCGTTGAAAGTTTCAAAACTGATTTAGGAGCTATCGCCTACAGGACGAAATTAAAGCTCTCATTTTTATTTTACGTGTACCCACAAAGGCGTTTTGATACTAAATCTTCAGTTGTTATGTCGTTGAATATTTTTTTTGTTCAACGACTGGACTCAACGACTCCCAATTGCTACTTTCACCGTCTATTTGCTTTCGTGCGTTTCAGAACGCTGGAGGCGTTCTGAAAATTGAAAAAATTAACTTTTCGCGTATAATTCCTTCCGTATATAATTCTTGTGATGTTTATATTAGGTTGGTAAGAAAGTCTTGCGACACCAAAGTGCTCCGTTAAATATTGTTCCTAGCATATCACGAGCTTCTTCCGCCTAGCACTGCAATAAATGCCAATACCTGCTCCACACAATTACAGAAGGTGTTTGAAATTATTAAACAAGAACGTCGTGAACGTCGACAAGTTCGTTTTCCTCCCAACAATGCTCAGCCTCGCATAGCTAAAATAGCACAAAAAACTCTTTCAGAACTAGAATAGGACTGACTACCACATCCACCATACTCACCGGACTTAGCCCCGACAGATTATCATTTATTTCGGGCTTTGAAAAACGATTTACGTGATAAACAAATTGACAATCAAACGGATCTTCAAAACACTCTTGAAGAGTTTTTCAATTCAAGTCCTAAGGATTTCTCAACGGCCGGCATTCAAAGTTGACCAGAGCGTTGGACACGAGTTGCAGATGAAGCGGGAGACTATATTATAAATTAATCTTATCTAGATAAAATGTTATGTCTATTTAGAAAACGTGACATTTCTGTCGCAAGACTTTCTTACCGACCTAATAAATCATTCAAGCGTTAAAAAACAGTCAAACACTTTTTCTACTTAGATGTGACACCTTAAGAGGCTATACCAGAGTTAACGCTGAAAATTTGGGTGATTTTCGGGAGTTCTGGGGAAAAAAGTACTCAATTAAATGTTTCGAAAAATTAAGAATATATTTGGCTATATTTGACCTATATTACATAATTTTGTCATAGAAAAATATTGAGATCGAAGCGACTTATGCACTGACTTCGGAGGCGCAAAAAAAAAGTTCCTCCACTGCTGACATGATTCCGGCCGAATGAGTAGCTGAAACCGAAAAAGGAAAGAATGTCGTTAAACTGGAAGGTATTTTCTGTACAATGACGTAGGATTTTCGAAAAATATCAAAATCTAACAAAATGGCGTAGTTATAAAAAAAAAGTCTGTATTCTTGCCTATATAATGGTCGTTTTTTTCAATGCCAAATCGTCAATTTTCATCCAATCAAAAATATCCTACGTCATTGTAGAGTAAATATATTCAAGAGTACTCAGGTCAAATTTCAAGTCAATCGGATAATTGCTCTTTGAGTTACAATGTCAGCAAATTTAAAAGATCTAATTTCGAGAAAAACGCGTTTAAAGATTGAACTATCGATTTTTTCAAGGTAAAACCATAGAGATACGGCTTTGACATTTTTACAGGATATTCTTGAAAGTTTAAACTGTCGAAAAAGGCAAGAAAATCGATTTTTTGAAAGTGTCACACTGGTATACCCCCTTAACGAATGTTTTCGATATCGAAGTGTTTGACGCATTTGCGAATGGAGAATATCTCGCGTTTCATTGTTGCAGAGTTACAGCAAAGGCATGCAAGCGGGCCTCAACGAGGATACCCTCGGAGGCATGTTGAAATGCGGTTTTGCCCAATATCTGGCTCTGGAAATCACGAGAGGTAACAACAGAGAGAACCGAGCAGTGGCGAGATATCTTCCTTGGCTCTACAGTGCGCCGTCGATGTTGCAGCAGGGGTGAGTTCCAAAGGATTCATTCTTTGAGTATTACAGTATCAGGAAATAAATGGAATGCCTATTTTTTAAGAATTATCCACACGCACATACACACACACGCGTGCGTTACATTTGTCCGTTGTATTTTTCACGGCAATAGAGCACGGGAATACGTTGATTGCATCGGTCACATACGTTTACTTTCCTGGCTTCTATTGGGTGCGCTGACGCACACGGCGATGTTTTCCGGTACGAGCAATACTCATACCCATGGACCACCCATTCCCATTGCCCAACCGATACCCCAAGAAGTCTCGTGCCACGTTGCCGATCACGTGCAAGTTATCATCTCGGGATTTCCCGAACAGTCGAAAACTTCGGTCCTCCACATGTCTTCGCTCTATCACGCTTTCATTCTCTGCCAGGTAAGAATCTTCCAATTTGTTCGTTCAACCATCAGTCCGTGAACCTGGGTCGTTTTCGTCCTGCCCAAAATCATTTTATTCGCAGGTTGCTTAATATTCAATGAAAAAAAAATTTTATAAGAAAAAAACCCTGTTTTCTCTTGAGAACTACGGCCTAAAGATTGACCAAGAATTTTGTCACATTTTTTAATTGACAATTGTTGGTTTGGTAGTGCGAAAACAAAAACGACCCAGGTTCCAATACAATCACGGGTTGAGGGTTAATATACACTGAAATAAAACTCCATGGTATTTGCAACAAACGCCCATGGTAAAAGAGAGGATAGGACAATTCATTATAGTTTATTGATACCGCAATCATAATGAGGTTAACACGACTATAAGCGAAAAGTATACCTCACGTGCGATTTAGAGGGCGTGTTTGACTATCTATTATCCCCTAACTGATTGCTCACTATGGTAAAACGCCTTACAATATAGATACGGTTAATTCAGTGCCATAACAAAAATCAGCGTACAAATACTAACTTCAATCAAACTTCTACTATCCTTTTCAAGTTTGTACCATTCGTATGGTTAACATTAACGTTTTTCGATTATAATTTATTATAAGACCTTATGGAAAGTGGCTATTCAAAAAAAAATTATAGTAAAGTTTACTTACAGCGAAGACGTAAATCATTTACAGCTCCAGCAACCGCAGGTTAACTCTAGGACCCTACACATGGGCACCGCAAACCCCACATTATTAGTGAGAAACGCTAAGATGATTTTTCTTGCTTTGTTCAATCGCATTTTTCACAGTGATAAATTTATATTAGGTTTTTCTCGCAAAGCCTGTTCCATTCGTCAGTTCTCGAGCGTTCGATTTCAAAAAATAAAGATCTCTCTCCGACAAACAGTTCGTTAGCAGCGTTAATTTAAAGTGCTGGGGTGTGCTAACCCCAGTGTAGGTTATTTGTTTCGTGCAGATAGTGTAGGATCCTAGGGTTAATAGTTTCAAGAACTACGCATGTCTCACAAACTGTTACATAGTATGTTTGTTGCAGTGCAAAAATAGGATATCAGTTCGACCATTTTTCTTGGAGTTCACCTTCTGTTGTTGTAGGACACACATTACTATACATTTAGCAGGTCGTATCATAAGGTATAAATCACTATAATATGGTACAAAACTATTGCGAAACCCCAAAAATCCATTTAAACAGTGACTTATATTATTTTAAAAAAAGATTTGTACAAAATGTCACCTAAATCGCAGGTAACAACTATTCGGAAGTACAGCCGGAATTAATTTTGTCACTTATGCCATATATGTGATAAATATGCCAAAAGTACTCGGTAGTGTAGTGGCAGCATGCGTAAGTTAGGCAGAAGGTAAGGAGTTAGGTACTAGGTTAGTTTCCGATTAGGCGAAATATTTTCTTCGAAATAAATCATTACAGGAGGTCAGGGAATGGCGAACTATAATTTTTAAAAAATCATCGAGGTAGACCTCTCAGCTGCGTATTTTATTTTGGATTTATGGAATATTCCATGCATTTTGTAGACGGGCATTGATGCCTTGTACCAACCATTGAAATACACACCAACTACGCATATAGCAGGTCGTATTTTATTAGGTGGCACAATTTACTGTAAACATCGTCGCAAATCACAGGCAACGTTTTCAATTAATGTAAATATACTTCCGTTTACTATTAGAATCTTGGAGAAGTAAAGTTTGGATGGTATCCGGGAATGTCCATTTTATGAAAACCTACTATATTATATAGCATTGAAGAATAAACGTATATTTGTGAGATTGGTGGTTGCGGTTAACATGTGTGCATAGGTCATGCAAGTGCTAAAATATCAATAACCAGTACTATACTTTTGGCAGTAACTATGGCTATAAAACATTATTGTCCCCTCAGGAAAATATAAAATATAGTTAAAATATTGTTGAGAACACCATACATTTCTCTCAGTGTACTGAGGGGCATATCAATCAAGACACACTCCTTGATTTATGCACACCAATTTGTTTCATTAACAATTGGTAGCTATCAATAAATTAGTTTTTGTTTATTTAAATTTCCTATTTTTTAAATTCTATCCGTTTTTTCAGCTCTGGTCCGTGTACTTGGAAGAAATATCGAAGAACAATCCATCTAATAGCGAAAGTCACAACACGACAATGAATATTTTGCTCGAGTTTTGGGGAAAAGTTACGCCGTCGATCTTGAAACTTGTGTCCACGTCAAAAGTCGTAAGTCCATGAAATTATAATTTTTTTGGATAACTGTCTCTTCTTTATTTTTCGACCGGTAATAGGGCAGGTGGAACTTATGTGTATTTATTAAAATATTTTTTTAAGCTCAGTCATAAGAAATGATAAATGCTATCGTATAAAAAATATTATTGAATCAAGTCACACTCACCTGAACCATTCATTATTTTATTACAATGGAATCGGATTTATCTAAAAGTTGACCCAGTCAGTTACTTAGCTCCATTTATTTACTCTGTCATTTTACAGCTGGCAGAAATGGTAAATCTTCATTTTCTGAGTTTACTTGAGGCCCTTCTAGAATGCAGATCGATTTTACTCAGCAAATTATTGCCTCTTTGGAGTCCAATACTTTTTTCCCATCATGTTCAGGTAACAAAAAGGTTTTTCTTCAAATGTAGTTCATTTCAGATTTTTAATTAATTTGGATTGTTCAATTATTTTTCTTCAGCTCCCGGGTCACCTACAGGTACGACTCCAAAATTGTCGCGATTTCCCTCCAACCAAAATGGCTGACCACTTCATCTCGAAGAGACGAGAATCAAATGCGGTTCTCTTACGATGGTTGAACCGTTTGCAATTCAAGATGGGACAAATTGAAATGCAATCGTCCACTGTTACAACACACTTTTATTCTATCTAGAATTATTGGACAAATGTTCAATGTAAATACAGAGAAATAAATTGCACTGGTGAAATATTTCACTTCGATTCAACAATAAAAAGAAAGAAAAAACAATTAAAGTGTCTGAAAAACTCCATCCACGATAAAAAGAAGTTCGTACATGTGAATTTTTTACAGGATCGCATTTCACATCATTTGATCCATAACAATGGTTATCATAATTATTATAATCCAGGTCTGGAAACGGCTACGATATCGACCTGCCCAAGTCGATCCACTTTTCATGACATTTTTCGCCACTACGAAACTTCGCGTCGACGAAACGACGTCGTTTGGCAAAGTTTCGAGGGGATCCGAAGAGCCGTTTCAGAGATTTTTGGGTATCTATATAATTGTTTTACCATACCAACCGCGATGAGGTGTCATTCCGTCTTAAGAGCATGGGATGATACACGGACCAAGGTTATCTTTCATATAACAACACGCGAACAATAAGAGCCAACGGGGAAAGGGTGAGATCACAGATGACCGTGGGTGGGAAGCACCATCCGATAGCAGTGACGCATGTGGCCATGGAGGCTAGAGCACGGTCTTACATACAGGTCTGGAAACTCCGTTAGTTCACATGGTTCCTTTGCTGAAGTTCGCCGCGAGAGGCGCTGCACTCGAGGAGTCAGTGTGCGAGAGAGACAGCAATACTCACTCTACTCACCAAGGCTTGCAACCAGTATTTATCGGAGTTACTACTTACAAATATTTCTACGTATACGTATTCATCATGTGTTGTTTTTCCGAACAGTAAATATGGAGATAGCATTTTATGTTACACCACAAATATAATTTCGCGTTTATCAGTCATATAATAACAACTATTTATCCCTTAGAATTCAAATAATGGCGTCTTATAATGGCAATAAGACAATTTTTTAGTCATTATCGTTCTGCAGGGGGGGGTTTGGCGGAATGTACAAAATACCGAAAAAACCAAAACGTTATTTCCTTTTTGTTGATCGTTCGTTTATTGGTTTGTCAATTTAGACATCTTTTTTTTTACGACAATTTTTTTTTAATTTCATATTTTCTTGAAAGGCCTCATGTGCAACCTTATGTAATAAATTATCGCGAATGATAAAATATCCGAACCATGTTTTTCACATGGAAAGGAAAACGTATATCCCGTTAATACATATTCGAGTGTTAAATCAAACATGTGAACCTTTGTGATTTGATTAATTTATTGCCAAACACAGAACATAAACACTGCGAAGTGGAAAAAAATGCATTCAAATCTAAGATTCTATTTAAATTTAACCTTCGTCCCAGTAAAAAGGAACGCATCAAACGTGATAGACATAAAACCGATAATGTTAGATAAATATATATTATTTAAATTATTACCTGTAATTGATTGTAGCGAAAGAATTAAAAACAATTCTTTGTACTGGGATGGTTCCGACGATTCTACCATCGTGCTATGAGAGTTGTTAGTTTATTCTACGGCTACCTACGTTGAGTTAATAAGAAGCCTGCTTCATAAAAAACTAGTTAAAAAAAACCTGTCACGTAATAAACTATACAGTCTATAGCCCGAGGAAGGGCATAATCGTGATCGACCGGGTACTCGATGACATAGTCAGCCTCCCATTCTTCTTGACCTGAAACGACGTCTAATTTTCATCGAACTTTGTCACGATACTTGACCATTTTGGGTTCCGATTTTTCGCCACTCAAAGCATTCAGATCGCTTAGCGATATCAAAATCTGCGACTCAGGTCGTTCTGTAATGGTACAATTACCATATTTTGGAGGCTTAATCACGCTATATACTGACAGCAGTTTATATAGCTGCAAAACATTGATAGTTTCACTTTTAGGCTTCTGTAAGCCTTATTGCACTCCGGTACTACGCAGGACTTCGGCATTACTTCGCGGTTACTCGACGACCATATACAGGTAATGTGTTCGCTGTCAAAACTGACTCCTCGATACTAGCGACACCACGATTTCTGTTTCAATAGTGGAACCACCCCCACCACCTGAATTTCATCGAGTTGCCAGACCTGTATGTAAGACCGTGGGCTAGAGTGGGAGGACTCCGAAACACGGTCTTACACACAGATCTGGAAACGAAGGCGAATTTCGGCGGGGGAAGTAGTACCGTTAGTGACCGAGCTTTTTGTTCGCCTCAACGTCACTGCGCGTCGCTGCTATCGATCGGTACGGTGAGAGCCGGTGTGGGACATAACCAGCTCAATACACTTAGCGGCCGACTATGAAAATATCAAAATTTTTACAAACCAACCGATTGGTAATCGTTTGTTAGTGTTTGTTAGACAAAATCCAGCGTTTGTTAGACTTTATTCATTTAATTATACTTTGATGAAGTTATTGTTGAAACATCTATCATACCTGTCTGATTCGCTAGAAAATTATATAAATTGCACTTATATATGCACTCTCCTAATAAAAATAAGTAATGACCAAAACGAACACACGTGTGATAGAATATTATTTCGATGTCCGAGCCAGCATGCGCGACGCAATGCGATCCTCCTTCCGAAATAATCCCATTTATGTACGCATACCCAGATAGAATAGGAATGTATAATATACATATATTACATTGCTGAAACTAATCGACTGTCATTTTAAAACACATGCACAGAATCAGAAAGGCCAAATTGCTTTAAATAGAGGAAACTCTGCAGTTTTAAATGCACATAAATAAAACCGAGTCAAATATTTTTTATGTCAATTTATTACATCTTATAAAAATGACAAAAAAGTACAGTGATTAATGATAGATATTTTCGAAGTGCGAACCGTTAGATTGTGCATAAAAATCAATTCTCTTTTGAAAACTGTGAAAAACTGTGTCCAAAATATCGTTCGTAATGCCGCGAACCACTTCCTGGATGGCCGCGATCAATTCTGCTACTGTGGTGGGGTTTTTAGCGTAACAATGATCTTTAATGTAACCCCACAAGAAAAAATCACAAGGGTTCAGGCTCGGTGAGTACGGAGGCCATTCTAGTCCGCCTTGAGCAAATTTAGGGTACCCCAGACCGATTACTCGAGTCCCATATACGCGATGAATAGCTTCAAACACCTCATGAGTCCGGTGCGGCGTCGCTCCATCTTGCGTGAAGTAAACATTTATAACCAGTCCCCTCTTTTTTGCATAAGGGAAGAATTTCGTTTCCAAAAGCTGTTTGTAACTCTCTCCTGTTACCGTAGATTCCAAGAATTGCAAATTCCTTTTACTGAAATCGCTGCCCATGCCGTTACTTTCTGTGGATGAAGGGACTTCGCTTGCGATATGTTGGGATTTTCCGTTCCCCAAAACCGGTAATTTTGCTTGTTTACGTACCCATTCATCCAAAAATGTGCTTCATCGGAATAAATAATCAATTTCTCATTAAGTTCTTCGGCTTGAAACATTCCCGTAATAGTGTTACAAAATTCGATGCGTTTCGTCATGGCATGTTCAGTTAACAATTGATGAGTGCTTATTTTATACGGATGAAACTTTAAAAAATATTTCAAAATGTTGTGTAATGATGATTTGGTTATTTTTAATGCTTGAGCAGCTTTCCGAATCGAATCATTTGGATTTTGTTTGAAATAATTCTCAACTTCGTTGAACTTCTCTGGTATAGTCACCGTAACAGATGGACCTGGCAACTCGTGTCTACGGTCCTGGAGTGTACCATACTTCACGAAGTTATCGATTATCCTATAAAAATTAACGTAAAATTACTTCAATGCAGTTTAATTGAATTGAAACACAAGTTGTGTGATAAATGAATATGAATAAATATTAAATGCTTACCTTTTCAGAGTGTTTTCGCTGGCAACTCTATGAGTTCCAAACTTAGTACGAAACCCTTTATAAGCATTACTATAAATTTTTCCCCTCGAGAAGAAGCACTCAATAAGATATACTTCTTCTTCCGTGGTGAGCTCACTCATTTTGACACGCGCGTACTTGCTTCAACCACGGCTGGAATAAAACTGAGGGGCCTTAGGTATGCGCCTTAGAAAAAGGGACCCCTATTGAATTCATGGAGGGAAGAGACACTTCTTTAGTTTTAGCAACTTCCTATTGGACACCCTGTATGTATGTGATATGTATGCATCTATGATAGACCTGTATTATACGTATATTGAACGTATATTGTCGAGCTATTTCTCTGATGATAATAAAAGAATTTCACATACGTATATTATACAACAAGTATTGGACATCGAATCATATACATATATTATATGTATAAGTAATATCTACTGAACAATAAACATTAATTCAACTGCATAGCTATCAATATCACGGATTATATACGTACATTGGGCGTGTTTTTTTTTCAACATTATCTCCGTCGAATGTTGTGCATCTCATGTACGTATAATATTCGTTCATTATATGACGATTGTGATTCCATTATTGGATTCTGTTCGTTCTTCTTTCGTTGAATCTCAGATGTTGAATATACGTATATTATACGTTCATTAAATAGCTTCAGATCCAGCAATCACAATCGTAGGATAATGAACTACTATTATACGTATATGAGATATACAAAATTCCACGGAGATAATGTTTTTAAAAAACACATCCAATGTACGTACATGTTACTTGATATTGACAGCAATGCAGTTGGAGTCATTTTTATCGTCGAGTAGATGTTCCTTATATATATATATATATAAAATACATGTATATAATTCGATGTCAAATGCTTATTGTATAATGTACGTAAAATATACACATATGAAATTCTTTGACAATTATCAGTTAAATAGATCCACAATCCACATTTAATATACGTATAATACAAGTCTATCATGGAAGTATACACATAGTCATCATATACATATATATATGTTATATATGGATATTAGACATTCCCATTCGATGTGGGATATATACATAATACACCACATAAATACATAACACCAATACCCAGATAACCATGTACCGCAGATGTACCGCTGATGTGGAGTACGCTGTAGGGTACAATCTCGGTACGCCGTATCAAGTACGCTTGGTTATCTGGCTATATACTTGAATTCTTGGCATATATCGAGAGACGCGGCAACATCTTGACGCCAAGGAATAAACAAATGATGAGCACCACTGCTGTCACGGATGACGAAGGGTCGTGTTCGTTGGGTCTCATCATTTTGATATGAACAAGTGCGCATGCGCATATTGATGCGCAACACGCAACTGCGCAATGAAACGAGTCATGCGCAAAACGAATAACTCGCATGACTCGTGGATTGCGCAGTTGCGCGTTCTGCATCATTATGCGCATGCGCACTTTTTCGTATCAAAATGATGAGACCCAACGAACACGACCGAACACACCGGCACTCTTTATACAACAAGATGGGCTCTCACTGTACATATTTAAACTTCGACTCGAAATTATGCAAAAGCATGGAGATTAATAATAAAAATCGAATGGCATTTTACAAATGAAATGTTATTTTTTCGATCGATTTTTACGTATACCATACGTATATAGTATACGTATACCATAAATATACCCAAGGAGACTAGAGAGAAGGAGTCGACACTCTCGCCTCAAACAGTTCTTTCAATCGGTCGCAGAGATGTAATACTCAGTTCCGCCGCAGGCGTCGCTAGTGTTCCCCAGAGCCCATAACATATAGTAATACAAAACTGCATAAGGTGAAGCTGACCGTGTTATGGCGGCAAAATTGTTCGGGCCTGTCAAACACAAATATATCTGTCGTGTACACCAGCACAGCAGCTATCGAACTATCTGCATAATAATGGAGACGACTCCTTGCGAGGCAATGAGATAAAGGGAAACAGTAAATACTCTAGGTAGGAATTATAAAACAAATTTCAACTATTGATGGCAATAAATTAAAAAATATATTCTTCCATGTTATTTTTGTTCGAGTTCTTTAGGAATTGGACGAGTTCTTTGATTTGTTAAAACTGCTTCAATTCGCTCGTACAACCAGATACCTGTACGAATGCAAAAGAAAAAAATTTAAACTACCGAGGCTCGAACTCAGGACCTTCAATACAGTAATCTAGCGTCCACCAACTTCGCCACACAATCATTTGCCAATAAATAGAATCTTTTCATATTAAAGTGATCGCCGCGCTTGGGGTTCAATTAGGCTTGACGGCTTGTTCGGTTGGTTCATCGCTTAATTCAATTAATATTTAGCTTCATTTTTAAACGTAACTAGCAAATAACGAGTTTTCATGAATATACATATAATAAACAAGTGTTGAAAAGACAACCCCAGCATGTAGAGCCAACGTTCCCGCATTCGCCCGGTTTCTTGCATGTACATGTTATTATTATTATTTACCATTATTATTATTGTACAGGAAAACAGAGTAACGCGCATCCGAATAATAAATACATTACGAGATACATTACAGTTGGTTTATCGCTTTATTCGCATTTTATTGTAATTAGCTATATTTTTAAACATAACAGGCAAATCATAAGTTTCCATAACAAAATAACTCGTGTTGCACGTGAATAAAACAACCCGAGTTGTTTCATTAATATTATTTATATTTTATTTATTATATATATGTACACAATATTATTATATATTATAATAGAAGTAATCCCTACTTGGATGTATTATCGTTCGGGTGTGCGAGAGAAAACGCACCATGACTGTTCCAGGTGAGTACGAGAGAGAAACACGATCACCCCTGTCTTGTGATTGGTCGTTGAGGAGGAGCTCGCCCCGATGGAAATCCGCTTATTGGAATTCGTCAGATTTTAACAAAAAATGTCAAATTTGATAATATTCCGTCAACTTTCAATGAGAAATAATGTCAGAATATGTCATTTATACGACAGAATCTGTCATATTATTTCGAGATTTGACATTTTCTGTGAGAAGTTCATGATTTCTGACCGGAAATTGGAACATGCTTTACAGAATCTGTCATATTTTATCAGAAAAGTAATGTTATAATTCAGTAATTTCTGTCAGAATCTTACATGATATGTCATATAATGTCGTAAGAGTTTTCCATTTTATGTGAGATTTTCGTCATTTAATGTCATTTTTTGATGGAATAAAATGGAATTCTTCAACATTCATGAAATATTATGACCGAATCTGTCGAATTATATCATTCTTTTTTATTTTTTGTGAGATTTTCGTCATTAAATGTCATTTTTTTATGGAATATAATGGAATCCTTTAACATTCATGAAATATTATGACCGAATCTGTCAAATTATATCATTCTTTTTTATTTTTTGTCATATAATGACCGAACTTGTTAACTTTTGACATTTTGCATTATAAATATATGATATATTCTGATGAATTTTGACATTTAATTATCGATTCTGATAATAAATTGTCAGAATTCTGTCAGCTGAAAGCTGTCAAAATTGAATAAAAATGTGACAACAAATTATAATAAAAATTATCGTTTTCTATCATTTTTTGACATTTTCTGTCATTTTTTCGATGCAACAATATGTCAAAAAATGGAAAACTGATTTATCATTTTTTGTTAAAAGATGACATTTTTCGACATAAAGATGACAGAAAGTATCAAATTCTGTAATTTAATGACAGCTGAAATCTGTCAGAATGCAACAAAAATGTGACAACAAATTATGATAAAAATTATCGTTTTCTATCATTTTTTGACATTTTCTGTCATTTTTTTCGATGCAACAATATGTCAAAAAATGGAAAACTTTTTATCATTTTTTGTTAAAAGATGACATTTTCCGACATAAAGATGACAGAAAGTATCATACTCTGTGATTTAATGACAGCTGAAATCTGTCAGAATTCAACAAAAATGTGACAACAAATTATGATAAAAATTATCGTTTTCTATCATTTTTTGTCATTTTCTGTCATTCTTTTCGATGCAACAATATGTCAAAAAATGGAAAATTAATTTTATCATTTTTTGTTAAAAGATGACATTTTCTGACAAAAAGATGACAGAAAGTATCGAATTCTGTGATTTTATGATATTCCGTAAAGTTAACATAATATGTGAGGTTCTGTCCGATTTGCATAGATTATTTCCGACAGAATCTATCAAAATATGTACGATTCCATCAAAGTATGTTAGAATCTATTCATTTTCACAGTTTCTGACATTTTTTAACAGATTTCAACATTATTTGTCGAATTCCAATAAGCGGATTTCCATCAGGGCGGACTTTACGCAGTTTTGTATTACTATATATTATGGGCTCTGGGGAACACTAGCGACGCCTGCGGCGGAACTGAGCACTACTTCTCTGCGACCGATTGAAAGAACTTCGTACATACAGGCTACGATAGGGAGTTTGGGTTCCTTTACTCTAGTCTCCTTGAATATACCTTTCGTATTTTTACGTATACCATACGTATTCTTACGTATACCATACGTATGGTATACATCTTTTGTGAATTTATTATTCGTATATGAAGCGTTTGTGATTTGTCTAATATACGTTAATACTGTGGCGGTACGGCCACTTTCACCACCTTCAACATCGAAGTACTTACCGACGGAGCAGAGCAGCAAATCGAACGGTGGCGACAATCGCCACCGGCGAAAGCAAAAACTAACGCCACGGGAAGTCTTCATGACTGAGCGCGAAGCGCGGACTAGGTGACTATATAGTTAGCGGCGGCAGAAAAAACAAAGCAAGAACGATCCACGGGTCGAAAAGGAGTTACGCACTCTTGTGATATCAAATAAAGTCTGATTATAGTAAAGTACGTCGCAGTGAGTATTTTATCCTCCCTAGCGTCCTAAGTCCTACAAACTGGTGACCCCGACGTGATCCTCGGTGCAAAGTAAGGGTTATAGCAAAAACAAAACACCCTCGTGGTGTCGCGAACAAAGAATGGCGACCCCGCGCACACCGGCACACTCGACACAAAAAAATTTGGCCGGCGAAGCCGCAACGGCCGAAGGTGACGAAGCCAGTGAATTTCGAGACTGCCGGGACGAGGAAAATCGAAACTCTCGTAAGAATTACAATCTAGGACAAACCACGCTGGAAAACGCGGCGGGAATTATCAATGAAAATGTCATCTCGGCCATCAACAAAATACAACTGACGCCATTTCGTCGAGAAAGACCAGATGTGTGGTTCTACATCGTCGAATCAGACTTCGCAGCATCAAGGATCACCAGCGACGAGACGAAGTACATCGCAGTGCTGAAAGCCCTCGACGCTGAGACCATCGACGAAATAACGGACGTCGTGGTAAACCCACCGAACAGAGATAAGTACAACAATCTGAAAAGTACCATTATTCAACGTTTCTCAAAATCAAGGGAGAAACAAGTGTCGAGGTTGTTGAACGAGCTCAGCCTCGACAACAAAAAACCCTCACAACTACTGCGCCAGATGCGAGATCTTGCCGCAGGAGGGGTAGGTGACGACGTACTACACTCGCTGTGGATCAACCGAATGCCGATACAGATACGCCCAATGCTGGTTATGACTGGGAGTCTAGACCTTGACACCATGGCGGAAATGGCCGATCGAATCATCGACACAATATATACATCGCAGGTCATGGCCACAAGTACGCTGCCGACACGGAGCAGCCAAGGGTGCTCGGACTGCAAAAGGCTCTCGGAGAAATTCCAAGAGTTGCAGCTCACGGTTGATCGGCTAGTCAAGGCTGTAGAGAAAAACGGGGCTGGAGACAACAGACGACACGACCGAGGAAGGAGACGCTCTAGGTCGAACACTCCAAGTCGAAATGACATCTGCTTTTTCCATCGGAAATTTGGTACCGCAGCGTACAAGTGCGTCCTGCCGTGCAGTTTTACACCAAAGCTAGGCGAGGGAAACTAGCACAGCTGCCACCAGTACAGGCACTCGGTGGCAGCGACAATAACTGCGAAAGCGTCCCACTGCCGGAAATACGACTCACAATTTATGACACAAACACTAACCTCACTTTCCTCATCGACTCAGGTTCTGCGGTATCGGTCATACCCTGCAGAGCGGTGAGGGAAAAGCAAGTCCGCTGCGGAGAAAATTTGTACGCAGCCAACAACACAGTGATTAACACGTATGGACAAAAAGTCATAGTCGTCAATTTGGGTCTGAGACGCGAGTTCAGATGGCCATTTATCATCGCCGACATCCAGTCGCCAATAATCGGCGCGGACCTAATCGCGCACTACGGAATATTGATCGATCTGAAGAATAAACGTCTCATAGATCCGACTACGTCACTGACGTCCGCAGGTGCCATGGTCGAGACTTCAATATATGGAATATCGACAATTAACGACCGGGGTGAGTACGCCGACTTAATTAAAAAGTATGCGAAGATAACGAAGCCGTCAGTACGAACCGGCGCGGAAGCCAGCAGTCGAGTGGAACACCACATACGTACAACGGGTCCACCGGTCGCTCAACGCCCACGCAGAGTAGTCGGGGAAAAACTCAAGGCGCTCCGTGAAGAGATCAACTTCTTGATAGACCAAGAGATGGTAAGACCGTCCAAAAGCGCATGGGCCAGCCCGGTGCATCTCCAACCGAAAACGTCCGGTGGGTGGAGATTGTGTGGGGACTTCCGAGGGCTGAACGCGATCACGGTACCTGACAGATATCCAACAGGTCATAGCCATGACCTGTTTCAGTGTCTACAGGGAAAAACCATCTTCTCCAAACTCGACCTCACCAGTTTGTAGGACTTAGGACGCTAGGGAGGATAAAATACTCACTGCGACGTACTTTACTATAATCAGACTTTATTTGATATCACAAGAGTGCGTAACTCCTTTTCGACCCGTGGATCGTTCTTGCTTTGTTTTTTCTGCCGCCGCTAACTATATAGTCACCTAGTCCGCGCTTCGCGCTCAGTCATGAAGACTTCCCGTGGCGTTAGTTTTTGCTTTCGCCGGTGGCGATTGTCGCCACCGTTCGATTTGCTGCTCTGCTCCGTCGGTAAGTACTTCGATGTTGAAGGTGGTGAAAGTGGCCGTACCGCCACAATACGATGTCGCCATCGACATCTATGAGACGTATTTAGTACGTATACTAAAGAGCTAAATATTCGGCTAATATACGTGTAATGTACATATATTCTACGCTGGTTAAACAATATATTTGACGTATTTTCAACATCTTATATACGTAAAATATACCGTTTAATAAACGTAGAATATACATACATTATACGGATATTAGCCGGACATTTAGCTCTATAATATAGGTACAAAATACGTCTTACAGACGTCGATGGCGATGTCGTATATACGTGTATTATACGTTAGTGTTCTATCTAGGTATATATGTATATATGATGTTCACACTCAAATCGATTATATTTTTGAATTTATATACAACTCGAGATGAAGTTCACGATGACGAATAACAACCTATATGTACGAATAATCGAATACCGGTATATAATTGTAATACATTTGATACACACTCGCGAAAGTACAAATAACCGTAAAATGAGGCAACCGCGTTCCCGCAAAATTGTATATAAGCACGAGCACGAACCAATCGTTCAGTCCAATTATTAACGCGGACCGTGCGTGCCTATTTTATACATGCAATTGAGTGACTGCACGTGTGAATTTGCACGTATGCAATTGAGTGACTGCACGTGTGAATTTTTTTTCGATTTTCCGGTATTTCGTTTTCCTGAAGTTTCGGATGACACGATATTATTTCCCTCGTGTGGGGAGCCCATGGTACGGTTGTGCCTCTCGCATTATCCTGGAATGAGCCATAATGTTGGTTAGCGCAACGGCGATCACTTTCAACATATTACGTTCACATCTATTTACTTACTTATATATAGTTCATATTCACATATATACTTACGTTATTGTACGGATAGATTGGCCAAGGATTGCTAATGTCGGGCACTTGCTGGCCACACGCGTTGCAAATAAGTCGAACGTGAAATGGTATAGCATGTCTTTGAAATGTATCGAAAAAATTGCTGTTCTGTCGTTTTTTTCTAATTTTATAGGTACCGACAGGTCTACGATTAATAAAAAAATCATGGTATTAATGCGTCCACGTAAAAAATATAGCACCGAACCATGTGAAATACGTGTTGCTCATGAGCAGCTGCTAGGAAAAATGGTTGCTTCGAGACACCGGCTGATGCCGGCTAGCCGGCTGCGCATAGGTTAATCCAGGGGACGCGGATTGGTTGATACAATTGCATCAACCAATCAGCTTGGACGGGGACGCTGATATACTTGTATCAACCAATCAGCGTTCGCTGCGCCACTGCAAATTTTTCCCTTGGAATTTCGAACGGAAAACGAGCACTGCCAGACGCGTTGTAGCAGAAAATTCATATTGTCTTGGCGTCGTTTTGTATATACATATGCCCGTAACTGAACTGGACATGCGTTAATACATTCGGCTCATATATATGTGCTGTACATACGCTGACACATGCTTTTTCATTTTCTCTCTCTCTCTCGCTCTCATCATGACTCGCTCGCTCTTTCTCCATGCGCACATTACTCTTTCTTCGCTGTGTGTAACACGAGAACAACGGTTATTCTGATCACAACGAACCTAGTGACGTCTAGTGAACCACCAACGTCTCTTCAATAAGCTACCTACCCCTTCCACTGGCGTTTCCAGACCGGCATGTAAGACCGTGCTTGAAACGACACTACATTTCGATGGTAGGGCAAGGTACCCATAATCGTCGTGTTTTTAGAGCCTACTGTAGCCACTACGCGGCGCCTGCGATAAGAGGATAGAAAGAGATAGACTATATTGACAAACTGTATACCCGCTTGTTTGCTCGCAGCTCGCACGTTTATACACAAAACACCAGAGATAAAAAATAGTTGAATGTATGTAATCCTACGTGCAGTTAGATGCACACGACGTTCACACTACAGGTAATATGCTTTTTTTGGCTATCTAGAACCACGATACACCATTACTAACGACGGATCAGCGCAAACTAAACCTTTGTAAACATTTAGAAAAAAACGCTATCCTGCCCATCGTAAACCGTATAGGCCTCCGAAGTAACTTTCGTGATGGCGCCCCGTAACGGCTGCCGGTGGCAAAACTTGGATTGGCCCATGGCGGTTAAGTCAAAACGGCACAAACACGAAAGAGCTAGGCTTGAGCACGGTCTTACATACAGGTCTTGCAACGAAGGTGGTGGGGGTGGTACGCTTAATGTCGGCAATAAGCTTTGGCTTATAGCCACAAGAGCGGCGCTGCGAACTTGTCATAGCGGCTAGACAAGTAAATAGACAAATAAAAAAAAAAAAATCAACTTACCTCTGCGATAACTCGACCGTTTAAGTCATGTTTTACCCACTTTCTTAGAATGTATCGTTGGAGAAAATGTTTCTCACACACGAATTGCGAAGACATGAGCTGAGAAATTCCTGGAATTGCAGTGATCCATTTTTGACGACGTTCGATATTCGACGGAACCCGAAACACCGAACGTTTTTCCTTTACTAACTGACGTCCAGTATCACACGTTGGAACCGCACAAGGATTAGTCGTCATTATTATGTAAAAATCCGCACGATATGACCGTCATAAAAAAACACGTGATTTTTTTAATAACGGTTATGTAAAACTTTATAGTAGCCGATTAAGTGAGGTTGTGTTGCCACATGCGTCTTCCGCTGTTTCGACTATGATTTGATTGAAGCGATGCGAGCGGCGGTCAAGGAAATTAACGAGCCGACAGTAAGACGACCACCCCCACCACCAATATTTGATTCAGTTGCAAGACCTGTATGTAAGACCGTGGGCTTGAGCAAGCATCATCGATTGGACACCTGATTTAAATGGCGACCGGCATACTGCACTAGCAGACGAAAACCAATCCAAGTTTTGCCAAAACTCGCCGCAAGGGTGCGCCACAAGAGTTACTTCGGAGGCCTATATACTTATGTTCAATATTAAACCATGAAGGTTTGATAAAATATTACGAATCTTGGCTAGCGAATGAAAAGCATTGCTACCAACCTCAATGTCCACGAGATTGCCATATTTCGGCAACACTTAATATTAATTGTTGGTAATATGGTAATAATAAATAATCTCGTGACATAAATATAAATAGGCATAATTCTAAATGAGTCAAAATTTCATTCTGAGTTCTATACAACATTCGCTGATGCATTTTTTTCATCATAATTATCGATAATATTACATACTTTTTCAAGTTGGTACTAACACAAAAGTTTTTCTTATGGACGTAAGAAAAATATGAAAATGAATAGTTTTCCCCTTTAATTATATATTTTATGAAAAATTAGCGTTCACAGAATAAATTTATACTACGTATGTATTTTTTTAGGTTCATTGAAAAAAAAATCATAAGCCCTCACTTGACGAACGATTTCGCCTCGATTGACACTCCTTGCAATCTTTGTTATTAAAAAATCGAGCGGCACCCTTCAATTTCACGGGCACGTACAAGATCGACGTAACCTCACAATATTCGAACAGAGTTTTCTCACAGACGGTTGAGTTTTCAAGGAAAACGAAGCATCAAGCTCTGTATATTTCACTGAACCAGAACCTGACGAGTTTACCTTGCCGCAAATATTATTAATTCCTGGCAAATCTCTGTTCGAAAATGTCAGTAATCACGCACTCCTATCATGAAATACAGTTTCTATTTCACCTTCATGAGGATCTCAATCATACCCCGCCGAATTCCTAAAATTTGAGAAAAAAAAAACGTTAAGGTACTTCTTTAGGTAGACGTATGAGCCAAAAGTTTCGCTCAAAGCGTATGGTAACTTCCAATGCCTATACGATGCTGTTGAATGTAAATTTTTGACAGAGTTTGTACCCTCTATATGTCGCACACATTCGTACCTCATGCATAGATGTCTCATACTCGTATAGAGAGCGGCGCTGTAATCGTGGCAACAGCGCGATTTTCCTGCAGTCATAGCGTTGAGCTTCCTACGATCCGTCTTTCGCGAAATATTTTATATAAATAAAAAGGCGTGAAAATGTCAACCCAAATGCGATACAAAAGAAAGTTTACAAGAAAAAAGGCGCTTGCTGAAAGAGTGAAAGCTGTGGCAGCCATGTGTAAAGCAAATGCGGCTAAACGCGATGAGAATAACCTTAACCTCAACGATGAGCAACAGAAATTCGCTGTCGAAGGACGTCGGATCGTGAATTTACATCTTCTCGACAGTTCAAATTGTATTCGCTGTAACAAAGATATTTTCTGAGGAAAACAGTGAAGGAAACCTGAATGGGATTGAATTCTATTTTACATATTTCCTGCGTCGAGTGCTCTGCAATAACCCAAGTTATATCTACACACACACACACACACACTTATATATAAATATATATATCACGAATAAATACATGCATAAATTTAACGGATTAAATTTGTTTGTAGAATGAAATTATTTCACATCCGTCTTAGAATTACTAGAACTCGGGGAAAAAAACACGCTTTGAGTTCCCAGACCACGCGCCGATCAGCTGGCTGCAGCGTACACTGTTGCCATTCCGTTACAGATGGTTGGGTCCGAGTTCGGTTTGGAATAAAAATACCACTTTTCATAAGTCGATATCTCCTAAACTGAACGGTCAAAGTTTGTCATTTTTTTTAAATCACTCCCACAATACAGTCCGACCTCCGAATAAGAAACCAAAAGCCCCCAAGGGGAAGAGTTTTTCTTATGTATCGCATACCCCCACCAGGCGCGCGCTACGCGCTCACTACCTCTGTCTGTCTCTCTCACTCTTTTCCGCATGCGATCCTCTCCACAAGAAACTCGCTCGAACGAGTTGCATCTTAGTATTCACATCGCCCATGCAAAAGCGTTTTCGACTGCGCGTGGACATTTATTTGGCGAATTTTTGTTTCACGTTAATATACATACTATTGAATATTATTGTGTACTACTGTATCTGAATTGCTGTTAACTGTTATAAAATGACCGAAACTGTAAAGAAACGTAAGAGATCAGACTGTAGTATAGAAGTCGAAGAAAATATTACAGAATCTGCGCTACAAGGTGAAAATTTAAATAAAGAGCTTTATATCCATATTGTTTTGTCCCATTTATATAAAAGAAGGTGTCAATATCTCTGGGGATTCATCTTCAATGGCAGAGTTCGACTCTCTCAAAAATATTCCACCGTCAGTTGAGTGCGTTGCGGATCAAAATACAGTACGACCTCTCTAAGAGAGCGGTCTAGGGCGGTTAGGGGAAGAAATTCTCAAGAAATTCGTCGCCGAAGCCTTCCCCCACCGCTAGGTTAGCGCGCTCGAAAATCGCGCATGTGGTAGCGTGTATGTGTTTCTCCACTCGAACTCGATAAGAGAGCGCCAGCTGATCACGAAAATGAAGCCGTCTCTACGATTCTTGCGGACGTCAACAGGACTCTATACTCTGATGTATAGTATATATGTTATGATACAGATATATTGTATATGCTGTACGATATTTGCATTTATTACTACTACTCATAAACATATCTCTAGTATAATGTAGCCTCGATAATTTTTATCAATATCAATAATATTCTATGCTGTGTTAATGTCTTAAAATATATTTTACTTGCATTAAATTACTACAGTAGAACCTCGATTATCCGAACCCTCAATTATCCGAACGATGGCTTAGTTCATCCGAACGCTCAATGATCCGAACGTTGGCACGAAAGATACATTGTTGCTCGCTGCCACTGCCGTGAGCAACAATGAGCAACCCAACGCAACTTCTCCTTCTCAAAAGGCTACGAGACTTAGCCGCGCAAAAACGCGTTACGGCCGTTCGTCAATTAAAAATGGACGATTTTATAAAAAAAATATTAAAAAAGGCATTCGACTTATTTCAGGTGTTTAATATATATATATGTATTAACACCTGATATATGTATGTACATAAAAACAGTACATACATATATGTTAAAATTTGACATGTACTGTACTGTTTTTATGTAAAAGGTTGTTGTTTATGATCTCGTCCCAAAAAACCCAAAAGTCGAATGCCTTTTTAAATATTTTTTTTATAAAATCGTTCGGATAAAAAGTTCGGATAATTGAAACGTGGGTTTTTTTGTATGTACCCTAAAGGTACATACATATATGTATAAAAACAGTACATGCATATATGTATGTACTGTTTTTATGTAAAAAGGTGTTGTTTATGATCCCGTCCCAAATAACCCACGTTTCGATTATCCGAACTTTTGATTATCCGAACTAGTCTCGGTCCCAATTGGTTCGGATAATCGAGGTCCTACTGTACTTGAAATTTAATTATGGTGCATGTTTTCTTCTCCGACTTTACGGCTTAAACGTATATATTATTATACAAAGGAATATCATCCATTTGACAATCGTGCGACGTGCGATTTTCTGAAATCGCTCGCGATCTCTTATCGAGTTGTCCGCGACAAACTCGAGAGGCCTCGGGTACACTGGACAGCTCGAGCTAGGTGGGGGAAGCCATAAAATGCGCTCAAGCGGAACGGCGGGGAAATTCTCTCTTAGCGAGGGCTCTCTTAGAGAGGTAGTACTGTAATACGCAACAAGACGAAAACGCTTTTCTTTACGTCTCGGAAACTTTTGCTGTTTTATATCTTTGTTTTTATTTTATATGAAATCTTGTCAACACATATATGTATCTTTTTAATGAATACAAAAAATTTCTAATAATCTTGTAGATTTTTTGTTACATTCAGGCACGCACACACACATACTCACGCACGCATGTACACATCAATTTACACTACACGGTCACTCTACTTTGCCCGAATAATCTCTCCCAGGCTGGTTTCTTAAGGGGTAAGGCCACTGTAAATTTTTTGAAAAATCGATTTTTTTTTATTGGCTTAAAAAATAGTTTAAACCCTCTAGAATAAGAAAAAAAAGGTCCTGTGCGAAAAAAAATGTGTTGTCCTTAGGAAATGAAGGTCGCCGCCAAGCGTGTCAAAATAAATTATCAACTTTAAACGCGTTTTTCTCGAAACATGGTTTTTCAAAATGGCACGCAGCATAACTCGAACAATTTTCATTTTTTTTACTTGAAATTTTAACCAGATGTGAACATTTACATTATCTTGAGAATGTCGATCGGAATTTTCAAGAACTTTATTTATTGATTTTTTATTAACAAAAAACTTGCCGTTTTTTTCGTCAAAAATCAATTTTTTTTTTCAAACGCACGCCAAATCCACAAAAATTGATACTTTTTAAAATCCGATCGACATTCTCTAGCTATAGCCCTCTAGATTAATGGTTTTTTTTTTGTTCTAGATTCAAAAGTGCGACAGTGGTGCTGCGTGCCGCGGAGCCCTGGAAGCAAAACATGTCCCGGGAAGATAGCTGTGGAACCGCCATTTTGTTTTTTTTTTACTGTAAAAAAATTTTATAATAAAGTTTAATGTATGCCCGATAACACCATTAAAAGTTTTTTTTTCAAATACCTTCAATTTCGGGAGCAAAAAATTAGTGAAAAAACCTTTTTTTTTTTGGCCGTTACAGTGGCCTTACCCCTTAACCCAAGACGGTCACATGGGGTGTGACACACCCCAGGCTATTTACGAGCTGGATTTTTCCCTGGAAAATCCCCAAATCCGACACTCTGTTACCCCTACCTACAGTTAGATTGAACCTTCCTCCCTAGGCTCAGGTAGCAGGGACTAATTCCGGTGCGTTAGTGCGGAATAAATATACTTTTTTAAAAACCCACAAAAACTATTATACTCACCAGAAAGAGAATGCTTTCACAAATCAGACCCTGCTTGAATTTTGTTGATATGTCAAAAAACAAAAAAATACAGCATTTTTTGTAAAAAAAGGGCTTTTTCGCGAATTTTTTTTTCAAGAATTTTTTAAATATACTTCAAACTAAAATTTTCGTTCCGTTCTTGGATAGGACAATAGAGAAACGTTTGAAATATGTTCTTAATTTTTGTTGAGCCCCCAAAATAATTTTACGAAATGCTACAGCGCTCTAAAGTGCTTGGGGTGTGACACACCCCATGTGACCACCACGGAATTCTCATGAGGTGTGACCGTCTTGGGTTAACCAGAGGTTCGCGCACAAAATTCTCGAGTCGGAGTGGGGGAAGCGCTCGAGTGAGAAACCGGGGAAAGTTTCTTATTGCCGGGTTTCTTATTCGGAGGTCGGACTGTAGTACTGCGTACACGTGTTTTTATTTTGAAATCCTAAGATCCGTTTAGAACCTATATCGAGAAATGCGAACAAACTCCCATCGGTTTACGTGTTAGGTATAGGGTTCGCGTACAAAAATACACATTCAATTGCAATTATCTCATGACTTAAACGGTGAATGAAATTGAATTTTTTGACATCAGTCCATGAATGTCGTATCTACACAATACTTAGTTTTCAGCCAATTCCTAAGATTTGGCCAAAACTACAGAACTACCTTAAGAGGGAATGACACCTTATCGCGGTCGGTATGGTAGAACAATTATAGATTTCCTAAAATCTCTGAAACGGCTCTTCAGATCCCGTCGAAACTTTGCCAAACGACGTCAAATACATAGACGAATAGCTGTCAACCCCTCAAATTTTCTGAATTTGAGAAAAAAATGTAGATTGGCTTATCATAAGCCAATTTAGTTTTTTTTTCTCAAATTCAGAAAACTTGAAGGGCAGACAGATTCGTCTATCTATTTGACGTCGTTTCGCAAAGTTTCGACGGGATCTGAAGAGCCGTTTCAGAGATTTTTGGGAATCTATAATTGTTCTACCATACCGATCGCGATGAGGTGTCATTCCCTCTTAACCCCCCCCCCCCCCCCGCCCCGCAACCGACAGAATTCAGTAGCGCACGCGACCGTTCATGTCGGCGACTAGTGACAGTTTACACTTTTTATTAATCTATGATCAGCCGTAAGCGTTACAGTCCTCAATTGACCGACCGAGCAATGTCTGATACCCAAAATCAATCGTCCGAAGATCTGAAACGCCGACGCTTCGAAACTACATAGCGCCGCGATTTTCTCTCTCTCTCTTCTCTCTTACCTTTAAAACCGACACCGTCAACAATGTAATATACGCGAGTGTTTTCGCACACACAGACACACGCACACGACTGCTACAGGTGATCGTTACAAACATCGCGCGGCGAAACTAACAAATTTCTTATGCTGCATTTTTCGGTTTCAACGCGACCAGAGTGATCTCTTGTTTCGCTCCCGATGTCCGGGAAAGGAAAAAGGAAGAAAAGACCGATAACGGAGGAAAAGTGACGCTTCGTTCGCACACCGGACGACTCGGTGCCCGAATAATGTTTTAATTCGTGTCGAGCGTCGTGTTTGATGCCAAAGCGTTCGCGCGGTTATGCTCGCTTTTTTGGAAAGTCGCGAAAAATGTCTCGCTCGGTGCATCGATGAATTACGATGAATTGATTTGAAAAAAGCGTGGATCTTTTTTTTTCTCCTGCTTTCGCGTATCTTGTTCCGTGCAGTGGGAAATTCGGGAAAATGGCGTCATCGGAAATTGACGAATTTTTGGCAGGACCCCTTGTCACATGGGTCAGTCGTGTTACCTTTTGGGTTAAAGTCCCCTGTAAATCGTTATTTCGAGTGTCGCTCGAGCCTCGCTCTGTAATCGTGCAAACTTTTCTTCCAGCTCGTCAGCTGCTTGGAGGATCCTGATTCCTTGACAAATTATGACGATCTGGTCGACGGGGTATTGTTGCACAGCGTTTTTCTACAAATGTACGTTGATCTTGTTTCAACTGCTACTACGATTATATGGTGTGGAAGTTTGCGTCGCTGGAACACATGAAAGTTTCACGGACCATTCTATTTTTGCCCGAATTTGGGCTACGATGTTGGCTCGAACGTTTTTCCGGATTGTTGTCTGAGATTCCATTAGAGATCTATAGTTAAAGTTCGCAAGAAACGATTTTGGATAAAGATATGAAGTTTACATTCCAACAATGTAAACTTCAACATCGTACGATTATTCGCAATATTGTCGGTACCTCTCTTATCACCGCGAGCATTGTCAATGATACCCCTGATTTATTTCTGGAACAGCACGATAATTAACGCAGTTTTTGCGCTGCGATAGCTTGGTACAGATTTACGCGTAACCCGTGGTAAAATAATAGGGACGAGTTAACACTGTGCATTAACGACATTGAAGTTTTCCATCGATGGAATTCAACGAATTTTTTTTATTTCTCACCATTATCCAAACCCGTTTTTCTTGCAAAATATGGTCGTAAATTTATAACTAGAATACGTCGAAACGTTCGAGCGACCTGACAGCCTAAATTGCCGATAAACAAGTAGTGTAACGAAAAAGAATTCGTTTCCATTCCGTTCCAACGATGCAAATTTCAGACCAATGTTTTGATTGCGTTTTTACTTTTGATTGCATTTATACTTGAGTTTTTCGCGCTCGTGAAACGAAGTTTGCATTGTGTGGATGCAAATGGGATTTTTTTTTAATTCCCCCATTTTCTTTTGATGTATTCAAGCTAGAAAGATCAGTCGATCTTTTCTTTTAACTAAGTGGAAAGCCATAATCCCAATGTCAAGAAAAAGGTTCAGAATAATAATGAAAGGGGAGAAATAAAAAGATTGATAATTGTAAAACTTCAGGCGGCTATGTAGGGGTTGAAGTTTGCATCTTTGGTAATCAGGGAAAATTCCTTTTTATATTCATATTTCCTTTTATCACTTTATAAAATATTCATTTGTGTATTTCGGGTGAAGATCTTCAACAAGCATCTTAAAAAATGATCGCTGGGTTTTCATAGTTAAAATCTGCAAAAAGAAACTAGCAATTTATGTCGTTAAAGTTTGCGTCGTTGGAACACAAGTATTTTTCTGCTAATTTTCCATTTATTCATGTTTATGCTGACCCAGAGCCTTTCTTTTTACAAATTGACGTCATGAAGCTGTACTAAAAATGCGTAATCAGGTTTAAGCGATTTCCACATTAAGAAAAAATTGAATAGTTCAAAAGAATTACTTTGAAGCATAGTTCATAATTACATTCCAACGTTGCAAACTTCAACATGATTGCATTTTAACAAAAATTGATTCTCATGGCATTGCTACTACGCAAACTGTTAATCTTATGGTTAGAATCTCATAATCCGTACATTTCCAGTGACCCGGAGCCCCTCCATGACAGCGTTGTACCCACGGCTGGTAATAATGCGCTCAGAGCCAAGAATTTGAACATGATCGTCGGCAATATCAAGCAATTTTACGAGGAGGAACTGGGCCATTTGATCATCAAACAACCGGACACTGCAAATCTCGGCAGAGAGCCGGAATCGCACGTTCAGGATGCTCGACTGCTGCTACTCTTGTTGCTGGGTTGCGCCGTTCAGTGCCCGAACAAGAAGCAATTCATAACTAAAATAAAGACCCTCAACCTGGACACCCAACTAGCCATTGTGGATTGCATCAAACAAGTCACCGATCAGCACGACATCGTCATAACTCAGGACTCGATGGAGAACGCTAATATGACCGGCGTTTTCACGCAAATCAAACAGTTGCTGCAGGAACGAGATCTCTACAGAGAGGTGATTACTTTTTTCGGTTCCAGGCACGATTACGATATCTCTGGCGCCTTAATTTGACCGTGGATTATTCATATTTGGCGCAAAAGAAACACTTTTTCAGAATAAAAAAATCGGGATTTTAGCTTCCTTTAGAAGATACAGGATATTTTACGAATTATTCGTTATTAAGGGGAGATATACACCTAGGAGCCGGAAAGAAGGTCATTTTTGTGAATTTTTTCAAGGAAACATTTGAAATTTCTAATTGGGGTTTTAATTATCTAAAAGTATATACATTGAAAAATATGTTTATTTTCTTTATTTAAAAATATGAAAAATATACAAGGATATTGTATGATCCTTGGAGCGTCGTAAAAAAATCTGCGTATACGGTACCCACTGGCGTTTCTTCAAAAATCATCTGAAAAAAAAAACCAAAAAGATTATTAAATTAGATACCATAATCTAGTACTTGTCATAGCCGATTTGGAAAATATCGATTTATGACAAAATGGCGGACGTTTGAACATAAATAGTGATTTTTGGGCCAAAAATTAGTTATTATTTTGCCTATAAAACAAAACCAAGTGACGAAAACTAAAATCCTATGATAAGTACTAGATGATGGTGTATAGAACAACCACAAAAAACCTCAAGGCAATCGGTTTATTGATTTTCGAGAAATTTTGGGTACCGATTTGAAAAACGTGGTTTTGAGAAAAACGCGTTTGAAAATTTGGGAATGAATAAATCATGAAATTTGTCAACTTACATGGAATCATCGATACCAGGCCCATAGTGTAGGTCTTCTACGGTCGACGTAATGTTCATAGCTTCTAAATCCTCAAACTCGGCCATCTAGGTGTATATCTCCCGTTAAGGCCTTAGGCCACGGTAACGGGTACAAAATCATGTGCGAATTTAGCCATTTTTTTCGTATGAAAAAGTGATTCACTCATAAAATTAATGACACATCTATTTAGTATGAATATCGAGCTGTTAGAAAAAATATCAATTTTTTTTTCGATGTACAAAATGGCCGACTACTAATATTTTCTTTTATCTTTTTTAGGCGCTCCGCGGCGTAACATTTAGCATCCGCAATTTTTGATCTATAACAAAAAACAAAAATTCTCGTCAATCTACATTAGAATACCTAGAGTACGTACGGAATTAAACAAATATTGTTTTATTCAAAAGTTGTAGGTATTTGAACTTAAGGCGTTACCCCCACTTGTAGCGCAAAAAAAGGCCTTTTTCATGAATTTTTTAAAAGAAAAGTACGAAACTTTTTTAATCGGTCAATATACCATCTTAAAGAACACATCTTGAAGAACTTTCAGTAATTTTTTTATTGAAAAATATTACATTGTTTAGTGGCAAATGGCCGTCAATGAAATAATGTTTTTATATACACGGTTTGCGGTGACCAACATTGCGGCGAAGTGGATCATCTGAAAAAAAAATGCGGTTGGACTTAGTCAAATATAAGTATAAACTAGTCTTTAATTGAAGGATTTAAAAAAATATTCATTTTTCACAAAATGGCGGACAGTCAAAGTTAATGGTTCGATTTTAACGAAAAAAAAACGGCCATTTTTTGGCTATAAAACGGCCATTTTTTTTCGAAAAAAAAAAAATCCAACCATTAAAGACTACATTTTTATGTATTAAATAAGCCTGCAAAATTTCAAGAAGATCGGTTCATTAGCGTTCGAGTAATCTTGGTCACCGACTTCAGATATGCCATTTTGAGAGAAACGCGATTAAAGTTTCAATTTCCGGTCGTTTACACAACGGATTCTTCTCTTTCAACGCTCATATCTCAGTCAATTTTGTTCGAATCGACTTGAAATTTTCAGGACATATTGTCAGATACTTATACTTCAAAAAAATGCAATAAAAAAATCGATTTTTTCAAAATCGCAAGTGGGAGTAACCCCTTAAGAAATGAATTTTCAGTGAAAATTTTTGTTATAACTGCTCATAAACTGCTCATAAAATGAAAAGTTTTCTTACGTACTTCTCTGCGAAATGCAATCAGGAACATAACTTTTAAATTTGAAATAAATCGAGTAAAAATTGTTGCAGTTATTTGTCACGCCAATTGGAAAAAAGCTGTTTCGAGAAGTTTCGCATAGTTGGCCATTTTGTACATCGAAAAAAAAAATATATATTTTCTAACAGCTTGATATTCATACTAAATAGATGTGTAATTAATTTTATGAGTAAATCACTTTCATACGAAAAAAATTGTTAAATTCGCACATGATTTTATACCCGTTACTGTGGCCTGAGGCCTTAAGCGATTTAACTGGTTTACGTTAACGTAGCTTTCTTCGGAATGCGCTATGTCGAGAAAAAAACAAGAACAAACCCAAACAAAAAAACCCATACAAAGTACGACGAAACAATGTAAAACACGCGGAAAATTCAATTTACATCGAAAATCGGAAAAATACATTGTTTTTCTCTTCGAAGCGCTGTAAATCCAAAACTGAGGCCCAAAACGAAAAAAAGTTATTCTTGTTTTTCGTATTTTTTTCTGCCATATTTCATAACCCAATGGTCAAATTGAGGCGCCAGAGATATCGTAATCTCCCTCCGGTTCCACATGGTCGCGATCACGTTTCACTTTGGTCGAAAAATTATGAGGCTGAAGTTTGCATCGTTGGCATGCAACGAAAATAAATTTTTCTGAATTCATTCAATTCCTCACATATTACGCCTCCAAAAATTCTTCAACCATTTTTTGAGCTATTTATTTACCTACAATATAAATCTATAAAAAAATATTTTCACTAACAACGAAGACACGAAAAATTAAATATAAAAGAAAAACTTTCGTTGCGCTCCAACGATGCAAACTTCAACAGCATGAAGATTTTGGGTCGTGTCCATTTCGTGGAGCTGAATTCGCTCCTTCTAGGGAAAACTTTTTCCCTATCGTGTCCAATCGTGTTTCTTTTTTCGTTTACTGTTCCATTTCCGCTTTTCGTTATGCCTTTGCGCGCATCTGATTCTCATCCCTCTCACTTTTTCACGACACTCGTTATTTCGGTATTTCTAGTTCTTGAGTGAGGCATAGCCGGTGCGCAGCTCGGCGGTCACCCATCCAAGTATTGGCCCACGCTGTCAGGGGAGCTTTCCAAAGACTCATGGCTCAATTGCCATTTTCACATTCATCTACTCCCTGTTACATTTGTCATTCCAATTATTTCACGCTCTTCTTATTGAGAAATTCTCCTGGATCCTGGAGTGGTCCTCTTCCCTCGTTTCGAAATCTTTGTCGTTCTATATTTGTCCATTCGACATTTTGACCCCCGCCCCTTCTTGGCCGTATCTTCTCGAATTTGCTCAAACGTTCTTCGCAAAATCGTGTTGACAGCAATGCGCAGCGATCAGCAACATGTCCGGTGCTGCGGACTGTTCCCACGATGCCCAGGGTGAGGAAGGCGGCAAGAAAACTCCGAACACTCAAGCTAAACTGGAGCGCGAAGAAAATCATCATTTCGCCGTTGAATTGGCCGATTGGAAGTCAAAAGTGAGAAAACAACGCCAGGAATTGTACGTTTGCGATTACCAATATCACGATCATTGATATCGTTACAACACGAAGTAATTTCGCGATTAATCGATCGATGGATTTCACAGGGAGGAGAAAACTGAGGCTCTCCTCGAGTGCAAGGAGGAACTCGAGCACAGCAAAACGACACTCACCAAGCTCAAACAAGAGGTAAACATTTTATTCCTCGTTTCGTCACAAGTTGTACAAACACGGTGTCTACCAACCTGAAACGTCACGAACAATCTTAAATCTCGTGAAATTACACTCGACCCTGAAATAGTCATGAAATGTCATGAAAAATTACCGGTCAACCTGAATTATGATACCCTACTAAATTATCGTCGAGTCTATATTCAATATGAACTAACTTTGTGGTACTTGTCAATAGAGAAGCGAATATCGAATCGATAGAAAATAAAATAGAAGAAAGTACAAGAAAATGATGCGTTATCTCAACATATATTAGTTTTTCTTTGTCATTCGTGTAAAGCGACTAGATGATATTACTCAAAGTTCCTAAACGTATGTAATATTTTTCTAGATGTTCCCAAAATATATTTCTTTGCAGCAATCTTGAAATTATGTTTGTCTCACATTTTTTACTACATATGGAATTGTACAGTTCGGTGACTTTTCGTTTATTCCGTATACTTTTTATTGGCATACAACACACATCTGTTTGAAAGAGCAAAATAAAAATATGAAAATTTAGAAAATCGATCGCAGTGTAGAATCATTAAGTATACTTCTATGCGCAGAAAGTTATACTAAGAGTCATGAAAAAATCCCCTTTCCTTGCCTTAAAAATCCTTAAATGTCGTGCAATTTCAGTTCTGGTCAAAATTAGACACCCTGACAAACCACGCTCGATCGATGGGACAATCGCGATAATACGAAACGTTCGATTTTGTAGAACCAAGAATTGATGCACGAAGCACGTACGGCCAAATCGTACAGAGACGAATTGGACGCGGTGAACGAGAGAGCAGAGCGTGCCGATCGTTTGGAAATGGAGGTAGCGCGATATCGGGAAAAGCTAACGGACATAGAATTTTATAAAACTCGCATCGAAGAGCTTCGCGAGGACAACAGGTAAGCTCCGCATGAAACATCGAGGCGATGATCTTTGAACTAACGTGGCTGAAATTTCTCGCAGAGTATTGATGGAAAATCGCGAAATGTTGGAGGAACAATTAAACTCGTCGAGACGAAAAGGTGACAAAGTCTTGGAACTCGAGGCTCAAATAATCGAATACAAGCAGCTCGTTAACGACATGGCATTGGTGAGTTGAAGAAGCGGTAATCAGGAATTCAAATCCGTCTCATCAGGGCTTCGCATTTACTATTTGTATATACACTGCCGGCCAAAAGTTTGAGTACACTAGTCGAAATTTCTTGCCGCACTAAAAGTTAGACAGTGGTCAATCGAATTTCCCAAGCGGCGTTTTAAAGAGGACAAATTTACCTTCATTTTGCCTTTTTAGAAAATTGTTTACGTTTTTTTTTTGAGTCCGGTACGCTTTTTTGAAAATGGCTATTTTTCAGCTTTTTTTGCCGGTCTAAAATAGCCCGCATATCTTCTGGCGAATTTCTCCGCTCGTTTTTCCATGACACACTTAAAGAGTGCATCAAAACCTACATTTTCGTTTTTTAGAAAGTTTAGTAGGGTAGGGTTTTCAGCGTGAAAAAAAAACAGTTTTTGGCGATTTTTTTTTCATCTATATTGATAGAGTAAATTTATTGAAACCTTTTGTACATTGTTAAGTGTCATTTCAAGAACATTCCGTGAAATTTGTACGCGAAAGTATCCACAAACAAGCCCAGTGACAAAGCTTTACCAAAAACGCCTTTGGAAAAACACGATTTGCGGTGTTCACTGTATCTCAGCTAGAAATTATCTGAAATCAAGTACCATTAAAATTTAGTCAAAGTATCATCAAATCCTCTCCCCAACGGTCTTTGATAATTTTTTTTTTCATTTCTAAATTTTTGGTGGTCAAGTAAAGTGAAAAGTGCTATTTTTCACGAAAAATTCCGCCATTTTGGGGGTGGAAAACCCCCTCAATGTAAAAAAATCTCAAACTAACCGTTGGGGGAGGTATGTCATATGTAGAAAGTGTGTACCAAGTTTGAAATAAATCTGTCATGTAGTTTTCAAATGGCAGTGAACGCGGACTTTGAAAAAGTGGTTTCGAGAAAAACGCGTTTGAAGTTTAGAGAAGTCGGAGCTACAGTGTTAGAGGAGCGGGACTAAATAGTCAATAACTTCGAGAGTTTTGCTCTGATTGACTTGAAATTTTGGGATTATATTCTTGAAATGTTTAACTATAAGAAAAGACAAAAAATCGATTTTTCAAAAGTGCAAACCCGTACCGTCCCCTTAATTCAAATTTACAAGCTAAGCAACCGTAATTTACGATTGCGTGGTCCCGTGGGCACTTGTTATTTCATTACCACTGACAATTTTTCACACTTCAGGAGCGTACCGCGCAAAAGGAGAAGTATCAGGAACTCTGCGAGGAAAATTCTCAGTTGCACAGATTGAAGAAAGCCGCGGCTGATGAAGCTGCCCTGGCGGGATCGGTCAGTGAGACCGAAGAACCCGGTAATTACTTTTTCAATTTCATCGAATTTCCCCTTGAATAGCAAGTTTTTTCCTTCTCCCGCAATGTTTCCATTGTTCCTTCCTAATGAAGATCATCGAGTCGCATTTGCAATTTTACCCACGTCGAAACGACGCGAGTTTCAATCTTTAAAAATTCACATACCTACTAGGTTGGTTCAAACAAAAAATTAATTTTTTTTTCCCCCGGTACTCAATGGAAAATGTTACGTTATGAAAAAGTAATTTATGCAAAAATTGAGAGGTCTAAACATTTTTTTGGGTAGTACTCAAACGACTTAATTTTTTTTCGATTTTTCGTCCATTTTTTGCCCCGCCAATAGACATAATAATAATATAATTTTCTCAAAACTTTTTATACTCTGTAGCTTTTTCTAAGTTAACATGAACAGGTCGTTTTCATTTCAAGTAATTTTAATAAAAATAATAGGCCCAAACGATGTTTAAAAAATGTATTCTGGATCACAGTATGCGATTGTTGAAAAACTTACGTAATTACTCCGAAGATCGAGCCGAATAATTTCCCTTCTCGCAAAAATGATGCGTTTTTCTATGCTCGCTCACAACGTGCAACAAATATTGTTTTTGGAGTTTGTTTTTCGTAATCAAACTGTTGAAATCTTTCATCAAAGAAACGGCTCGCTCAGCTATGACGTTTACAGCTTGTATGTTTTTAAAAGTAATCAAGCACGTATTATGATCCTGATTAAAGTCCCACAGCGAAGGATTCAAGTTCAAAAAACTGCGCGGGAGCTCAAATTGTTCGAATAAACTCACTGATTTCGAAATGATGAAATCACTCAAGTCCTTCGAACATTTTTATTTTTACGTGTACTGTGACGTACCTGAATACAGCAACTACCGGAAACAGTCAAATGAATCGCGAAAAAAACTCACGGACAGTTAGAGAAACAAAGGTGCAGTAGCGTCAACAGCGCCGCGATTTGTAACTCTCGAATCCGTACGACTTTGTTTTCTTCCCCCAAAACAACATATTGCTCCAAAAAAACACGCATACTTGTTAGACCTTCACTAATGTAAACACCGTGTTCTTGTTCATCAAGTGGTTCATATAATGTTCACAACCGAATTACATATATATTGATTCTTAATCTGCAAATACAAATTGTTTATGATAAAAAAACAATATTTAAATGAAAATTGTGTATTGTTACAGAAAAAATTAAATCAAGTCTTACATTGGATCACGCACTAACATTTTCCACATCGAAATAAAAAAAAAATAATACTCCGATAATCACGAAAAAAAAACATGAAAAAGGCGTTTGAGCACTGACTAAAAAATTGTTTAGAAACCTCAAATTTTGCAAAACTTTCTTTTTCTTAACATACTTCAATTTTCCGTTGAGAAAAAAAAACTCGATTCTTTTTTAACCACCCTAATACCTACCCTGCAATTTCGTAGATTCTTCGGACAACAGATTGTCCGAGCAATTGACGAACAACGCGCAGACCCGCGCGCTCAAGCTCGAATTGGAGAATCGCCGTTTGCTGACGGTGATTGACACGCTTAAGGAAAATTCGTTCCACGAAACCTCGTCCCGAGTCCTCGAGCTCGAGAAGGAGAAGAAAAAACTGACGCTGAAGATCGAATCGTTGAACAACGGGAACGAGCGTCTGTCTCAACAGAATTCCGACCTTGAGATCGTTTGCAGACAAGCCCTCGAGGAGAACAAGAAGTTGCAGGATACCCTGAAGAATCACAGGGCCTCGTTCGAACGTCAGCAACAAGAATATCAGGTTTGCCGACCCTAGCAATCATTTTTCGAAATATTTCCTTTCCCGTCCGAGATGAGCGACGCTTTGACGAAACGCCTACGTTTGTTTTTTCGTTCACAGGCTCAGCTCAGCAAAATCGTACAGATGGAAAACAATTACGACGCCGTTATCAAAGAGAAGCAAAGAATTCAGTCGATACTCGAGAGCGTTCAGAGACGAGCCGACGATCTCGATCGCTCGTTGGATCTGTCGAATCAAAAGCTCGACGACTTGAAAAACGTTCAAGCCAGTGCTAAAAATTCGGAAGCAAAGTGCTACGATCTCGAGACGAAAATCGCGATATCGGAGAAGGAGAAGGAAACTGCGCTGCGCGACGTTCACAAGTATCGCGCGACCATCGAGGTAAATTGCTTGTTTTGCTTCCTCTCCCAGGGAGTTCGCGGTCGAGTTTTTTAGAAAATGATAAACGAGCTTGCAATTTCCACGCTGCTGTAGCATTTTTAAGGTAGTCCCATCGCCAGGCTTCAGTCCATAGGATTTTTATAATTTTTTTTTATCTTCACTTAACATATTAATAATCGTCTGTATAAAATTTCGGGGTCGTTTATCGACCTAATTACAGAGAAAAGAAATATTAAAATTGCGTATTTTTGCGAAGGAATTCCGAGACGACATACAAAACCCCAATTTCCGGTCGCTACAAAAGTGTATACAATAGTAGGAATCCGTCAGATTCTTAAAAATAATCAGATTTACATACTTTACACTTATTGTAATCCAATGCTCTCAAAAAAAAATTACGTTTATTGACCTAATTTTTATGTAATATCAAGTTTAATTTGAACTTCCGGTATTGGATTTATTACCACTTGCTACGATAAAGAGACGTGACAGCAAGGCAACAGCTGACTGTAGTCCTAACCTCATCTCACTCATTCGAATTTCCACGCATATTTCATTTTTAACCGACATATCTCGCCGACCCAAATTTTCCACGCTTTTTACCAGTCGTGGCCCGGCTACAATGCTTTGTATTTCCCGCACCTGACATTGTTTTGACAGATCGACGTTGAAAAGCACGGAGGTTAAACTCGCCTGGTTAAGGGCGGGGTAAAGTTAATTCGGCGAAAAAAAGGCATGTTTTTAAGATTTTTTTTTTGGCGTAACGAATAGTGTTCGTTTATTGAAAAATGTACATATAATAAAGTAACATTTGAACAACATTCTCCTAAATTTGCATTGCAAAATATTCAAAATTGAGCGAGTGAAAATTAAACCCCGGAGGCGCCTCGAAAAAAAGTTGGTTTGCGGTGTACACCATAACTCGCAACAGAATCATCTGAAACAAAAAAATCAAAATGCATTTGTTAAAGGAGATGTTTCTCGAGGTAATGACGAGGATTTTTTTTCTTTCGATTTTTCGATTTTTCGTAGCACTTGGGAGCCAAAAACACGATTTTTGCTAAATAAATCGGTTAATTTGTTGTTGAAAAATTAGTAATTATTTTTAAAAAACAAAAAAGCTCTCGACAATACCTGGTGAATTATGTGAAGAAGTACTGTGCAAAATTTCAAAGCGATTGGTCCAGTAGATTTTGAGTTATCGTGCACACGGACTTCAAATATGACAAGTCTCAGAAAAACGGTTTGAAAAACGCAGAAGAGTTTGGTCGCTTAGCGCTCATTGCACATAAGTTTGAGAACACTTCTCGATTGCATAAAAATCTGAGAAAATTCATGCATATTAAAGGTACTCAAAAGATTAATTTTGCATAATAATAATTCCAAAGTGTTATTAACAAAATGATGAAAAAAAAACTAGTCAACAAATTTCCCCGCAACCCAATTTTTTTTCGTGATTCGTTCATTTTTCTGAATACGTATGAATTTTTTCAGATTTTTCAATTATCTTTGAATTTTTAGAAATTCAAAATAAAACTCGATAATTTTCTTATACTCACTCAAAGTCGTCGATACTATCTTCTTATACTCACTCAAAGTCGTGTATACTATTGGGAGTACAACTTTGCAGTGACCGTTTTTTTCAAAAGTTTAAGGCTTTATTATAAAAAAGTGGCTACATATTTTTTAAACAAAGTACTGCCCGTCGCTAGCTACGACCTCGGCCCATCTTTCAGGTAGCATTCGAATCCCGCGTCGATAAAAGTCTTGGTCCTTGGAGGCAATCCAGGAATCGACCCAATTTTTGACTTCTTCGTAAGTACCGAAGTGCTGGTCAGCCAAATCGTGTGCCATTGACCGGAACAAGTGATAGTCGGAAGGGGCAATGTCTGGAGAGTACGGCGGGTGGGATAAAACCTCCCATTTCAGCGTTTCCAAGCACTTTTTCACGACATTTGCAACATGGGGTCGGGCATTGTCATGCTGCAGTATCACCTTGTCATGTCTTTCGTTGAATTGTGGCCGTTTCTCTTTGAGTGCCTTACTCAAGCGCATCAACTGACGTCGGTAGAGTTCCCCTGTGATGGTTTCGGATGGTTTGAGCAGCTCATAGTACACAACGCCCAGCTAGTCCCACCAGCTACACAGCATCACTTTGGATCCGTGAATATTCGGTTTGGGCGTCGATGACGGAATATGACCAGGCAGTCCCCATGATTTTCGGCGTTTAGGATTATCGTAGTAAACCCACTTTTCATCTCCAGTCACAATCCGGTGCAAAAATCCCTTCCTTTGTTGTCTTTGGAGCAGTTCCCGCAAATGCTGAGAATTCGGCTCGTAGGTTGCCATGTTTGAGTACCAATAACTTTATAATGCATACACGTATCCGTTAGCTTTTTTAAATTGTTTACATTGGCAGAGCCTCTAGTTTAAAATGCCACTTTTTTTATTGAGCTAGGGCCACTACTTCGGCCGCAGTGGCTCTCTAAGTAAAACGGTCACTGCAAAGTTGTACTCCTAATAATATACACCGTGCCTCGAATATACATAACGGGACCAGAACAGGCCCGTTTATCAAGAAATTTATTCGGGGTCGAAAAATACAATAGCGCGCCGCGCAGCTGCCGCCCAGGTATAAAACCCGGCATGGAGCCATAGACGCTCAAATACTCATAACTTCGTCAATTTTACTCCGATCGACTTGAAATTTTAACACAATATTCTTGATATATTATACATTCATTTAAAAAAAATTTTTAAAATGAAAAAAAATTTTAATACTTTACCCCGCCCTTAAGTAAAAAGAGACGGAGATAGAACCAATATTGCCAAATATCAAACCTAGAAATACTGCGCGAATCGTTGGAATAACTATTTTTTCATTTTTCTAATTAAATGTGAACATTCATTAAACAGTTTACACATGGAAAATTTGTTATTACCATTTTTTTTGCATATATTACAAATATAAATTGTAAAAGTGAAGCGATAGGATTAACCTAAGCCAATTAAAAAATTAACTTTTCTTTACAAGGGTATATAAGGGCTTGAAGAACTTATTGTTCAAAATGCTCAGAAAGTGGCGGCCCTGGAGCCATGACACGTGATTTTTGCGAGAGGTGCTCCGGGGCCTGCAGCATGGATACCACAAACTTTGACGGTGAACAAAAACCCAACTTTTTTCATAATCTGTGTAATAATGGCTGGAGGAATTCGTAGGGAATTATGGAAGCATCGTTTTTCGTTGATCATTCGACAACAATATACATACTTTCAGAAAAAAAGTGAAACAAATGTATCCCTAACAAGAGTTTTCAACAAATCAATAAATTCTGCGTACTTCTGCAGAGAATTGAGTTTAGCCGATACTGTGCAAATTCAAAGTGAATCGGATAAAATTGAGTCAAATTATGCCGCAAGCAAATGAAAAAATGGTTTTTGAAAGATAAAAAGCCTCTGAAGTTTGACAGTGAGAGTTTAATCGTCAAAATATGATTTTTTTTCAGCATTCCAATTGCGACTTTTTCAGGATTCTAAAGAATGATGCAGGCTAAAAAAAATTGTTTTATTCCAATTCCCCGAACTACCATTATCCCTTAAATCGCGTTTACGAAAAATCCTTTACGCGGAGATGGTATTTACACAGAGGAAGAAAACAAACCGCGATAAATGCGTACGGCCTCAATGAGAAACTTGTTTCCATTTGCATTATGATATTGAAGTCTGCATCGCTGGAACGCAACGAAAATAAATTCTTTTTCATTGAGAAAATTTCTTTTTGGTCGATTCAGGCTATGAAAATCATTCGAACGTTTTTATGTGTTTTTATTACAGCCTTGCGCTCTCAAGTTGCAACAAAAAATATTTCGAATAATAATAAAAAATAACGTTGCATTCCAAAGACACGGAGTTCAAAGTCATTTTGCATTTCTTTTGGCGACCGACTTTGCGGTTGTGGCTATACTGCAAAAACTCGTGTTTCAGGAGAAAGACGTGGCTCTGGATACTTTGACGAACAACGTTGAGGTGCTGGGAGGAAGAGTCGCCGAACTCGAGCATGAGAGGGAAGTCCTCCAGGAGAAATTTACCCGGTAATTATAGAGCGCGCAATTTGATCAAAACGTCAATTAAAAAATGATTATTCTTCAGATGCGCGTTAATATTAAGGGGGGCATACCTTTGGGCGAGGAAAAAATGGCTGATTTTCATGATTCTTTTTAAAAGGAAAGATTTCCTTTAAAGATTTGAATCTTTAAAAATGGCGGAGGTATGGCACGGTCTTAACGGGTCACGTAAACGGGTTGCGGCGAGATTAATCCGAAAAAAAGCAACATTTTTCTTTCATTAACCCTCATACGCAGAATATGAACCAAGAAAAAATGAGAAATTTTTTTAATTGATGAAATGGTACGCTTTGAAACAAAAATATTGCTTTATCCGAAAAAATGGCTAAATTTTGCAATAAAAAATTGTTTTTATGTAATTAAATTGTTTTTTTCAATTTAAGGGGACATATACACCTCGGAGCCGGAAAAAAGGTCATTTTTGTGAATTTTTTCAAAGAAAACTTTAAAATTTTGGATTGGGGTTTTAATTATCTAAAAGTATATACATTCAAAAATGTGTTTAATTTTCTTTATTTAAAAATATCAAAAATATATAAGTATATTGTATGATCCTTGTAGCGGCGTAAAAAAAATCTGCGTATACCCACTGGTGTTTCTTCAAAAGTCATCTGAAAAAAAACCTAAAAGATTATTAAATTAGATACTATAATCTAGTACTTGTCATAGCCGATTTTGAAAATATCGGTTTATGACACAATGGCGGACGTTTGAACATAAATAGTGATTTTTGGGCCAAAAAAGTTATTATTTTGCCTATAAAACAAAAACAAAGTAACGGAAAAAAAATTCTACGACAAGTACTAGATAATGGTGTATAGAATAACCACAAAAAACCTCAAGGCAATCGCTTCATTGGTTTTCGAGAAATTTTGGGTACCGATTTGAAAAACGTGGTTTTGAGAAAAACGCGTTTAAAAATTTGGGAATGAATAAATCATCAAATTTGTCAACTTACATGAAATCATCGATACCAGGCCCGTAGTGTAGGTCTTCTACGGTCGACGGAATGTTCATAGCTTCTAAATCGATTTTTTCGACCATCTAGGTGTATATGGCCCCTTAAGAAAATGCCGTTCAGAAGACCGTGAAACAAAATACCACGTAACAGCCAAAAGTAGTAATGAAACGTCCCCAAAGTGTCAAAAATGATGAAAAGAATATTTCCTTTGAAAAAAAAATCCTGAAAATCAGAAAATGTCTTCCTCGCCTCCCCCTTTGAGTTCACAAATTGTAACGTGTCACAGTTTGCGATTTGGCATAGAGGAACAGTACGAAACTTGAGCGTCTTCACCGAAAAGTATTTCCGAGCAAAGAAAATGACCCCCGCACGTTTCGTTTTGTTTGGGTTTAGAAAAATTCTGGATAATTCTAGAAATATTGGATAATATGCCAGAAACAAAAATTTGTGCTCGAGGTTGCAAAGCGGCTAACATCGAAAGCAAATGGTTATTTTCAGGCTTCAAGATATCGAGAGATCCAGCAAAGAGCTGGATTCCCGCGCGGCCATGGACCGCGAAACCCTCGAGACTCTTCAGTCCAATCTCGTCGCTGAAAAAGTGAATAGTCAGCGATTGTACACGGTACTCGAAAAATTGGGACTCAACGCGGATATGCTGCTTACTCTGCCTCCCGAAAACATTTTCAAGAAGTAAACTAGACGAAAATGTTCACTACAGTTAAGGGATCATCACAGTGTAACGGGTCGAAAAATAGCTGATTTTCGCGATTTTTTTTCGATGGTTAAAATACGCTTATCAGTTTGATTTTTTTATGTCACATTAAAGTACTCATGAAGAACAGAAAATACATTTTTATTTATTTTTTACATTTTTTTTAACGGTTGAAAATATTCTCGAAAGAAAAGGAATCCTCACAAATTATTATGAATGAGTATGAAAACCGCTATCTTGCTATGGAGGTTTCTTTTATGGGGTTAGGCCACTCTAGAGGCCGAAAAAATAGGCTATTTAGGTTTTTTTTTTTTCTCAAAAAACTACAAAATAAATCGAGATTCGAAAAAAGGTATTTATCATACACATCAGTGGTTGTATACAATAATTTTTTTGATTCACTTGAAATGTTGAATATATCTTGAAAAAATACATTGTCAATGGAAGTACGTAGAATTTTTTTCATATTGCATAGTTCATTTGTTATTAACAATTATCTGACCAAATTTTTCGCTTTCCAAAAATTTGCCTAAAAAATCGCCAGATAATTGTTAATAACAAACGAACTATGCAATATAAAAAAAAATCCTACGTACTTCCATAGACAATGTATTTTTCAAGATATATTCAACATGTCAAGTGAATCGGTTGAAAATTGTCCGAGTTGTGTTTCCGGGCAACTTAAAAAATGCAGTTTTCAGATAAACGCTGCATAGCGGCCATTTTGAAATTAATCGCTTCAAAAAAATTATTGTATTCAGTCACTGATATGTATGATAAACACCCTTTTTCTAATCTCGATTTATTGTGTAGTTTTTCTGAAAAAAAAAAAAAAAATCCCCAAAAAGCCTATTTTTTCGGTCTTTAGAGTGGCCTAAGGCCTTAAATCAAAATTGACAAAATGACGGCGGTTTGAACAGTGTGTCGAATTTAGAATATTTGTACGACAGTTTTTCGTTAAAAAAATATGGAGATTAAAAAAAAGCTTCCTTAGCAAGATAAAGAATGGCGTGAAGAATGTTATGTCAAAATTTGAGACGGATAGCTTGACAACTCTTCCTTTGAGAGTGTACACTGGTTTGAAAAACGACATTTCAAGGAAAACGCGTTTAAAGTTCCGAGTGCGGAATTTTCATATAAATTGTCTGCTTACGTTTATGTTACGTATATGAACATCATGTTTATATCCGTCTATACTATCGGATGGTGCAAAAAAAATCGATTTTTTATAATATTTTACACTGATGATCCCTTAACTTTGCTCAAATCTAATAAATCTCCGTTCTTACTACAAACGGTAAAATCTATTACTCCAGGATAGCACAAATTCCCGAAGTCGTTGTGCAAATAAAGTCTTCGATCGTCGAGGAGAAAACATGTAATTGCAGCGACCGAATGCCGGACGTCAAAGTCGCAGCTTCCGCCTACGACGCGTCGATAAACATGAATTTGCAAGAAATCATTGAATCTCAGAAGGTAAATTCGACCAATGAAACATAATACCACGAAGACCGAGTGGCGCTCGGCCACGAGAATGGGGTGGGAGGCCCAAGGGCATAGAGAATGATATTTTGCTACGTTTTTTCCTAAAATTTCAATATTGAGTCGCGATCGTCACATTTTTCTACGTTCATGAACTGGGAACCGTAAAGTGACGGTTGTGGGGCTAACGCGAAGAGAATGGGATCGTAAAAATTCTAAGGGGTATAAAAAAAAACATTAGAAATTATTTAAGGTAGTCCTGTCGCAAGGCTTCAATCCATAGGATTTTCATGATTTTTTTTTGAGCTTCACTAAGTATATTAATAATCGTCTGGGTAAAATTTCAGGGTCGTTTATCGACCTAGTTACAGAGAAAAGAAATATTAAAATTGCGTATTTTTGTGAAGGAATTCCGAGACGACATACAAAAATCCAATTTCCGGTCGCTACAAAACTGTATATAATAGTGGGAATCCGTCAGATTCTTAAAAATAATCAGATTTACATACTTAACACTTGTAGTAATCCAGTGCTCTCAGAAAAAATTGCGCTTATTGACCTAATTTTTATGTAATATCAAGTTTCATTTGAACTTCCGGTATCGGATTTGCCAATTGCTACGATAAAGAGACGTGACAGCAAGGCAACAGCTGACGGTAGTCCTAACCTCATCTCACTCATTCGAATTTCCACACATATTTCATTTTTAACCGACATATTTCGCCGACACAAATTTTCCACGCTTTTTGCCAGTCGTGGCCCGACTACAATGCTTTATACAGGGTGTCCCAAAACTCAACGATAATCTGAGACCGGATGAAAGGCCAAGTTATACCAGTTCTGGGAAAAATAAAAAAAAAATCCATATCACTCAGTTCAGCGATAATAGACATTTTTTAAAAAAAGTTGAAATTCGACACCCTTGGTCGCATTTTCAAGTCCTGTGATTACCAATGTCACAATTTCGCTGTGATTTTTTTAATTTCGTGATCTTCATTAACGATGCTATTAATCGCAACTACAAATTAATGCAAAAAACATTGTTAATTTAATAAAATAAGTTAAGTTTTAGTGAGTCATGGTTCACAAAAATATTGTTAGTTAACTTTGACACTTCATTTTGAAAAAAAAATGTACTACACTACCCTTGGCAAGTTATTTCAAAAGATGGCGAATTTAATCAAGATTTCAAAATGGTGCAACACTTGCCACTTTTCTTGCCATTAAAAATGTTATTTCTTATTTTTTTTCAAATTGAGCTCATTTTGAACAACTCAACATTAGGAATTTTTGTTACTAAAATTTGTTATTTTTTGTTTCTGGTCTGAAATAAAATTATTATTTTTAGTAAAGAGGTAATTGAGTCAGTTAATAACCAATTTTTATTGCAAAAAACATGTTTATTACAATAAAAATTGGTTATTAACTGACTCAATTACCTCTTTACTAAAAATAATAATTTTATTTCAGACCAGAAACAAAAAATAACAAATTTTAGTAACAAAAATTCCTAATGTAGAGTTGTTCAAAATGAGCTCAATTTGAAAAAAATAAGAAATAAAATTTTTAATGGCAAGAAAAGTGGCAAGTGTTGCACCATTTTGAAATCTTGATTAAATGCGCCATCTTTTGAAATAACTTGCCAAGGGTAGTGTAGTACATTTTTTTTTCAACATGAAGTGTCAAAGTTAACTAACAATATTTTTGTGAACCATGACTCACTAAAACTTAACTTATTTTATTAAATTAACAATGTTTTTTGCATTAATTTGTAGTTGCGATTAATAGCATCGTTAATGAAGATCACGAAATTAAAAAAATCACAGCGAAATTGTGACATTGGTAATCACAGGACTTGAAAATGCGACCAAGGGTGTCGAATTTCAACTTTTTTAAAAAAATGTCTATTATCGCTGAACTGAGTGATATGGATTTTTTTTTTATTTTTCCCAGAACTGGTATAACTTGGCCTTTCATCCGGTCTCAGATTATCGTTGAGTTTTGGGACACCCTGTATTTCCCGCACCTAACATTGTCTTGACAGATCGATGTTGAAAAGCACGGAGGTTAACCTCGCCTGGTTGAGTAAAAGGAAACGGCGAAGGAACCAATATTGCCATATATCAAACCTAGAAATACTGCGCGAATCGTTGGAATAACTATTTTTTCATTTTTCCAATAAAATGTGAACATTAATTAAACCGTTTACAAATGGAAAATTATGTTATTACAATTTTTTTTCGCGTATGTTAAAAATACAAATTGTAAAAGTCTCAAGTATGATCAGTGGTATGACTAGTGTGAAGCTATAGGACTATCTTAATACTAAGTTTCAAGTAAATCTGCTGACCATGTTTTTTTTTATTTTACATAAAAACTTTGCCTCCCTCTTTCTCCCTTTAGGGGTTGCATTTCTGAAAAAGCTGGAATGCGTATTTCGTTGATTGTGTCAAGCACGAATATCAAATTTCAAGAAAATCCGACCAGATTTTTTCAAATTCGCTTACAAACTTTGCCACCCGTTTTCACCCCTTAAGTGTTGAAGTTCAAAAAATCCCTTCTTAGTAGGTGCTTACGTCACAAAAGCAACCTACTGTCCAAATTTCATGTAATTATCTTCAGCGGTTTTGGCCCGGCGTTGATGAATCAGTCAGGATATGTTCTTTCATCTGTATAAAAGATTAAACTCTAGATGCCTGATCCTGCTCTACGCTTGTAAAAAATTCCAAAGATTTCGAAACGACAATAAAAACGGGGGTTCATCGAATATTAAAAGAAAATATCAATGATATAACTCGGAAAAAATGTGACTAGCAGATTTTTCGTAGCCGCTTTGCCAAAAAAATGTAAAAATGTCTAAACTTACTAAATTTGCCGAGAAAATATAAAATTTAAGCTTACTAAACGTTGCCGAGGAAGTGTAAAAATGTCTAAACCTACCAAAATTGCTCGCAGAGGGAAATTGAAAGTCTCTTGAAACGTTCGAACTCGAGTCAGGCGAGAGCGGAACAGCTAAAGTCTGAGAAGGCTCAACTCCAGGTATCCGTGACGACACTCCAGTCGCAAAGTACATCCCTGACGACGCAGCACACGGCTCTGCAACTCGCAAATTCGCAGCTCGTAGCCGAGAAGGAGGAGGTAATCAACAATATTGACAATCGAACGCGAAATCGCCGCAGCTTCTATAATTTTTATCGTTTTTCTATTGTTGCGGTAAACAAACCGAGCCAGTCCACACAACGACCGTGGCTTGTAACGTGCGTCCTTTTTTTACTTTCCTGTAGCTTTTGAAAGATCGCGTTGCCCAGCAAAGAGCCCACTCACAACTCGTTAACGATCAAGTCACCCTGCAATCTTTGCACGAGCAGCTCAACAACGAGTATGAGAATCTTCTCCGCGAACGCGAGACCCTCAAAGGACAACTGCGCGACGCGAAGAACAACAATCGGGCGCTTCGCGAGTCCTGCGAACGTCTGGAAATGAAGAACAAGGCGCTGATAGCCGATCACGAAATGGCCGTCACGAATGTCAAGAGTCTCAATAATTTACGCGGCGAACATTCCAAACTCAAGGTAACCAATAACGATGCCTCAAACTTTCCCTATTTCGCCATAGAAGAGTCACGTATTCTGGAATTGTCCAGTCGGCGCTGTCATTGTTGCAACAAACATCAAGGGGTTTCAAATATTTGACGATGCTAAAATCGGGGTTATTTTGAAAAATCAACTGCGAAGCAATAAGCAGGATGACTGAAAAATTCCGCTGGACATTTGTTAACCCCTTGACTGTGAGTGACACGCATAGGGGCAAAAAAAGTCGTGCCATTTTTGTGTCATGACGCGTATAGGGGCATTTGAAAAACAACCTATTTCTACTGCATCGATTCGATTGTAATTTGGTACATCATGGTTTTTGGGGTCGCTGAATTTGAATTTCACATCAGATTTCCAAAATTCAAAATGGCGGATCCAATATGGCGGACGCAAATTCGAAAAATTGTTTGATTTCGACGAAAGTGAGTACCTCATGGTTTTCGGAGTCGCTGAATTCGAATTTGAAATCAGATTTCCAAAATTCAAAATGGCGGATCCAATATGGCGGACGCAAATTCGAAAAATGGTTTCACTTCGACGAAAGTGAGTACCTCGTGGTTTTCGGCGTCGCTGAATTCGAATTTGAAATCAGATTGTCAAAATTGAAAATGGCGGATTCAATATGGTGGACACAAATTCGAAAAGTAGTTGGATTTTGACAAAAAATTGTATCTCTAGATGTTTACGGTCGCGAATTTCGAATTTGGATCCTGACTCCAAGTATGTGAAGCTCGGATACAATATAATGAATAAAAATTTGGCAATGAATGTATGACAAACTATTCATAATAACAAATGTTAAAGAATACTTTTTTGGCGTTATGTCCCGCTCTTAGCCGAACCCAGAGTCACGAATCGAGGACGTGGCAGTTGTTGACTCTATTTTGTTTTTTTTGTGCTTTATTTTTTAAATTTTTTGTGCTTTTGTATTTTTAATTTTTTTTGGAAATTGTAAGATACCAAAAAGATAGTTTCGTCGGAAACAAACCATTTTTCGTATTTGCGTCCGCCATATTGAATCCGCCATTTTGAATTTGCAAAAATCGATTTCAGATTCGAATTCAGCCACCCCAAAAATCATAAGGTACTTACTTTCGTCGAAACGGAACCATTTTTCGTATTTGCGTCTGCCATATTGAATCCGCCATTTTGAATTTTCAAAAACCGATTTCAGATTCGGATTCAGCGACCCCAAAAACCATAAGGTACTTACTTTCGTCGAAATGGAACGATTTTTCGTATTTGCGTCCGCCATATTGAATCCGCCATTTTGAATTTTCGAAAACCGATTTCAGATTCGGTTTCAGCGACCCCAAAAACCATAAGGTACTCACTTTCGTCGAAATGAAACCATTTTTCAAATTTGCGTCCGCCATATTGGATCCGCCATTTTGAATTTTGGAAACCTGATATCAAATTCGAAGTCAGCGACCCCAAAAACCTTCATACTGAGATTTTAAAGCAAATCTATGAAATTTTTTTTCCAACACAAAAATGGCACGAAAATCTCATTTTCACCTCACTGCGAAAGTATTAACGGCGGGAGAAACCTTTAGGCGAGGAAAAAAAGCCGATTTTCGTGATTTTTTTCAGAGGAAAAATTTCTTCGCCTTTTTTGAGATTTAGGATATGTTTTATTACTACTTTTGGCTCTTACATAGTATTTTTTAAATTAATCTTTAAAAATGGCGGAGGTATGGCACGTGACACGTAGCGTTGGTGGGTTTGATAAGAAAAAAACCAACGAAGATTTTTATTATATTAATCCGATCAGTGTATGGCGGAGGGGGGAGGGGCAATTTGACCCGGCCGGAAATTTCAACCAATCCCTATTTTTAAACCAAACAAGCAACTTTATTTGTTTATTGTTATTTTTCAATTTGGTGAAAGTTATATTTCGTTATATTTTTGTGTTTTATTATTGTGAAGTAGAAGCCTTTAGCATGGGGCGTGGATTTTTTCAAATTTTTGGGAAGACATTTTCGAGCATTTTTAAGCATCAAGTCAATTTTACCTCCCCCCCTCTATACTTAAGTGATGCAACAACAGCGGTACACTGATCTGATTATCACTGATACGAAGGATATGAACCAAGAAAAAATGGGAAATGTTGAAAATCGTAAATGGTACGCTTTGAAACAAGAAGATACTCTTGTTTCAAGAAGAACCCAAAAAATACTCTTTTCTTCCATTTTCAAAAACATTTAGAATCATGATTCAGACAATAAGGTTGGAAAGATTTATACCAAATTTCAGTCACGCCAGTTTTGAAAATGCACTTTAGAAGGCCATATAGAAGGCCCATAACTTTGCATATAGAAGGCGCATAACTTCGCCATTCAAAAAGATTAATAAATAAAAAATACCATGTCTCAAAAATAGCGAAGAAAACTTTCTTTTTGAAAAAAATCATGAAAACCAGAAAAAAATGTCTTCGCCTAAAGGTGTCCCTCCCCTTAACAAAGTTGTGTGCCAAATTTTATAAAAGAATTGTTAATCATCAAAAGAGTTATGAACAACCTCGTGAAGGACCTGTGAACGCGAGGGGCTCAACGGTGTACTTGATTTTGGTCACCCGGTTGATACGAAACAAAAAAAACGAGTTTTTTATCCTGAATTTCTTGAATTAGATAATATTCACTAAGACTTGGCTTGACTTGACTTGAGTTTTTTTTTGTTACTTCAATTATAAAAAAAAGTTCAATTCTTTTGCAAATTTAAATCTTGAACATTTTTTTTCGAATTTTCGACGAGAAATGACATTATTGTTAATAACTTATGAACAAAAATGTCAAGAAAAACGTCGGTCAAGACTAAACTACTATTATACTGAACGAGTGTACTGATTTTCAGGTCAATCTGTTCATTAGATGTCGAGAAATCGTGTACACCGTTTTGAAAAACAAAGTTTCGAGAAAAATGCGTTCGAAGTTTTCCTAACAGTTCCATCACAGTTATTATGAGTTTACCTTCAATCTGCGACTCCTGCACCATATGTTGAACTTTCCTGTTCAATTTGAAGTGCCGCAAGCTACGGACGATTTAAAAAAAAAATTCCCTGTACCGTAACGTTTGCTCTGCATTGAAAGCAGTATGAGCCTGGTAGCTTATCATAAAAGAGTTTCACCATGAAAATGTGCAAATATCCATATTTCGATAGCGTGACATGATAAAGTTTAATTTTGCATGCGCATGACATTTGATTCTATACTTCAGAATCTAAAATATTGCGACAGGACCAGTTTGGACTCATATTGATTGACTAGGAGAACCGCAATTTTGTTCCAATATCTATTCAACACCCAAAATCCCAAATCTGGAACACGTTATACTTCTTGCGCAATTAGATAATGTTCCCACTTTATCTAATTGCGAAATGCGAATAAAGCTGCACGAGAGAACGAACGCATTTTCCATAAAAAACTGCGTCGGTGACTTTGTATTTATTTCATTACACTAAACAGCCGGTAACTTTACCTGTATGTTTTTAAACAGCTATACACATATTATCCTAGGCATTTAAAGGAGACTCACGAGAGGACGGTCCGGGAGGTGCATCGTGTTACGGGTACCGCCGCCGCGTGGTTATAGTGTGGGCAGGTACTAATCAAACTCCATAAGCATTAAGTGCCAATTTAACGATTGATTTTGGTTTTTCTTTGAATGGAGTGACGTGCAGGAAGTGTTTCAATGAAGTATCAGGAAAAATAGAAAGTAAATACAATAATCTGCTTTATTATTTGAAAATTCGGATACCTGATGAATATTCCGCCTAAGTAGTTCGGGTAAACCTTGTGTTCCCATTCCATGGAAGTTTCTCGGCAGGGTCATAACAATTTTCGTGGACGAAATTCGTGGACGGCCGGCGACCGTAGGTGTTCCACTATTCATTGTCACCCCACCTACCATTCCGCGAATGCAGTACCCTGGTTTGTATGTAAGTATTGAGGGTTCTAACTGCCAAAAAGGACGCTCGTCGTTAGTCCAATAGCTGCCAAACAAAGTCCAATGACTGCCAAAGAGTCTTGAGGGTTCTAACTGCCAAAAAGGACGCTCCGCGTTAGTTGAACGCGTCCTTTCGAAGTGTGCAGTCGTTTTGAAATGGAGGAGAGTGCAAGCAGTTCGCAAGTGATCAGTGAATCCAATAACGATGATATTGAAGATTTGGTGGAAGACCACAGAAGTAATCTGTTATGGCCCCCAGCCAACGAGGAAGAAAAATAAGAATTGGCTGACGAAATATGTTATCTCCGGAAGCTATTGATCAAACACAAATTCATAGTTGAATCGGAAAGCCCCAAGATCAGTTAACGCTCTGCATTAATTGTTCAAGCGCTTTCTAATTATGTACGGAAGTATGGTGTTTACTGAACAGGAAGTGTTATTCTCCAACGCAGAATGAGAAAGCGCTGGTCTTGGAACAGGCAGTGAAAAAACCGCCGCAAAGAAAAAAACAAAGATGAAACAAGACATGACTCCTTCGGAATTCAACGAAGAAGATGAGGTAGACGCGCGCAATAAAATTCTATCTGCGGTAAAAATCATTGCCGTGGAACTTGCTGACTTACAGTGGGTAAACAAATTATTTGTACACGTCGTCTTGTTCAAATTATTCTGTGAAAAAAGAAAAAAAATGCTTTATTAAGTTTCTGTGTTCGATAGCTTCATGTTCGATGAGTTCGATAACAAAATGAGTTCGAGCGTTCGATGAGTTCGATAACAAAATGTTTTATTAAGTTTCTTAGTTCGATAGATTAAATATACATGGTGTTTGTTCACGAAAATCTTGGGAAAACACGAACAAACACATAAAGCCAAATAAACAACAGTTTCGCGTGAGATGTACAAATACTTTTTGTACCCACTGTACATCCAAAATGATTCTTAGCAACTTTGCAAAAACACTCAACAAGGCTATTGAAAAGCAAAACACAGTTGTCAAAGTGGAAAGCTAAAATTCTCGCTCGGCTACTCGCTCTGTTGCTTTACCGCTTGCGCTTTACGAATCATAAAGAGTCTGGTAAACTTCAACCCGCGATTTTTCGGAAACGGGGCCGTGTTGGCACCTGATGCTTTTGAGATTTGATTAGTACCTGCCCACACTATGATCACGCGAAGTCGGTACGCGTAACTCGATGCACCTTCCGAACCGTGCCCTCGTCGGCAGCGATCGAAGAATCAACCACGACTTCTCGTACTAGCTAAAATCGTTTTTCCGTCCAACCGTTTCGTAGGACGACTTTAGAAACCTTTTCACCGCCACGGAAAAGCTTAAGCTCGAGTACCGAAATCTTCAAGAGGACTACCGCAAAAACAAAGTTGAGATGAACCGACTGAGCCTGAAGGAGACGGAAATGCAGGGCGAACTGAGTGCGAGGGACGACAGATGCGCCGCGATGGAAGTCCAGATAAGCAAATTGAACGAGCGCTGCGAAATGTTGCTCCAAATGAATTCCGGCCTTGATAGCAACAGGCGATCGTTGATGGATCACATTAGTCTGTTGTTCAGCCAATATCACGAACTGTTGACGCACTCCCTCGAGGATAAGGAGCACTACCACATGGAGGAGAAGATGTACACGTAAGTTGGTAATGCCTCGTAAGGGAAAATAAAAAAAGGCAATGAAATCCGACGATAATACATTGTCTTGGAAATAAATGCGGATGGGTGACCGTTCAGGCGCGTTAACTACCGAATGGGGGGGCTGATCGACTGAATTTTCAATACTAACACAACTGATAATCAGTTATGATGCCTGTATCGGCACATGTCTCCAACAATTTCTCCGTACCCTCGTGCGAATACGATGCGGTGCATGGGCGATAGGATATTGCACCGTTTTTCGAAAGGTGTCTCAATTTGATCCTTTGGTGGCAATAAACTACTAGAATTTTCATTTCTATATTATGAAATCGATAAGTGTCATAAAAATGCATTTAAATGTTACATTTCGAATTTCCGCGAGAAAACGCCAGCCGCCATGCTGCTCGGTTCGTGACGTCACTTGCATAGTGAACATCGACGCTGCGGCAATTGTGAATACATGATTTTTTAAAATAAAAAGTGAGTTACTATCCCTATTATTGGTGTGTTGCTCCTAAATGTAAGAATACTAGTGTAAAAACACCGGGGAAGTTGTGGATTAAAATGCCAATTGATATAAATATGAGGAAGACTTGGTCAAAACTTGCGAGAAGAGATCCAAAGTCATAGTCCGAAAAAAAATCATTTGTTCTTTCTCGAAGTACAGATAACTATTTGACAATTTGCAATTAACTATGACAAACGAGAATATATAGTTGACGTTTTCTTTCACAGGTTAGAGAGTAATATGTCCACGGCTTTCTTTGTTTACTATGTCAATGACGTCACGTCGGAATCCATTATGACGGCGACCGTTAACTGAAAATAACATTTATTTTGTGTTTTTATAAATTAAAACCAATATTATTCGATTGCTTATCGCGAAAAATACCTTATTTATACATTCTTAGTATTTTTCTTACACGTCGTGAAATACTCTATTTCTAAAGAACTCGAAGTCGTGTAGTAATAAGCGTTGGGCAAAAGTGCCAGAATTAATTTCCCAGTATTTATTATTTGCAAGAATTACGAAAAATGAAATGGACTTGAAAAAAAAACTGTAAAGTATAAAAAGAAATATTTTTGTATATTTTCAATATTTATATTATTCTTCATTATATACAAAAATGTTATGTCAGTGCCAAACATTGCAAATTAAAAAAATTCAAAACTAATTTACTCTAAAGCTTCATGCATTTGCATTCAATTTGTTGATAAACAACCATACAATTATTATTATAGATAAGTGTTTATAGTATCAATCGTATTTATCCCACGGTACCACTTACCCTGTAAGGGTGTTTACACCTTAGTGTGAGTGTCGTATTTATTCTTTATTTACTGGCGCCGACGTAAACAATTATTTTTATAATAAAAAACAGGCTCTGTATTTGCTTTTAGTATATTTTTTTACTTTACAGTGTTTAAATTATTTTTCGAATTACAGATTCCTAAGAAAAAAAATGCAGTAGTTAACATTTTTATACACCATTTTATACATTTTATAAAAAAAATTATAAAAAAAAGTAATAAAATTTTATAAAAATTCAGTATTAAACATTTTTATACATCATTTTATACATTTTTATACATTTTATGATCTTTAAAAAACCATGTTCTTTATTCGGCCCCAGTCTCCCCGGAATATTTGCAAAACCTGTGTGAGAAACCTGAAAAAGACAGGGAATTTCTGAGTCAATAATGCGTAATCACCATGAAAATGTCGTTTTCGTAAAAGCTATTTGCGATTATTGCAGGGACAAGGTGAATCACCTGTACAGACAGAAGGAGAAACTCGAGGAGAAAATAATGGAGCACTACAGAAAATTGGAGAGCTGCTCTACGAAGAACAAAAGATTTGGAGCGAATCTCGTCATGAGGATAAGAAAAGCCGGCTCCGAATTGTTAAACAAGGTGACCAGAATTGACGCCCTTTCTCTCTTTTAGTGAATGAAACGAGTGAACAAACTTCTCTAAAGTTGATACCATGTTTCGCGATTTGTTTACTGAAATTTCCGATCGTTTTTTTTGCCTCTTGTTTCTCCAGAATCGACGCTCTTGGGCGGAAGACTCGAAACAATTCGAGGGCAGTAAGACCTACGAAACGGAGTCGGGCTCGAACGATTCGGACGCGAGTATCGACGATCAGCGTATTGCAGGATTGGTGGCCGATCCGGTAGGACTCGAGGGCGATGCTCTTTCCTTGGGCCATCCGGGAACTCGAAGGACCGTTTATTATACGGACGATTTACCGACTCCTGCCACCTCGCTAACCGTGAGTCGCCTTTCCATTTTTTACATTCCAATGTGTTTTAAACGGGTCTTAAGAGGCGCCGGCAATTCACCGATGGATGCCAAAGGCCACACTGTAAAAAATGATATGAAATTTACAATACATTCAAGATACAAAGGAATTGAATTTTACGAACTCAGTAGATGGAATTAAATTTGAAACACTTGTACCGTAAATTTAAAACAGGAACATGAAAATCTAACGTGGATGTAGAATTTAATAGATGCAACGTGGAATTTCAAAGATAAGTTTGCAAAATTTGTGGAAAATGTCTTGCGTTAACCCGTGTCTTCAATTAAAAATTACTAGATGTATAATAAATCAACTATAAAAAACAGAGCATTGAAAGTACAAAACAAGTTTGAAATTTATTTACAGCAGCCTGAAAAATATAATATATGTGAATCTGAAATTTACGATACGTACAATGCATGATCACAACAGATTTGTTTAAAAGTGCGAAACTGGAATTAAAAAAAAAATCATAAACGATGATGAAAATCACATGAAACAATGTGAAAATTATATCAAATTTACACTACATTTAAGGCACAAAAGAATTGAATTTTACGAACTTAATATACGAAGAAATTTAATATACACTCGTATATTGATATCGGCAAATGATTCTTGATTTCAATATACATGGATGTGAACATTTTTTTACACGTGCATTATTTTTCAAACGCACAAGTATATTAATATTACGGAGCTACACTTTTATTTTTAAAATAACCTGTTTTGGCTTTTCAAAATATTATCTGAAATTTCATAAACGGCGTCCGCATAAAAACATCATACACTTGTGTATTAATTTTTACACAGAAGCTTTTTACAGTGTACATTAAAGGTAATACTTTGTTTCCGTGAAATTAATACACACCGGCATGCTGATATTAGCCAATGGTTCTTGAATTTAATATACACTCGTATTTTGATATCAGCAAATGGTTCTTGATTTCAGTATACTTGGATGTGATTATTTCTTTACACGTGCATTATTTTTCACACGCACAAGTATATTAATATTACGGAGCTACACTTTCATTTTTAAAATAACCCGTTTTGGATTTTCAAAATCGTATCTGAAATTTCATAAGCGGTATACGCATAAAAACTTCCTACACTTGTGTATTAATTTTTATACAGAATTTTTTTACAGTGTACTTCTCTTTGGACGTCGATACGTCCACTAAAAGTTCAACTTCGAAGTTTTGCAAAGTTTTACTACATCGTTTGTGAGATGAAAAATGTAATCTAAGCAATTCGAAGATGCATATTCAGCCGAAACTTTGATTTGGTTCGAATTAATCAGCACATAGATTCGTAGCAAAAAGTTCCATTTGATCGGAGTTTGTACTTTGCGATTTGACAAAAGCTATAAAAATTCGAACATATTCGAGTCCATGTGATACGAAAGGTTTTCGAGTAATACAAATGATAAAATTTATAAACAATACTTTTAAACTATATTTAAACAATAAGTGCAAACAAGTAACTGAAAAAATAATCAACAGATTGGTTTTTCTTCATATTAAATGAAATAGTCCGGTTTTTCTTAACAGTTATGGTTTTTTCGCTGATTTTCTCTTTGGAAATTCTGCTTCTCGGTTTCCATCAAATGATATTTATCAAGCTGTTGGTTCGATGTCTTGAAAACTTTTCAAAGGTAATACGGAACAGTTCCAAATCAAATATGTAAAAATCACGCTTGTTCGTTTTTGACAAAAGTTTTAAATATAATTATAAATAAAGAATGGAAATTAAAAAAAAAAGATTATAAGAACTCGGTAAAATCAATGGATTGATCGCGAATGAAGGAAACCTTTTTTCACTGATTGTCCGTTAAACAATAATTTTCAAGATGCATTTGTTAGTAAATCTTTAAAATTGCATTGTTATTCGAAATCAATGTTCACTCTAATATGTTTGAATTCTTGAAAACATTTTCTCGTCTTGTCACGTACTGCAATTTTGATGAATTCAAACCTTTGTTTGGGAATGTATGTGCGACTGTCAAGAAAGTTTATCGTGACACATCGTCAATTTACGCGCAGTTGATATCTTTCTTAAAAGCAATGCGTCATTGACACTAAAACTGCGATACGCGATTTTCCATAAGAAGTTGTGCTGAATTGTCTAGATTTTTACACATTTTTCCGCTCGAAAACGTTCTAGTGGAAGATACGAAACCTTCGAACACGAACTATTATTGGCAAACCACATCTGAAAAAAAAGATCGCTATCTCTGGAGGTATTCCTTCCACGAAACCGAATATTTAACAATCAACTGATTTTCGTCTACAACGAAGCAGAAATTGATTCCAGTATACTGGTGAAATTTCAAGCCAAGTTACCGAACTTTGAGCAAAAAACTACAATTCCAAAAATCGTCTCATTCATACAGCACTTTATGGAGATGACACGCTCGCCACGTTCCTACCTAATAATTTATGCACTAAATAACTCTAGATGTCTCATATAAACTGCCCAACCCGTAACAAATTCTAAACATTCCGCAACGACAATAATAACGGGGTCACCGAATATTCAAGGAAAATCTTAATGATAAAACTTGGAAAAAAGTGTCTAGGCCCTCCGCGAAAGGAATACCACAAGAGGAAATGATACCTCATCGCGGTCGGTATGGCAGAACAATTATAGATTCCCAAAAATCTCGAAAACGGCTCTTCAGATCCCGTCGAAACTTTGCCAATTGGCTTATGATAAGCCAATCAACATTTTTTTTCTCAAATTCAGAAAATTTGAGGGGAAGACAGCTGTTCGTCTATCTATTTGACGTTGTTTGGCAAAGTTTCGACGGGATCTGAAGAGCCGTTTTCGAGATTTTTGGGAATCTATAATTGTTCTACCATACCGACCGCGATGAGGTATCATTCCCTCTTAAGGGATCATCACAGTGCAACGAGTCGAAAAATAGTTGATTTTCGCGATTCTTTGTCGATGGTTAAAATACGCTAATCAGTACGATTTTTTATGTCAAATCAAAGTACGCATGAAAAACAGACAATAAATTTTCAAACGTTTATTTTGATTAATTTTTTCATTTTTTTAACGGTTGAAAATGTCTTCGAAAAAACCGAATCCTCACGATGTACACGGTTGTGTCCGTAAATATTATCTCAAACAAAATTTGTAAAATGATTATTAACCCTAGAATGGCACACTGAGGTACATTCGTGCTCCACAAATTTTGTAAAACTACTCAATTTTACCGATTGAGGGGAGGGTAGGGGTTTCAGCGTGAAAAAAACAAACAATTTTTTCATCTATATGGATAGAGTAAATTTATTGAAACCTTTTGTACATTGTTAAGTGTCATTTCAAGAACATTCCGTGAAATTTGTAAGCGAAAATATCCACAAACAAGCCGGTGACAAAGCTTTTCCAAGAACGCCTTTGAAAAAACACGCTTTGCGGTGTTCACTGTATCTCAGCTAGAAATTATCTGAAATCAAGTACCATTAAAATTTAGTCAAAAGATCATCCAATCCTCCCCCCCCAACGGTCTTTGATCATTTTTTTTTAATTTCTAAATTTTTGGTGGTCATGTAAAGTGAAAAGTGCTATTTTTCACGAAAAATTCCGCCACTTTGTGGGTGGAAAACGTCCGTAATGTAAAAAAAATCTCAAACTAACCATTGGGGGGAGGTATTTTATATGTAAAAAGTATGTACCAAGTGTGAAATAAATCGGTCATGTCGTTTTCAAATGGTAGTGAACACGGACTTTGAAAAAGTGGTTTCGAGAAAAACGCGGCACCGGCTTGTTTGTGGATATTTTCGCGTACAAATTTCACGGAATGTTCTTGAAATGACACTTAACAATGTACAAAAGCTTTCAATAAATTTACTCTATCCATGTAGATGAAAAAAATTCGCAAAGAAGTGTTTTTTTTTCACGCTGAAACCCCTACCCTCCCCTTAAGAATTTTCTTTCTCCTTTGGATCAAACATTGACACACTTTTCGAATTTTCTGAAATGTTTAAATGGTACCATCATCTTCCGCATTAAAAAAAGAAGAAAATCGTGCGCTTCCAAACATTTTATTCACTATTTATAACCCCGATAATCGGGTCCAACGCGTGGGGTACATTTGTGCTCCAGTGTGCCCTTAGAAGGCAAAAAAATAAGTGTACCATTCTAGGGTTAATCAGTATGAAAGCCGCTAATTTGCTGTGGAGGTTTTTTTAAATCAAAATTCATAAAATGGCGCCGGTTTGAAAAGAAATATCGAATTTAGCTTACTTTTTCGACAGTTTTTCGTAATAAAAAAAAGATGAAGATTTAAAAAAACAGCTTCCATAGCAGGATGAAGAATGGCATGAAGAACGTTGTGTCAACATTTGAGACGGATAGCTTGAAAACTCTTCCTTTGAGAGTATACACCGTTTTGAAAAACGACATTTCGAGAAAAACGCGTTTAAAGTTTCGAGTGCAGAATTTTCGCATAAATTGTCTACTTACGATCAATCGGCAATGCCAGGGCCATGTTTATAACCGTATATGGTATCGATAATGCAAAAAAATCGATTGTTTGAAAATTTTACACTGATGATCCCTTAAGGCCATCTGTCACACCGACCGAGCACCCATGAGTGCGAGAGAGATAGCTGATTTTCACATTCCCAGTGTCCTCCGAAACGGCTGATATTTCGAGAAAAATATAAGAAACCTCTTCACTCTGTTGAACGACGAACAGCGTCTTCCTCTTCGTTTGCCCGAAATATGATCCGTCTAGGAGGAAACTTGTCCGTAGGATGTTTACAGACCGGGCGTGCAAGCCTCAACATTTCTCGGCGAGCCGTTTGCGCCTCGTCCCTTTTCCCGACGCTCGAATTGCCCAAATAACACATTTGTCTCTTCTTTCGCGATCCAGCACGAGCCAAAGCTGTCCTCGTCGACGCCGTTGCCGCACGCGCGCCCCGAGAGTTTGGACGGTCGATCGAGCCAACAGGAACAACCACCGAGGGTCGAAGTACCTCATTGCGAGCCCCGTCCCTTTCTCATTTACAACAAAGTTTCGGCGGTCATAAACGAATCGAAGAACGTCAGCACGCCGGTAAAAGACGAGGCGCAAAATGACGAAATCACGGCCGAGCCACAAACCGTGAAAGATCCGAAAACAAGAAATCCCGTTTGGTACGAATACGGGTGCGTATAACGTATGTCTGCCATATCGGGGAGCGACACCGATAGCTTTTCTAACTGACAACGAATCCCCGCTGCGTGAGACAATTGATAACGAAGGAAAAAATACGATCGATGTATTTTTCTATCTCCGTCGGTAAAGAAGTTTCCCTTGGTAATCCCGACGGCCGGTAACTTCTCTGCGGAGCAATTTAACGCTATTTGAATTAACTCGATCGAAGAATCTTCCGAATCTCGTGGCGAGAGAACACATTTCGTCTTCTTTTATTTTATACATTGTGATATACATAGATTTTACCTTTCGTGACGAAAGTGAACGATTTTTTTGTAACTGACTTATTTATATGTGCTCATCGATTATGTCAATAGCTATGGACTATATATATTAGGGTGGCCGTTATTTTGGCTTCGGTAAAAAAAATTTAACGTCTAGCCAAAAAAAAGCTAATCAAGATATGAAAAAAACAATCTGTGTAAAATTTGGACGCGCTGGGACAAGGAGAACACGTGCCACCGAGCAGTTTAATTTTCAAAAATACATGCATTTTTTTAATGGCCGCACTGAAATATTTATTGGTCTCATAATATTAATTAAAAAATCTGGAATTGGGTACATTGATTATACATACTAAGAGTTACAAAATATATTATTTACTGATTTTTTTTCCATTAATCACGTATCGCAAATTCGTACCTTTACATGAAATATTACATAAGTAATAGCAGTTCATCTATGAAATGATTGAAGTAGAGTGTTTACGTTCGGATTTTTTTTTTATATTTGACGACAACTTGAAGAACAAATTGTTTTTAATCTTCATCATAAGTCAATCGATTGTTATAATCGGTGATAAGTTTGATACCACGCTCCGCTATATCATTACAGACTCTTATTTTTTTATCAATTGCGCGCCAATTTCATAACTCTCGTTCGAGTCCAAACAGATACATCGGTCTCGAGAAAAGTACAATCAATTTTAAATCGTTCAAAAAGTGCCATAGATTCGGCACTAATAAAGAAATCAATGTCGTTATCGAGCAGAAAAAGTAAAGTCTGACTGGAAAACCTGATACCGTTTGGAACCGCATCGTAAAATCAAAATAAATTTGCAAACACGTAAAGATTTCACGTGTTATATTTTTTTTCTATGTCCAACAATGGTAAACCAACTCGGTCGGTAATGCTCGGGAGGTAAAAATGAGCGGACGAAACGCCACGACCAAATTTCGAACTATTTGTCTGCACTATATTTTGTATTATCGCCACTACAGTTGGAAAATCTTCTCGCAGGCTCAAGAAAAAAAATATCATTTTGAATCATTCGATACACGATTATTATATTATTATTGGCATAAAAAATCCGCCCCGATGATTAATTCACTGCTTCGATTTCCCGCCACAATGTGGCCAAACCGCCACGTCCGTTTTCAAATTTTCTATTAATTTTTCAATCTACTCACGACTGTACATCATTGATGGAAAAAAATCAGTAAATAATATATTTTTTACCTCTTTATATGTATAATCAATGTACCTAATTCCAGATTTTTTAATTAATATTATGAGACTAATGAATATTTTTGTGCGACCATTAAAAAAATGCATGTATTTTTTAAAATTAAACCGCTCGGTGGCACGTGTTCTCCTTATCCCAGCGCGTCTAAATTTTACACAGATTTTTTATTTTTTTCATATCTTGATTAATTTTTTTGCTAGACGTTAAATTTTTTTACCGAAGCCAAAATAACGGCCACTCTAATATATATATATATATATATATACAGGTCATGTGCTCGTGCGCGCTTTGATACGACAGTAAGGTAGCAAAGTATTATTTGTACTAAAGACTCGCATTTCGTAGCTCTTAAGACTTGTCCCATTATATTGTCGCAAATATAATTTTTCTTGCCAATTAAAAGTGTTTTCTTTATTGCAGAGTAAGCGCTGCTGTATATTTATATATGCGCGGCAGAGGTGTTGAAGTTTGTATCGTCGGAATGCAACGAAAATCTTTTAGACTTTTATTTCTTTGTTTTGATCACTATCCAAGATACTTTCTGGCCAGTTAATGTTGTAGATATTTAAGGGGGGGGTAGGGGTTTCAGCGTGAAAAAAAAACACTTTTTTGCGAATTTTTTCCATCCATATGGGTAGAGTACATTTATCGAAACCTTTTGTACATTCTTAAGTGTAATTTCAAGAACATTCCGTGAAATTTGTACGGGAAAATATCCACAAACAGGCCGGTGACGAAGCTTTTCCAAGAACGCCTTTGGAAAAACACGATTTGCGATGTTCACTGTATCTCAGCTAGAAATTATCTGAAATCAAGTACCATAAAAATTTAGTCAAAGTATTATCAAACCCTCCCCCCAACGGTCTTTGATCATTTTTTCTTTCATTTTTAAATTTTTTGTGGCCATGTACAGTGAAAAGTGCTATTTTTCACAAAAAACTCCGCCTTTTTGGGGTGGAAAACCCCCTCAATGTAAAAAAACTCAAACTAACCGTAGGAGGGAGGTATTTTATATGTAGAAAGTGTGTACCAAGTTTGAAATAAATTGGTCATGTAGTTTTCAAATGGCAGTGAATACGGACTTTAAAAAAGTGGTTTCGAGAAAAACGCGGCACCGGCTTGTTTGTGGATATTTTCGCGTACAAATTGCACGGAATGTTCTTGAAATGCCACTTAACAATGTACAAAAGGTTTCAATAAATTTACTCTATCCATATAGATGAAGAAAAATTAGCAAAAAAGTGTTTTTTTTCACGCTGAAACCCCTACCCTCCCCTTAATAAAGATCCTAAAGGAGGTTTGACTGATTTTCGTAGCCGTAATTAGGTACATTAATATTTTGGCAATAAAAAAAAGAAAAAAAATCGGTGCGTTTCAATGATGCAAACTTCGGCATCATGCGCGGCAAGGATATTTTTTATTCGTCGTATCTGTGAAATATTGACCATTGGCACATCTGCGAGCACAATTTTTGAGGACGTCCTCAACGGGTCTGCATAAGATCGGGGCCCAAAAAAGAGGTCGACTTTTAATATATTTTTTTTTATGAGAGCCAAATGTGATTTTTTTTCATCGAAAAATATCGATAAACACTGACGTTATTATTTAAGGCGTTAGGCTACTGTGAAAATGGCAAAACTCGTTCGTTGCTTGAGGCAGCTCAAATCGAAGAGGAATGCCCAACATGTGATGCAGCAATCGCAGATTGAAGGTAAACTTATGATTACAACGATAGAACTGCTAGTAAAACATTAAACTTTTTTAAAACTTCAAACTTTAATTTCTCGATATTTAATGAACGGACTTACATGAAATTTGGTACACTTATCCAGTGTAATAGTAGTTTAGTCTCGACCGGAGTTTTTAATTTTTAACATTCATTTTCATTAGTTGTCGACTATAACGATGGCATTTTTCCTTGAAAACCCGAAGAAAACAAAATGAAAATGTTGTTTTTGATGATTGAAACAGAATAATATAAAAAAAACCTCGGTCAAGTCTCAGCCAATATTATCTATCTTAAGAAAAAAAAACTCGTCTTTTTGTTTCAAATCAAGCGGGAGGCCAAAATCAAGTCCGTCGTTGAGCCTCTCATGTTCAAAGGGCCTTTACAAAATTGCTTATAAATTCTTTAATGGTTAGCATTTTTCCAAATTAAATTTGGTACACAACTTTGTTGACGTTCCTGCAAATAAATCTCCAACCGATTTTTCAATCTTGCTTATTTCTTGAAATATATATATTTTTTGAATAACCCTGATTTTAATCATAAAAATGAAATAAAATAGATATAAAAATAGGAAAATGTCTTTTTGGCGTAATAATAAACCTTTCGTATATCCGGATACTCGTCTGAAATTTTGGAAATCATAAAAATGAAAAGCTCCAGAGTCCGATTTTCGACGAAAAAAAAAAACGATAATAACTTGAGTAAAAATGGATAAGCATGTTAAAAAATCATCCGGTCATACTATAGAAAAATGATAAACTATGCTCTGTTCGAATTTGAAGTGAATAGATTTCGCGATACGACTTCCGCCGTATCATAAAAGATAGTTTCGAGAAAAATGCAAAAGTAACGTAGGGTAAATCGCAGCAGGGCGGCTCGCTGCAGCCTAGCATGCGATCTAAACCTTCACAAAGATCATAATTCGGTCCGATGAAGTTTGCATCGTTGAAATGCAACAAACATTTTTCCTCACTTTTTCATTTCGTTTTCTTTATCATCAAGAACCTTTTCTTGCCTACATAAGCTGCAGATTTCTGATAAGAATCCTATAAAAAAGTGATTTTCGTATTCCAAATTGGGCTACGAAACTTTCATTATGTTCCAACGCTTCAAATTTTAATATCATGCAATATTTGGAATTTTGAAAAAAAGCATGGCAAACTAAGGTAGTCCTATCGCCAGGCTCTAATCCATAGGATTTTCATAATTTTTGTTGAGCTCACTGAATATATTAATAATTGTCTCTGTAAATTTTCAGGGTCGTTTATCGTCCTAATTACAGAGAAAATAAATATTAAAATTGCGTATTTTTGCGAGGGAATTCCGAGACGACATACAAAAACCCAATTTCCGGTCGCTACAAAAGTGTATATAATAGTGGGAATCCGTCAGATTCTTAAAAATAATCAGATTTACATACTTAACACTTGTAGTAATCCAGTGCTCTGAGAAAAAATAACGCTTAATGACCTAATTTTTATGTAATATCAAGTTTAATTTGAATTTCCGGTATTGGATTTATTACCACTTGCTACGATGAAGAAACGTGACAGCAAGGCAACAGCTGACTGTAGTCCTAACCTCATCTTACTCATTCGAATTTCCACACATATTTCATTTTTAACCGACATATTTCGCCGACACAAATTTTCCACGCTTTTTACCAGTCGTCGCCCGAATGCAATGCTTTATATTTCCCGCACCTGACATTGTTTTGACAGATCGACGTTGAAAAGCATGGAGGTTAAACTCGCCTGGTTGAGTAAAAAGAGACGGAGATAGAACCAACATTGCCAAATATCAAACCTAGAAATACTGCGCGAATCGTTGGAATAACTATTTTTTCATTTATCTAATGAAATTTGAACATTAATTAAATAGTTTATACATGGAAAATTTAGTGATTACAATTTTTTTTTGCATATGTTACAAATATAAATTGTACCAGTCTCAAGTATGATCAGTGGTATGACTAGTGTGAAGTAATATGACTACAGTACTACCTCCCTAAGAGAGCCCTCGCTAAGAGAGAATTTCCCCGCCGTTCCGCTTGAGCGCATTTTATGGCTTCCCCCACCTAGCTCGAGCTGTCCAGTGTACCCGAGGCCTCCCGAGTTTGTCGCGGACAACTCCATAAGAGATCGCGAGCGATTTCAGAAAATCGCACGTCGCACGATTGTCAAATGGATAATATTCCTTTGTATAATAATATATACGTTTAAGCCGTAAAGTCGGAGAAAAAAACATGCACCATAATTAAATTTCAAGTAGTAATTTAATGCAAGTAAAATATATTTTCGATTCAGCCATCCCGTTTTATCTAAAAATGAAATATTTATACATATATATACATTGTATATTTCAACTTGAAGTATATACACAAGATAAATTGTTAGTTACATTTTTTTTGTACACTGTACAGTAGAACCTCAATTATCCGAACGATGACTTAGTTTATCCGAACTCTCAATTATCCGAACGTTGGCGCGAAAGATACATTGTTGCTCGCTGCCACCGCCGTGAGCAACAATGAGCAACCCAACGCAATCTCTCCTTCCCAAACGGCTGCGAGACTTAGCCGCTCAAAAACGCGTTACAGCCGTTCGTCAATTAAAAATGGACGATTTTATTTTTAAAAAATATAAAAAAAGCATTCAACTTTTTTCAGGTATTTCAAATACATTATATATATATATATATATTTCAACGTTAACATATATGTCAAATTATAATATATATGTATGTACTGTTTTTATATAAAAAGGTGTTGTTTATGATCTCGTCCCAAAAAACCCACGTTTCGATTATCCGAACTTTTGATTATCCGAACTAGTCTCGGTCCCAATTGGTTCGGATAATCGAGGTTCTACTGTATATATTCGAGTTTCGATAACGAATATACTACGTATATTTTTGCGAACAATAAGATAATTCAACAATTATTGAAAGTTTTACAAATGTTTCCTTCATATGTGTTATAATATTGCAACAACAAAATATACCAAACAGCAGAATAAAAAAAACGCGAAGAAAAAGAAAGATTTACACATCAATATTCAATGAGATATACTTACGCATGAAACGACGAAACGCCAGTACACTTTCCGCAACTCGTTTACAGTTTTCTCAACACTTTCGTTCGCGCTCTCTTATCGAGTCGAGTGGAGAAACACATACACGCTACCACATGCGCGATTTTCCAGCGCGCTAACCTAGCGGTGGGGGAAGGCGTCGGCGACGAATTTCTCGAGAATTACTTCCCCTAACCGCCCTAGACCGCTCTCTTAGGGAGGTAGTACTGTACCTTCAATTTAAGACCCTCGGGTATAAAACTACGAAATAGAAAGCGTCACTTTAAAATTTCAAGCTAATGCAATCGTTAAGTTTTTTCAATCGCGACGTCGTTTTTGAAAAGCCTTGAAACAATCTTTACTTAATTTACTACCACTGGAAGTACCCCCCCCCCCCCCCCCCCCCCCCTTAAGGCGAGGATACTTTCAGGCGAGGAAAAAATTAATGATTTTTATGATTTTGTTTAAAAGGAAAGATTTCTTTACTATTTTTAAGACTTAAGGTATGTTTTGTGACTACTTTTGGCTGTTACATGGTATTTTTAAAAATAATTAATCTTTAACCCTTCAACTGCACCCTTCCGCCACTAGCCTCTGCCTCTATATGGGGTCGATCCGACCCCAGAAGTTTTTCAGATGGTTGTATTTAGCTAAATGTGCTTTTTTGTAGGCAATGATCCTCATTTTATGGCCCAAAATTGATTTTTTAAGAAAAACAATAAGGGCTCGAACATCCGTTCAAAGTCGGAGATGCGTTGAAAAATAGATACTTGCACGCAAAATATAATAATTTTTTCAAGTTTAAATAATTTCCTTTGAGGTGTTTAAAGAGGACGGTTTGTCGATACGAAAAAGAGACAGTGTCGACCGGTTTTCCCAAACGTATATTTATTCGGCGGTTTGAATTTGAGCATTTTCGGGATAGGGAAAATTAAAAAAAATTCGACGCCTTCGGCAGATTATTTCTTGAAAATGTATATTGTTGGCATTTTTTTTACTTCAACGATTTATTATTATTCATATTTACGGCAATCGACGCCTAAGTGCATTCGGTGCTCGTTGCACATAGCCCTCCTGCATAAGGGACACTTGCTTTTAGTTTTATGATCGGCATTCTAAATACGTCATTCACGATAGTAGCGCAAAATGAAAAATATCTATGAGCAATTTCTATCGTAACTCACTTACATGTAGTATTAAAACACCAAATTTCACAAAAAAGAATGTTTTCACTTGCACCGCACTACTGCATAAACGGAGTCGATTCGACCCCAGGTCCTTTTTCGACAGATGTCCTCAGTACACGGGCAGGATGTAGGTTAGGGGCCGAGTGTCCACATATAGAGTTGGAGTGAGGGAACATTCGAGCGCCGCACTGCGGCCGAATAGATTACCCCGTTTTGCGATACAGTCAGTAAAAAATGGGGTCGAAATGACCCAGTATGCAGTCGAAGGGTTAAGAAGGACTAATCTAGAAAGATTAATCTGAAAAAACCAACGAAGATTTTTCTTTCATCAACACTCATACGCAGAATATGAGCCAAGAAAAATGAGAAATTTTGAAAATCGATGAAATGGTACGCATGAAACAAAAAGATTGAATTTTCAGAAAAAATTGGCTACATTCTGCAATAAAAAATATACTTTTTATTTTATTTTCAAAAACATTAAAAGTCGTGTTTTAGACAATAAGGTCAGAAAGATTTATGCTAAATTTCATCGGAATCGGTCGATTAGTGTTTTAGCTATACGTCACGCCAGTTTTTAAAATGCAGTTTAGAAGACCGTGGCCTACCACGGCGAATTTTAAGGGGCTATTCCAGTGTGAATGCTGAAAATTTGGGTGATTTTCGGGAATTTTTGTGAAGAAATGTACTCAATTAAATGTTTCGGAAAATTAAGAATATATCTGGCTATATTTGACCTATATTACATAATTTTTCATAGAAAAATATTGAGATCCAAGCGACTTATGCGCTGCCTTCGGAGGCGCCAAAAAAAAGTTCCTCCACTACTGACATGATTCCAGCCTATTGAGTAGCTGAAACCGAAATAGGAAAAAATATCGTTAAACTGGAAGGTATTTCCTGTACAATGACGTAGGATTTTCGAAAAATATCGGAATCTAATAAAATGGCGTAGTTATGAAAAAAGTCTGTTTTCTTGCCTATAAAATGGTCGTTTTTTCAATTCCAAATCGTCAATTTTTATCCAATCAATAATATCCTATGTTATTGTAGAGTAAATATATTCAAGAGTACTCAGTTCAAATTTCAAGTCAATCGGATAATTGCTTTTTGAGTTACAAGGTAAGCAAATTTGAAAAATCACATTTCGACACTGAGAAAAAAAAACCAATTGAATAAAAAATATATATTGGTTGATCCAAATAAATATGCTGCTGCGGAGTGCCACCGATATATAAGATTGTTTCAATAATATAAAATATTGGAAAATGTGATTGATTTAAATAAAAAAATCATTTTATTTGAAAAAGCTCTTCTGTTCTCTGAATATCTACATTATCCTTCAAATAAAATTATATTCTATTGAAATAATTTCATATACAATCCGTAGACGTATTGGATGATATAATTAAGCGGTTGCTACAAACATTTCTTATTTCGTACAAAAATATAATCAATAGAATTAATTATTTCTTTACTGCATCGCAACGAATATGCCATGGGACGTAAGTTTTTCAATTTGTTTTAAATCTTAAATAAAAAGTGAGCATTAGAATGATCATCTACGATAACAGTGGAGAGAATATCGATATCCAATGGAATATGCATGAAGAAAATATCAGATATTCAACTGATCTTAGCCACAGGCCAAGGAGCGATACTCTTTAGAGTTTCTCCAGCGTTTAAGTAGATTTTCAGTTCGCGCTACGCTTACGAGAAACGAGCGCGCCCGGCCTCTAGCGGTTACTCCGAGAACTTCGGGTTTCCTCACACCTATAATTTCGGTGGCGCTCGGCCATGATTTGGTTCAATGTTTTCAACCAAATGTGCAACAGACAAATTTTACTTTCGCATAATTTTTTAACCAATTGAGACATTTGCTTAATATTGTTCAATAAAAATAAAATATCAATATTTAAACAAATAATGTACTTAAAATGAATATCGGATATGGTGAAAACAATAAAATAACATTTACTCAATAGAAATTTTATATGAATCAAACGAGCGAAATTCAATTTTTCTTGTGTAGTCGAATCAACAATATTCATATCATGAATTGAAACACTTTTTTCGTTCGTTGTAGAAATTGCATTCAAAACTATATAATTTGTTCGCGATAATTTTTTAGACAGTTTCAATAATATATTGTTCTCGGCTAACAATATATCTTTTGAATGATGAAAAAACTTTCAATTTTATCATGTTATTGAAGTCAATAGCGTTTTGTTTGGCCTGATAAATCCGATTATTTACACCAACAATTTTACAATTGAAACAACGAAATTTCCTTCAATAACACCAATGATATTGGATCAATGATTTGTTTTTCTCAGTAGAGAAAAACGCGTTTAGAGATTTAACTATCGATTTTCGCACGATAAAACGATTAGAGATACGGCCTTGAAATTTTTACAGGATATTCTTGAAAGTATGCACTGTCGAAAAAGGCAAAAAAAATTGATTTTTTTTAAACTGTCACACTATAGCCCCTTAGAGATCAATTTTTTTAAACTATGTAATAGCCAAAAATAATAACAAAACATACCCTAAGTCTCAAAAATGTTGAAAAAATCTTCCCTTTTAAGGAGATCATGAAAATTAGCAAATTTTTTCCTCGCCTGGAGGTATTTCCTCTCTTGAATTATGCAAAGGTGACAATAGAATGTTGATTATGAGGTCAACTGGCTACTACAGTGACGATCCTCGAAACCGAACGTCTTCGAGATCACCATTCCGCGTGTGTGCGCACATACGTATATACAAACACACACGAAAACGCACGTGTACGTCCCTTGGAGCGTGCGCTCGGGCTACATTGAAATCCTTTTGGAATATTTAATTGCGCTTGGATCAGGATGGCCGGAGTAACGATAAAGTTGGCCCGCGTCGCAAAATGAGCGGGTGTTTTTTTGCCCCGGAGGAGGCTCACCGGCATATTAAGCGAGGACACGATACGTGTATATGGCATCCGCTCGACGGCCTTCTTAAAGAGCCTCCTCGCCATTGTGCGCGAGGAGAGAAGGGCGTAGTGGCAAATGGAAGGACGGTGAAACCGATGAGGGCAGGGTGGCGGGGCGGGAGGGGCGAGCAGAGGGAAAGGGCTTTCAAAGTTTTTTATCGTCATTCTCACGGGCCCAGGAGGTCGTGGTCAAAAAACTGCCCACCGCACTCGCGCGTCTGTCGCTCACCCCATCAAAAGTTCTCAGGGTCTCATGAAAAAATTTGCATACTCGATTCTCATCTGTCTCTAGGTTCTCTCTCTCTCTCTCTCTCTCTCTCTCTCTCTCTCTCTCTCTCTCTCTCTTTTTTTTGTATCTCCTAGGAATTTCTGCACTGGGACACGGTCCTCAGGAGTCGAGCGAAAAAACCTTCGTCCCTTCGCGGGCCGCTACGACTTTGCTTTTGGGGTTGTTTTTTTTCTTCTCGTTCTCAGCGTCTCGCCTAATGGGCGAAAAACACCACTCGATCGTGCGAGAGCAACTCGACTATGGATAATCGCTTTTTGGGAAAAGGGGGGGGGGGGGGGTAGGGTGCTTTCAGAACGAAACGAAAATAACGAAATCTTCGTTTTTTAATTTTGGGACTTTTTTTTGCCTGATTTATAGAAGAATTTTTTTATGTGGAAATGTGGATGTTCTCGCAGAGGGAAATAGTCGTGAAAAAAATTGAACATTTTACTCTGTGGACTCTTTATCGGTAGACTGGAAGTGGGGACGGAGCTGGGAAGTGCTTTCTCTACTATTTTTGTTTAAGGGGTAAGGCCACTGTAGCCTTACCCCGGGGAAAAAAGAAGTATATTTTGGGAATTTTTTTAGCGGGACAATGGAATAAATCCAAATTCTGAAAAAGGCCCTTTATTGTTCATATCATAAACTGTATAAACTATTTTTTTCAAAGTAATATAAAACAAAATGGCGGCTGCACAGCTTTTCTTCGACGAAGCCTTTTTTTCATAGGCGCGCGGCCGTACCAACGGCACCTGCAGTTTTTAATTTACAGTGAATGAAATTTTTTTTCGATTATACATGCATGCGAGTAGCTACAGAAGTACGTAGGATTTTTTTTATATATCGATTTTTTCAAAAACAGCGCGTTTTGTAAATAAAAGTTCAAAATCCTCAACAAAACATCGTCCGAAAATTGTTTACAAAAAAAACTATGTAATATATCGAGAAAATCCCATGTACTTCTATGCAGAATGTAATTGTGAATATACAGTTAAAATTTCAAGTCAATCGGTCAAGATTTGTTCGAGTTATGAGTCCGGCCGACTTGAAAAATGTAAATTCGAGAGAAACGCGTTTAAAGTTTTCGGTGCAGGTTGCATCGGACTAAGAGGGGCTCGCCAAAATTCAAGACATTTTTTAGTATTTAGACATTTTTTCCACCTTAATCCTTTGAGTATGTCATTTTTAAGATATTAAGGCATCTTTTAAGAAGAAAAGAAAACGATTTTTTGAAATTTCCACAGTTGTCTTACCCCTTAATGTGAAGATTAATTGATCTTTATGTACGTCCAAAAGGAAATCTAGGTGCCTCGAATCTATACATATCCGAATCACTCCCATGTACCTGATTAGAAATTTGAGCCGGGAACAAGTACTGCCCCTGATCTGCCTTCCCTAGATAATATAAGGCTTTGATCGGGCCTTCCACCCTGGAATAGGTTCGCAATGTAACGGGTCTAAGGCTAGGTCCCGATCCGCCATTCTCTTTCTGGGGAGCTGATCAGGAACGGGCCGGATAACAAGCGGTAAATGACCAGGAAAGTTGTAGGGAATAGATCGAGAAATAACCAGGAACAGACGAGGAAATTAAAAATGACGTTTCAGCGTTTTTGGAATCCTTGAGGAGGTAAAATCAGGAGTGTATTCAATTTAGCATTTCGACAACATATTATTTGTTGGTTATCCACTTGCTAGGGTAGTATATGAATGTATACATAAGTTGCTCGCATTTCTTGATAGGCAAAGAAACAGAAAAACGTAGACAGATCACTATCCGAGCGAAAAAGGCCTAGAGTGCAAAGGGTTATTTCGCAAGTATCGCAAAATCATGAGCGTACACTCAGAAAAACGTTTGGTACCGTCAAAAAAAAATGGTTTGAATCAACCAACTCCTGCAGTTGCCGGTGGCGAACGATATGAACAATTCAATTGACTGCGAGATTTGGTTGAATTACAAATATATATTTATTTCCGGCAAATAAACTACTTCTTGATCCAAAAACGCACAGAGTACTTTCAATTCTAATTCCGGTGTCGTGAAACCAAACTTTATTTTAACATACTGAACGGTTAGGTCGGTAATCTGTCCCTTAAAAGCATTTTCAAAATATATAGTTCAACGAAAAACACATACAGTGGAATGAAACATGTGTGCATTTAATGAATTGCAGAGCATATTTCAGTCAATACATAAGGGGCTTAAACCGAGTGTCCACGTGGTTGGATTTACCGAATTTAATCGACATCTGAAATTACAGGAGAACAATGGCTCGTGCCCGCAAAAAATCTCAATCACGATTCCCTTAACAATCCTTCAAAGCTTATGCACTTGGTGAACACGCAACGTTAAATGAAACTCACCGGCTTCCAATAAATTTACTATCAACACCCGAGAGACGCCGTACAATGTTTTTCTCGAAGGATAGCACGCAGCGTGACAACAATGGCGGACAAAAAGAAATTACGATCGTACACTTCCCTCGAAATGTAGCAACAAGCGGTTGAAGTCCCCAATCTATCAAGATGTCTTCTACTACGCAAATTTTTGTATTTTCGATGTAAATCGTCTCACAAAACTTATCACAATGACTATTTTAGTTTTCTACACACTCACAGGGGAGATGCACGCCACAGCCAGAAGAGAGGACGTGAACAGCCGGAAGTCGAAAAGGCGATCGTAGCGCTGCTCGTGCATGCATCTGAAACTACACTGATTCGTGATTTCCACTAACTAATCGCTCACAGCGATCGAACAGAGCGCGCTCCGTGGTCGGATTTGCCAAATAAAGTCGTTATCTAGGAATCGTGCCGGGAAAAAAGTGATCGACTGCATCCACAAGAACTCAAGTAGCAATAGCAATCAATAGCTGAAAAATATACACATCGTAGAAAAAAAAACACGGTCTTACCTCGAAGTAACTTTAATTAAATCATTTCTTTCAATTAACTTATTCAAGTGTAGAACTAACCATCATTCGCTTTATGCGTAATAATTAATTCAGTTGGAAAATGTAGTTTATTGGCCAATATAACGACCAAATACAAAGTTCAACTAAAACGCGGATTACTTGTATGAACTCCGATGTAGTTAATCTAACCCATTATATGGCCAGGGAAATATTACCATTTTGACATGATAATTTGGTTGTTTCAACTAAACTGGCTTTGTCACTTGAATCGAATTATATTTCAAGCGAGTAAAATTAGGTTGCTTCAAGCAAAATTGCTTCAACTAAATATACATAGTTGGTATTACCAAATGTTTTTCTGAGTGTAAGTGCACACTGTAAGCATAGCTCTTCTGTACGTGGTACAACTCGAAGGACGAACTTTTATCCTCGTACAATAGTACCTTGCTTACGCGAAGAGCTTCGCTTATAGCCACCTGGTGGATTGTTGGCGAAATACATTTAGGTATTGTCTTCCCGGCCAGAACATTGATATTTCCCAACATGGCGACAAGGCGTTCAAAAACCACGAATGACCTGCTTTACTTTTTTGCCTCATAAAATAATTTGGCTATTTTTTATGCTCAAATGATTAGTTATCGTAATCCCGGTATTTATGATAAGCATTGTTATCCTCGTCGATTATCATTGATAAAACAAATGCTCTTAATGATGAACAAAATTACAACAGATGTATTCGTTTCATCCCAATCAATTATAAATATACTTGATGAGGTGGAAAGCAAAGTAGCTTTTCTTTAGTTCTTAGACACAGGGTCCACTTTTCAGAACATGTCAATGTTCTGGCCGGGTAGACATGACGTGAAGATGTACTTGCTCGCAATGTATCCCGGCCAGAAGATTGTAATTTCCAAACATAAAGGGTAAGCCGTGAAAAAAACGATTTTGCAATCTTCCCGGTTTGTTCCATGGGAGGCCCCGGTCGGTGAATCAGACAAGGCAAGTCTGGTTAGGGCCGGACACAAAGTAGGGAATGCTCGGTCACATTTCTGCTCGTGTACCTATGCTTTACGACCTTTTACTCTTCTCGCGATTTTTTTTACTTGTGCTGTTGTTACGAAGTGCACTGTTGGGCAACCAATGGACGACCAACTGAACACTGACGGACATTTCTCAGATTTTTATCGAACCGTGAAGAAATAGGGTTACGAGGATCAGCCGCTGAAGTTAGGATGATTCAAAGAAATACTCATACTAGTCTGAATGACTCCCAATTGCTTTTAAGGGAGGACTGTAACGGACGAAAATAGGACGTTTTTGCGGATTTTGTTTGTCGACTCGATTATTTATTCGGGATTTGAAGAAAAAAGGTATGTTATTAAGCATAGATTGAACTTATTTCGTGTAAATTGTTATTTGAGAAAATTAAAAATGAACAACGTTATTCAGGTGTAAAGGAGCCTCGGTGTAAAAAATCTGGTCCAATGGCCGGATCGATAATTTAACAATGGTTGGTTTGAAAAAAATTATAATAAATAATATTTTATAATCTGTACAAATGTATACGTAAAAAATGTGGTCCAACGGCCGGATCGATAACTTGACAATGGTTGGTCTGAAAAATAATAACAAATAAGTTTTATAATATATACAAATCTAAACGTAAATTGTCGCGCGACCTGCTTGCGCTAAGTCGTCTGTAACTTGGTCAATATTCTATATTTTGAATTGAAGATTTTTTTTTTCACATATTTTTGAGTATGTATACTGTGAGAAAATGCAACAAAAAAGAAACGATTCTTTTTACCCGTCACGATGGTATCCCGCCTTGAAATCTAACAAGGAATATCACTTAAAAGTCTCCGCCTCCGATTTTGTTGAAACTCATATATGTGATAAAGCAGTGAAAACGATTGGACACGTATTTCTTTTTATCTGCGGAAAAACTTTTTAAGCGCGAAACGACCCCTTAAAGAAGGGCGTGTTACCCCTTAATTTCATTTTTTTTTAATTTTTCCACTGTGGTTTTTTCATCGCTTTACATTGGAAGAATGTTGATTTTCGTTTCATTCAGATTAGTGAAACTGCACTACTAAGTACTTAATTAATAGCAACTTTTTTCAACCACTCACGTCACTTCCGGCTGAAGTAAATTTCTCAATTAAGGCGTGTTGAAAGTTTGAAAATATCGATTTTTTGTTTTTGGCGGATTTTCAAAATATAACATTTGCAAAATATTCTCTGAAAATTTCAAGTCGATCCGTTCAAAATCGAGGAAGTTGTGGGCGTTTGGTCTAAATTGTAAAAGATACTTCGAAAAAATTCACAAAAATTCCGCCTTTCTCCGGCCACGACCCAGGTGTACCCCGTTAATTATCCGTCACAAAATTCTAAGATAATTTTTTTCAAGAGATTCTTAGGATTGTACAGCCACTAGAAAGCTTTGTAATGTTACGTTCCTTCCTAACCCTTCGGTTGCCTGCCACCGTGTTCTACGGTCTACCATCCATCGTACTAGAGTATGATATTGAAGTTTGCATCGTTGGAACGCCACGAAAATGATTCTTTCTCTTTAATTTTCCAAAAAAATTTTGGCAGATTTGAAGTCGAAAAAAGCACACAAACATTTTTTCGTATTCCTATTTAGCGATCTACAACAAGTTCGCAACATACGATTTTAGATCGTTGCATTCCAACGATGCAAACTTCTACCCCATGCTGAAGTTCGGCTACCGGACGCTGTCAATATCGCGTCTTATTGACAGCGATGTCACGTGTGGCGTGCAATTTGTAAATACAACTTTTAAATGTAATCTTTTCACTTCCGTAGGTTGACGGAGTGGATGAAAAGTGGCATTTCGCGTATTCCTTCGAGTACCGTAAAATGGAGTTAGTTTGAACAGGTTTTAGAAGCTTTTTGTAGGTAACTTTTTTTTAACATCTTTAATTCACACTTTTTTGCTCTAATAGAACAATGTGTCCTTTGGCTATCAAATGTATAAGAAAGTCAAGCCCCACTAAATCCGACAATTTTATATATGTTATTTTTAAAGTGTCAAAGTAACCTCGAGTGTGGGGTTTCTTTGACAAGGCATTGAAATGCAACTTGTGTCAAAGATTAAGGAGGTTGGAGCGTTAGCCACAATCCAAGGTTAAATTTAATAAAAAATACATGTTATTGTTTACACTATACTGAGTCTTTACGAATTTTTTTAACTTTTTTCACCACCAAACACCAGAGATAAAAAATAGTTTAATGTATAAACCGATGTGTTGGTCTAGTGGTTAGAGTGCTTGCCTCTGAAATCAACACATCGGGAGGTCGCGGGTTCGAATCACCGTCTCGTAGTTTCGTCGAGAAATAAAAACACAGGCGTGACGTAGCTCCAGTTGTACACAGATGTCGCGCACACGGACCGGTACGTGTGTGTGTCGGATGGGTATGACTGTAGCCTGTGAGCTATTTCTCGACGAAACGCGACTAGCTCCGAGGCTGGGAAGCGAACTCGTGACCGGCTGTATTGGTATAGGTTTTCCGCAGTTTCCCTATACCCATGACAGAAATGTCATGATGAATATAATACAGAGGGGGAAGTCGGCTGCGGCCGCAATGGGAAGGGGGGATGATGGAGAGAAAGAACAAGTGTAGAGCGGTGGACATATAAGTGGAGCCTTGTAAAAAGCCAAAAAGGCTGTGCAAGTAAAACTCGAAATAAAAAAAATAAAAAAAATAGTTTAATGTATATAATTTAACGTGCGATTAGATGGGCAAGACTTCCACACTAAAGGTTATGTAATTTCTATTGTAATTTAGCACCAAGGTAAACCATTTCTAACAACGGATTAACGCAAACTGAACCTTTGTGAACATATAGAAAAAAAATCCTCATCTTGCCCATCGTAAACCATGGGCCAATAATCTCGTGACGTAAATATGAATAGGCATAATTGTGAATTACTCAAAATTTCATTGTGAATTGTATAAAACATTCGTTCTCGTAGTTTTTTTTTCATAATAATCATCGATAATGTTATGCTGTTTCAAGTTGGTAGTAACACAAAAGTTTTTCTACTTTACGTAATAAAAATGTTAAAATGCATAATTTTGCCCTTTAATTATATATTTAAAAAAATTAGCATTAATAGAATAAATCTGTACCTCGTATGTATTTTTTTGAGGTTCATTGAAAAAAAAATGAATAAACCGTCATTTGACTCAACTGAATCGCTCCAACCTCCTTGAGGGTTACTTTGACATCATTTTGATGTAAAAAATTAATATTTTATGCATTAAACGGGGAATAAAATGAAAAACAACGATTTTAAGCAATCAAATTGTCATCTTTATTAAGGAAACATTTTACATAAAAATATCAAGTACCTAGGGTAATATTATACGTTCTTAATCAGTCTTATAATTATCAATGAGGCCAACATCCACTTGAGCAACATTACAATCAACTTTAGCAACATTATAAAAAACTTGAATGAGAAATTTAAACACATTTAAATGCGCACCCATTTTAACCGTATTTGGACGCTCTGTTAAAGTAGCGCCAAAAATTGTCAAAGTTACCCTTAATGTAAATTTAACTCCGTTTTACGGTATGGTGTCGTCGCTTGCGCTCGAAGTTCTACTCCCCCGTCTCAGGTATTCTGTAAGGTTGGAGTTAGCATCGTTGGAATGCAACGAAAATTCTTTTCAATTTTTCACTTTCATTATTATCCAAAATCAAATGTGCGAGTTTGTTGTAGATCGCTAAAATGTAGCCATTTTTTTCGAAAAATTCAGTCTTTATTTCGGAGCGTACCATTTCATCGATTTTCAACATTTCTCACTTTTTCTTTGTTCATATTCTGCGTATGAATATTAATGAAAGAAAAATCTTCGTTGTTTTTTTTTCGGATTAATCCCGCCGACGCCACGTGTCACGCCATCTGGCAAGATCCGCCGCAACCCGTTTAGAAGACCGTGCCGTACTTCCGCCTTTTATTAAGGCGAAGTAGAACATGTACCACGTGACATATGAATGCGAGAGAGATAGCTGAAATATTCGACCAGAGATTTCTAAGAGATGAATAATATTAAGGGCAAAAGGAAATCATCAAGCTCTGCGTCAGGGAATTCTCCAGAGCCTAATGCTTTGTTTTTCCTAAAAAAACCAACCATCTATGAGAAAAAAGGGTTGAAAAATATGTGAGGTTATGTTGACCGTGTAGGCGCCCTTAGGCTTAATAATAAAAATACCACGTAACAACCAAAAGTAGCAACAAAACATAGATTTAAAAGTAGTCCCAAAAATAGTCAAATCTTACCTTAGAAAAAAAGTCATGATAATCAGCAACTTTTTGCTCGCCGAAAGGTATCTCCCCCCTTTATCCGACACGCGCTAGACAGCGTCAACCCGACTTATTTTTTATCTGATTGGTCGATAAAAATTGTGCGCTATAAAAATTCAGATTCCGATGTTGACCTTAATCATCGCCAATCTTAATGCAAGATGTCCATCTTGTTTCTTTAGAGGATATTAAGAGGGAGGGAGGGAGAGAGAGAGAGAGAGAGAGAGAGAGAGAGAGAGAGAGAGAGAGAGAGAGAGAGAGAGAGAGAGAGAGAGAGAGAGAGAGAGAGAGAGAGAGAGAGAGAGAGAGAGAGAGAGAGAGAGAGAGAGAGAGAGAGAGAGAGAGAGAGAGAGAGAGAGAGAGAGAGAGAGAGAGAGAGAGAGAGAGAGAGCGAATAAGAGAAAGAGAGAAAAAGTTAGAGAGGGGTGGAAGCGCAGCTTTGTTTCTTCACTTTTCTTTCCGCAACCCTTTCCCCAATACTGCGCTACCGTAACTCACCCCCGTCCCCTGCGAGATAAAAAAAGCCAGCGGACCGACATATATAGCATTAACGGTTCTCGTTCTGGCAGAATTTCTCGACGTCTCGGGTATTTTTCTCTGGCAAAAATAAAGATCCGTCTCTTTTTCTCGTCTCTCCTTCCGTCCTTCGCGGAAAGAAAAGAACTCGCGGGCGAGAACGTGAGAGAGAGAAAGAGAGAGAGAGAGAGAGAGAGAGAGAGAGAGAGAGAGAGAGAGTGAGAGGGTCGACAGCGGTTACGTGGCCGGCGCACACGGTGTACAAGAACTCGCGAGAAAGTGGGGTTAGGCGCGCTATGGCAAAAATAAGATTGATAAAAGCTCCACGGAAAGCTCGCGCGCAGGAAGAGAAACTTTGCAGTGTAAAAAACCGGCAAAAGCGAGATGCCGAAGAAAAAAAAATGACGTATAGAAACTCGCGAAGACTCCGCGCGTAGAAAACGAGAAGGGGGAAAAAATGATACAAAGAAATCGCGGAAGATCGCGTCGACGAGCAGAAGAGAGAACGCCTCGGATGGAAGACACTGCGAGTTTACATAGCTCGTCAAAGAGCCGCGTCGTTAGAGAGGGGACGAAGAAAAAAAAACCACGAAAAGAATGAGCACGAGAAAGTTTCCGATATCTTTACCGCTTCTGAGCTCGCGACGTAACCTCAAACGTTTTTCTAACGATTTTCAAAACTCGTCAAGATTTTCGATGCGACAAAGTGGCGTTCGATTATGCGCATATTGCAACGTAATCGAATATTCGACGAAGAAGTAGATTGAAACTCGCAAGTTTGGTCATTGTTGAACCGGGGGAATAATTAGGAACTGATACCTAGTTGACGCTTCTGAAAATATGAATTTTTGGTATTCGACGGGTTCTCAAAATATAACATTTCTAAAATATTCTCCGAAAACTTCAAGTCGATTCGTTCCCAATTGAGGGAGTTACGGGCGTTTATAAGACGATTTCGCGAACCCACCGGCGAAACGGCGAACTTTACAGAGGTTGGAGCGTTAGCCACAATCCAAGATTAAATTCGAAAAAAAATGTATGTTATTGTCTATACTATACTGGGACATTACAATTTTTTTGAAATTTTTTCACTACCAAACACCAGAGATAAGAAATAGTTTAAGGTATGGAGTTTTACGTGCGGTTAGGTGGGCAAGACGTTCACGCTATGGGTGATATAACGGCTTCGGCTATTTAGCACTAAGATAAACCATTCCTAACAACGAATTAACGCAAACTAAACCTTTGTAAACATTTAGAAGATAAAACCCATATTGTCCATTGTAAACCATACATATTCAATATTGAACCATCAACGTTCGAGGAAAGATTATGAATCTTGGCAGGCGAATGAAGAGCATTGCTGCCAACCTCAATGTCCGCGAAGTTTTCGTATTTCGGCAACACTTACTATTAATTAATGGTAACAATAAATAATCTCGTGACATAAATATAAATAGGCATCACTATAAATCACTCAAAATTCCATTCTTAGTTGTATAAAACATTCGCCGACGCAGTTTTTTTAAAATAATGATCATCGATAATTTTAGACTTTGACGTTGGTAGTAACACAAAAGTTTTTCTTATTTACGTAATAATAATATAAAAAATCACAATTTTGTCCTTTAATTATATATTTTGTGAAAAATTAGCCTCCACGGAATAAATCTATAGCTTACATGCATTTTTTTGAGGTTCATTAAACAAAAAATCATAATCAGTCATCTGACTCAACTGGACCGCTCTAACCTCCTTAAGGCGAAGTAGAATATGTACCACGTGACATATGAGTGAGAGAGAGATAGCTGAAATTTTCGAACAGAGATTTCTCAGAGATGAATAATATTTAGGGCAAAAGGAAATCATCAAGCTCTGCGTCAGGGAATTCTCCAGAGCCTAATGCTTTGTTTTTCCTAAAAAATTTCAATCATCTATGAGAAAATAGGGTTAAGAAATTGGTGAGGTTATGTGTGTGATACTTAAAAAAATCGATTTTTTTGCCCCTTTTGACAGTTTATACTTTCAAGAATATCATTATCATTTATATAATTTATATCAATATCATTTTATCTTGCAAAAATCGATAGTTAAATCTTTAAACGCGTTTTGATCAAAATGAGATTTTTCAAATTTGCTGACAGTGTAACGCAAAGAGTAATTATCCGATTGACTTGAAATTTGATCTGAGTACTCTTGAATATATTTACTCTGCAATGACGTAGGATATTTTTGATTGAATGAAAATTAACGATTTGGCATTGAAAAAAATTACCATTTTATGAGCAAGAAAACATACTTTTTTTTCATAACTACGCCATTTTGTTAGATTTTGATATTTTTCGAAAATCCTACGTCATTGTACAGGAAATACCTTTCAGTTTAACGACATTTTTTCCTTTTTCGGTCTCAGCTACTCAATCGGCCGGAATCATGTCAGCAGTGGAGGAACTTTTTTTGGCGCCTCCGAAGGCAGCGCATAAATCTCAATATTTTTCTATGAAAAAATTATGTAATGTAGGTCAAATATAGCCAAACATATTCTTAACTTTCCGAAACATTCAATTGAGTACGTTTCTTCCAAAAAATTCCCGAAAATCACCCAAATTTTCAGCGTTCACAGTGGTATAGTCCCTCAATAGAAACAGCTAAAGTTTCATGGCCTGCGCCCGTCCGTTGCTTCTACAACGAAACGTTTTTGGCTCAGCCAAGAATTGGAGTCCCCTGGAAGTGAGTTAAATCTAAAATTCGGGAGCAAGGGTAAAATGATAGCTCCGTCTCGAGGCGACGTGAGAGTTGCACGTGTTGCTCGCTCGGCCGCATCTTCCGAACAGCGAGCACTCGTGCACCGAGAAAGTCTTTCACCTCAAGGGCAAGCTTCCAAATTAGAGATATACGAGCGGGGTGAAAAGTTGATCGTCGAGCGTGATTCCGGGGGTTACGTAGAGAAAGGATTATACATTGCGCGGAAGGAGCCAAAAAAGGGACAAGAGGCGAAACGGCAAGTAGGTTGGGACGAGGGAGGGGAATGAGAAACGAAAGAAAAGGGGGTGGGGCGGGCTCGGTGGAGGTAGGCAACTGTATTTTTTCCCCTCTTTTTTTTCCTCGCTTCATCCCGCTTCGCGGTATGGCCAGCAGCCCCGAGGAAGTCCTGCGCTTTCTCGTGTTCTCTCTCTCGTGGTAGCCTCGTGTGTTGTACGGTAACGATCAAGGTGGGGGTAAGGTTTCCCTTTTTGCCCGTACCGAGTTATACACAGAGGCTGTATCCAGGGTGGAGCGTATACACGTCGGGACAGACTTCGCGTATCTTCCACTTTTTCTCCCCCCCCCCCCCCCCCCCCCCCTCGCTCGAACATCGAAAGCCGCCCCTCTTTTCGGCTTCGCCCTCTTTCGCGTCTCCTTGTGTGTGTCTCCGGCAGACGATACCCGTCGTGCACCGCGCGCCCGGAGCGGGAAAAAAGTCAAGATTCGAATGTGTACGTCGCGCAGGACCGTGTGTGCGCGGTGGGGTTGCTACGGTGGCGGCGCGTCCAAGCTTCGCCGATCGTCCGTGAGCGGCGGGAGAGGGGGTAAAGGCCGCGAGAGGCTCGCGCGCTGCAAACGAGCCGACAAACAATGTGTAGCACGCTATCGTACCGGATCGCTGCTCTCGCTCACGAACTCATCTCACCGTCCGCCGATACGAAATTTCATTACGTCGACGCGAACAATTCGAGTGAACTGGCCGAAAAAAGTTGCGTCAGCTGGAGCGCGCGAATAAAAGAGCGACGAACGGAGGATTAGGCAGGGAGAGTGCAGATGGAAAATTGACGTGGCCCGCGATAGAGGGAGCTCGATCGACTGTCGAATCTCGCGAGAGGGCGCGGGCCCGGAAAAACCGCTGTGCCAAGTTACATGCGAGCGGACACGTTCGACGAAACAAATACGATTGAAAAAAAAAAAGAAAATACACCTGCATCGTTTAGGAGTAGATGAGCCGGCTCGGATATTCTTGAACATCCAATTCCTATTCTCGTTTCTATATTTTCGTTTCGAAGCACGTGCCTGACGTTTGTTTTTGCTTCCGATTTGTCTTTCTCTCGCTCCTCTCTCTCTCTCTCTCTCTCTCTCTCTCTCTCTCTCTCTCTCTCTCTCTCTCTCTCTCTCTCTCTCTCTCTCTCTCTCTCTCTCTCTCTCTCTCTCTCTCTCTCTCTTGTATCGATCCCCGTGTGTGTATGAATCCTCCAGTCTTGAGTTTGAATTTTTTTGAATTTCCCGCCTTCGCACGATTTGCCGAAATTCCCGCCGAGTGTTTTGCTTCTCGACGGGAGGCTTCTTCGGCGTTCTTTTGTTTTTGTTTTGCCGCGGAAGGTCGGGGGGTGGGGAGGCTCCATGATCCGCGAGTGTGCGTTTGGTTGAATGGGATTTTGGATTTTGGTGGGCTACTCGAGGAGTAGGGCAGCGCGTTGCGGTGGTGGTGAGCGGAAGTATCCTCGCTGTTATGGAAACTCGAATTTCCGGTTTGCAAGGGATCGTTGGTGTCGGCGAACAATCGCGCGTCGTCGCAACACCATCGCCCGTGCAATCGTCAAACTGTCAACAACAACAACAACAACAACAACAACAGCAGCAGCAGCAGCAACAACAAACGAGCGCGGGCACGACGATAACGCCCATCGCGACATCTTCCTTATCGTCGAGCCTGAACGTCGCGAGCCTCGGACATATCACTTCGGTCTCGATGAGCCAGCAGACTTCCTTGGGCGCTGCTGTTGTCACGAGTCCATCCGTCAATCCGCAGCATCAAACGAACGCCGGCCTCCCGAGGATCCTCAGCAGAAACGTCAACGGTACACGTGAGTAATTCCATCCCGCGGTTCTCTTCTTATTTTTCCCGCGTTCGTAAAGTACTCCCGGCCGGCTTTTTTCTTCCGACCCCGCGTTCTTGATTGTCCCATTGCTGGCTTCGAACGACCGCGGAGCGCCTGGGTGTTTCGCGAGAATACGAAGAGGGATTTTGACTCAATGATTTTTCGAAACTGTTCGAGATGGAAAAAAAAACGTTAAAAATGGGAAAAAATAAACGCTTTTTTGTTTTGCGGTGAACGAGTGGCGAACTGCTTTAAAGGGCTACATCTCGATTTTAAACAATTCTGGGAAACGGTTGGTGAAAGCGAAACGCATTTTTTTTCAACACAAAGGTACATGTATTGAAAGTCTTTTAAAAAATCACCAAAAATACAGAAAAACAACAAAAACATGGCCGCCGGCAGGGTGGACATTTTTTTTCGTGACGTTTGGCCGTGGACAATCTCCAGCTTGAACGGTCCATCTGAAATCTAAAAACCAAAGGGGGTATTCAAGTTAACAATAAGTAGGAGTCGTTGACGATCGTTGATTTTGAAAATCATTTTTTTTTAACAACGTGGCGACGAGTTGTAACTCGACCGTAGAAAATCTGTGAAACAAAGGCGTCATTTTTACGTAAGTGTTGGAAAATGAAGATCAATTTTCAAAAAGTGAGATCGTCAACGACCTTGAAATTCTTCTCATCGTATCTCCTTTAAATTTGGGACCAATCCATCGAGTGGTTCTCGACATATCGTGTCCACCGACTTTGAAAACAGTATCGTCTGCCGGCGGCCATGTTTTGGTTGTTTTTCTGTATTTTTTGGTGATTTTTTTAAAGGCTTCAATATATTTGCCTTCGTGTTGAAAAGAAGAGTTTCTGCTTTACCGACCGTTTTCCAAAAAAAAATCTAAATTTGGCTATTTTTTCGGGCCTCTCGGTAGATGTACCCCTTAAGGCGGGAGCCTGAATTAGCAGGTCCAAAAATGCGTTATTCGGGATTATCTTTAGAAGGGATAAAAATAAGTGAGCCCAGTAAACATTGAGGTATCTTTTCATGTATATTTGAAATGTATAAGAAAATGTTTCAACGTGAAACAACACATGACTGCAGATTTATCAGCCTATTCCATGTGCCACTGCAGTTTCCAATCGACGGGAAAGTTGCAGCTCGTAATTCTTGACTGAAACAAAAAAAAATCAATAAAAATTACAATTGTCTCATATCTTTTTTCTGGGTGAATTAAGAAAAAGCTAAAAATATCGTGAAATTATAAATTTTCTTAGGTGTGAACAAAAAATGTGTTGAAAAAACACTTTAACGTGCTATACAAATTATTTAAAAAGACTTTTCCAACGACTTTTTTAATGCACTTAGAAGAGATTTTCATACTGAACAAAATGAACTTTTAGTTTTGTTGCTATCACGCCCGCCAACTTGGCAAAATCGTGAAGATGAAAATTGGAGAAAACGCGCTTTAAAGTTTTCAATAGGAGGAAATATCAATATCAAATATCAATCGCTTCTCTGCTTTTGGCCTTGTATCATCGAAAATATTTACAATTGGCCTCTGTAACTTTGTAAATATATTCTTGGATAGTTTATTTATCGATTTAAGCAATAAAAAGAAACGATTTTTCGGACCTTCTAATTCAGGCGCCGGCTTTAAGGGGAGATATACACCGAGGAGCCGGAAAAAAGGTCATTTTTGTGAATTTTTTCAAGGAAAACTATTCGAAATTTCGGATTGGGGTTTTAATTAACTAAAAGTATATACATTCAAAAATATGTTTAATCTTCTTTATTTAAAAATATCAAAAATATACAGGGATATTGTATGATCCTTGGAGCGTCGTAAAAAAATCTGCGTATACGGTACCCACTGGCGATTCTTCAAAAATCATCTGAAAAAAAAAACCAAAAAGATTATTAAATTAGATACTATAATCTAGTACTCGTCACAGCCGATTTTGAAAATATCGATTTATGACAAAATGGCGGACGTTTGAACATAAATAGTGATTTTTGGGCCAAAAATTAGTTATTATTTTGCCTATAAAACAAAAACTAAGTAACGGAAAACAAATCCTATGACAAGTACTAGATAATGGTGTATAGAATAAACACAAAAAACCTCAAGGCAACCGGTTCATTGGTTTTCGAGAAATTTTGGGTACCGATTTGAAAAACGTGGTTTTGAGAAAAAAGCGTTTGAAAATTTGGGAATGAATAAATCATGAAATTTGTCAACTTACATGGAATCATCGATACCAGGCCCATAGTGTAGGCCTTCTACGGTCGACGGAATGTTCATAGCTTCTAAATCCTCGATCTCGACCATCTAGGTGTATATCTCCCGTTAAGCTTGAACCCGCTATGTTTATGTAATATCCTCGAAGTTGATGATGTCGAAGTTTGATAGCGTTTAATTTGGCATTGTTGGTATGCAACGGAAGTTCTTTTAATTTTTTTTTAAATTTCTTCATTTCCAATGTAATCCAAACTTTGGATTCATTAATTGAGATCGTAGATCTCTAATAATATAGGAAGGATCATTTCAATCATTTTCGTATCCGAAGTCGGCGGAAGAACATTTAAACAATTGGAGGAAATTCATCTTTCGTTGCATTTCAACTATGCAAACTTCAACATCGTGAAGTTTGCACCATTGGAACGCAACGAAAAACAATTTTTTAAATCCTTCACACTTTTTTTTTGCTATAAAAGTCACCACAACGTTTTTACATATTCGGTTTAAAGATTTGCGAGTTCCATTTGCAAAAAAAGAAGGTTACGGATAAGCATAAAAATAAGCAAATGAAGAAAAACAATTGTTGCGTTCCAACGATGCAAACTTTAACGTCATCGAATTTGATCGTCTGGGATTGTCCACGTTGGACCTACAAAAAAAAGCTCTTCTCAATTTATCCCCGTATGTAAACAAATACTCACAACCACGAAGTCATTATTGCATCGCCATAAAAATTTTGAAAGGAGACCGCGTTCCCCATCAATCTCGAAATTCAGATACGAAAAAACTTTTGGAAAGCTGTCGAGGAAGAACAAAAAGTTTTGTCTACTCTTGCAATTCGAAAACTACATTGATGGTGTTGAAGTTTGCATTGTTAGAGCGCAACCAAAGTTCTTTTTTAGATTTCATTTTCCATATTTTTACTATTATAGAAGATCTTTTTTTAATAGATTTATACTCGACATCGCTAAGTAAATATCTTAAAAGATGGCGAAAGGATTTTTGGAAACAAAATTTGCGAAAAGAAATGAAAGGAATTCGGAAATATTAGTTTTCGTTGCATTCCAACGATGCAAACTTTAACCTCATCCACATTGTATGAAAAACGATGATTCAAAATAATGACGATGAAATGGATACGAAGAAATAAATGAAAACGAAAATTGAAAGAAAGAAAGAAAGCCTACTTGTCGGTATTTTGTATCGAGAAAGATCTATAGGGCTATAGGCTCGCTTATATGTGTACACGAATAACTTTTATTATCCGGGGGCGAAGAAATCGCGGCTTGTACTTATGCAAGTATAACCAGGGGCCAATTAGCTTAAGAGCTACGACTACGCACAGTTGTATAGCAGAATAGTACGTTTTTACAACCTATATATATATATATATATATATATATATATATATATATATATATATATATATATATGAGGTATTCCACGTGAATCCAGTGGACTTTTTCCCTGACCCCCGCCAATTCGATTAATTTTTTTATCTGATTCCATTGACATTAACCCAAGACGGTCACACCTTATGAGAATCCCGTGGTGGTCACATGCGGTGTGTCACACCCCAAGCACTTCAGAGCGCTGTAGCATTTCGTAGAATTATTTTGGGGGCTCAACAAAAATTGTGAACATATTTCAAACGTTTCTCTATTATCCTATCCAAGAACGGAACGAAAACTTTAGTTTGAAGTATGTTTAAAAAATTCTCGAAAAAAAAATTCGCGAAAAAGCCCTTTTTTTACAAAAAATGCTGTATTCTTTTTGTTTTTTGACATATCAACAAAATTCAAGCAGGGTCTGACTTGTGAAAGCATTCTCTTTCTGGTGAGTATAATAGTTTTTGTGGGTTTTTAAAAAAGTATATTTATTCCGCACTATGAACATGCGGGTTTCAGCGGCAAAATGATGTACAAGATGTCGATGGCCTGGGGTGTGTCACACCCCATGTGACCGTCTTGGGTTAAAAGACACCTTGAATTTTTTTACATCTTTCGAAACAACCCTTGGTCGAAAGAATTTTTTTTCTCCGAAAAAAACGCCCCAATATAAAAATCTGAAAAAATTCCCAAAAATACCTGATTATATTTTTAAAAATTCAATCTATCACCCGCAGTGAAAGTATCATTTTTTCTGTGCTTTCTGAGCGATTAACGTTGAAAAAAATCCGAAAAATTGACTGTTAACTGTTCAAGGTCCATGATTGTGATTTGGTTATACAAAAATGGTCAAAAAAATTCATTGTGGCTATCAAAATATTTAAGTATCCGCCCGAAGTAAGCGGTTCTTGATTTTTTTCAGATTTCTGCACACAAAAAATCATACTTCCACTGCGGGTGATAGCTTGAGTTTTTTTTTACATATAATCACGCATTTTTGGGTATTTTTTCAGATTTTTTAATCGGGGCGTTTTTTTTTTGGAGAGATTTTTTTTGTTTAGCTAAGGATTGTTCCGAAAAATGTAAAAAAATTCAGGGTGTCTTTTAGAGTCAATGGAATCAGGTTAAAAAAATACATCGAATTGGTGGGGGCTAGGGAAAAAGTGCACCGGATTCACGTGGAATATTTCATATTTATATATATATATATATATATATATATGCTGAACGAGAGTAGTTTAACAAATAGCACTTATACACTCGATAAAATTAATCCGCATACCTCGTATTTCTTCTTTTTAGATATTTGCTCTCTCATAGTTCTTCCACATCCTTTTTTTCGTAGGTTTGTGGAATCTTTCACTATATATCTATATATATATATATATATATATATATATATATATATATATATATATATATATATAATTTTATCGAGTGTATAAGTGCTTTTTGTTAAACTCCTTCTCTCGTTCAGGAAACACGAATACTTCGTACTTTAGTCCGGTGAATTGTAGTCTGGTTTACTCCGTGCAATTTCATTGTCAACGTGCGGTAATCGCTGCTGAGAATCGCCTATAACTCACATCTAGAAGAAAAGTGCGTGAGAGAGAGGGGGGGGGGAGATATAAAGATCGGCCGGTAAGGCAGAGAGGCGATTTCCTTCAGGAAAAGTCGTTTAGTATTTTTCTTCCCAGTGTGTATTCCCCCATCACCGATGCAACATCTCTTACTCATTCTTGGCATCTTTTCTCTTCCGTTCTTGCTTGCGTTGTTTATCACATACGTATAGTCCTCTGCAAACGCGTATTATAGTCTTCCTCCGAACGAGCAGGCCGCACGAAAAACTTGTTCCATAAATATTTCGGCCCAAGAAACACACAAAGAGTTTACCGGCTGATTAAAAGAGCGCATGTTTTTCTCGCTATCGTTGTACCTTGTATCAAATACACACACACACATGTCGATCATTTTTTCCGAACACGAATTTTTCGCTCTCCTGTCGATGAAATTCTTTCGCCGAACTTATTGAATCTTTCGCCGTTGACATTGAGGCTACTGTGACGACCCGGAAAGCAGAGTTATTTGGAGAAATTCACTTTTGAATAAATGAGCAAGATTGAAAAGTCATGTGGACATTTATTTTTATGTACATTAACAAAGTTGTGTGCAAAATTTCGCTAACAATATTTATGATTGGAAAAGTTATGAACAATCTCGTGAAGGACCTTTGAACGTGAGGAGCTCAACGGTGTACTTGATTTTGGCCACCCGGTTGATCTGAAACGAAAAAACGAAGTTTTTTCTTAAAAAAGATAATATTGGCTGAGACTTGACCGAGCTTTTTTGTTGTAGTGTTTCAATTATTTAAAAAATGTCTTTTTTCCGACTTTTCGAGGATAAATTACATAATTATTGTTAATAACTACTGAAAAAGTGTTAAAAATAAAAACGTCGGTCAAAACTAAACTACTATTATAGTGAATAAGTATACCAAATTTCAAATCAATCCGTTCATTGAATGTCGAGAAATCGTGTACACCGGTTTACAAAACATCGTTTCGAAAAAAACGCCTTCAAAGTTTTACTGGCAGTTCCATCCTTGTAATCACAAGTTTACCTTGAATTTTCGATTCCTGCACCGTATACTGGTCTCTTTCCTTTTCAACGTGAACTACCTTAAGCGAAGAGCGTTCGTCATTTTCACACTCGCCTAACCCATTAATTCAACAAAATTTCGTACCGTACGAATTGAAACATTATTTCGCCCTTCGGCGAAAAGTCCGCATGTGCGTGTAATTACGGCAGGACAACAACGCTATTTTTTATTTCTCTATTCTCAGACATCTCTCTCTTTGAATATCTCCATTCTGGGGCAGGTTTAATCAGAAACATCTCTATTCCAAAATATCTCATGTTTGAAACATTTCTCTCCCGAAACATCTCTATTCGTAAAGATCACAATGCCACAATCATTCAGTTCTGAAGTATTACTGCTCGTAAATATCTCCATTCGACAATCTTCGTATCCGAAACTTTTTTATTCTTAAGGAGAGGTACCTGAGTAAACGGCGAGAAAAACAGGCAAACTTCAGAAATGTATATCTCAAAAAATAATTTTTCGATTGGTTCCGGGTATTTTTAATTGGAAAATATGTACATTGAGGTATGTGTAGGAATTTTTTAAAATAAATTCGTTGACTGGAAGCGATTAAAAGGCGATTATCTCGAAACGTAGTTTTCAAAGTCGGTGCCAGATGTGTCTCGAAAACGGCTTGTCCAAATTTGGATACAATATTCTTCGATAGTTGTTCTCGTTCGCCACGTAAGATTTTTTTTGAAATTTTCTTTTTTGTCGGAATTGCGACCGTTTTAATTTAACATTCGTTTTTCGCTCGCAATTTCCGACGATTTTGGATTGAATACACATTGCATAAAAAAGCAATGGTTCAATCAAATGAAAAACCCCTATGTGGCGAACGAGAAAAACTATCGAAGAATATTGTATCCAAATTTGGACAAAATCGGACAAGCCGTTTTCGAGCGACGTCTGGCACCGACTTTGACAACTATGTTTCGAGATAATCGCGTTTGAATCGCTTCCAGTCAACGAATTTATTTTTAAAAATTCCCAATCATACCTCAATTTACATATTTTCCAATAAAAAAAAACCCGGATCCAATTGAAACATTATTTTTTGAGACAAAAATTCCCGAAGTTTACCCTGTTTTTCTCGCCGTTTACTCAGGTACCTCCCCTTAAATATCTGTATTCTTCAATATCCCATGTGATATCCAAAACATCTGTATTCCGAAAATTTCAGCTCACAATGTCTTTCCTCCGAAACATCTCTATTCCATTCGTAATATTGCATTTACTATATTGGCCATGACTAAAACGAGTGCAACGCACAGGCTCTTGTAATAGAGATGTTTCGTAAGAGAGATATTGAGATGAAATTGTCGGAATGAAGTTGTTTTGGATGTCAAATGAGATTTTAAAGAATACTGATATTTAAGAATAGAAAAGTTTCGGATACGAAATATTGTGGAATGGAGATATGCAAGAGCAGTAATATTTCAGAATTGCATTATTGTGGCATTGTGATCTTTACGAATAGATATGTTTCGGCAGAGAAATGTTTTATACATGGGATATTTTGGAATAGAGATGTTTCTGATTACACTTGCTCCAGAATAAAAATATTTAAGGAGAGAGATGTCTGAGAATAGAGAAATGAAGAAGAGAGTTCTTGTCCTGCCGTAACGTGAATTTTTTTTTACAGATATTTCTAATTGGTATGAGGTTGAAGTTCGTGTCATTGGAGGGTAAAGAAAAATGACATTTCCGTATTACTTCAATTCCTTCTGCTAGATTTTGTCTACAAAAATCCTTCAACCATTTTTAAAGACATTTATCTTAAGGGGCTATAGCAGTGTGAACGCTGAAACTTTCGGTAATTTTCGGGAATTTTTTGGAAGAAAAGTGCTCAATTAAATGTTGCGGAAAATTAAGAATATATTTGGCTATATTTGACCTATATTACATAATTGTTTCATAGAAAAATATTGAGATCCAAGCGACTTATGCGCTGCCTTCGGAGGCCCCCAAAAAAAAAGTTCCTCCACTGCTGACATGATTCCGGCCGATTGAGTAGCTGAAACCGAAAAAGGAAAAAATGCCAAACTGGAAGGTATTTCCTGTACAATGACGTAGGATTTTCGAAAAATATCAAAATCTAACAAAATGGCGTAATTATGAGAAAAAAGTCTGTTTTCTTGCCTATAAAATGGTCGTTTTTTTTCAATGCCAAATCGTCAGTTTTCGTCCAATCAAAAATATCCTACGTCATTGTAGAGTAAATATATTCAAGAGTACTCAGTTCAAATTCCAAGTCAATCGGATAATTGCTCTTTGAGTTACAATGTCAGAAAATTTGAAAAATCTCATTTCGAGAAAAACGCCTTCAAAGATTTAACCATCGATTTTTGCAAGATAAAATGATATTTACCATAAAAACTGCTAATTACAGGATATTCTTGAAAGTATAAACTGTCGTAAAAAGCAAAAAAAAATCGTTTTTTTTAAGTGTCACACTGGTCCCCCTTAAATCTACAATATAAATTTAAAAAAGATCTATAATAATGAAAATGTGAAAAATAAAACGTAAAACAACTTTTTTTGCGTTTCAACGATGCAAACTCCGACACCATTAATTGGTGTGGCTCGATATTTCGACACAATTGTGTCGAATAATGTAAGTTCGATTAGAGAATTTAATCGACAAGAGAGCGGTAAATTCGCCAGCCGAAAGTTAATCGATATTTTTTCTTCAGATACGCGAAATTCGCGTCTTTTTTTTCACGGTATATATACGTATGCGTGTATCTATATACTCTCGCGGACGGAGATGACTCAGGCACTCTCTTCTTGTCATATCCCTCTCGCGACCTCCACGCTTCCTCTCTATCTCTCCCTCTTTCTCTCTCTCTCTCTCTCTCTCTCTCTCTCTCTCTCTCTCTCTCTCTCTCTCTCTCTCTCTCTCTTCTCTCTCCCTCTCGCTTACGGAGACTGCAAAAAGCGTAACGACTAGCAAAAACTGCTTGGTTTTTCGCGAACACCCGCCGTCCGTGCTATATACATCTAACCCTGCGGCTACGACATACACACATATATATATATATATATATATATATTGTAAAAAACAAGGAGACTATACCTCTATTGCGAGGATATACGTTTTTGCCTTTTTTTTCTTGCACGAGACAAACATCTCGTGCCCGTGGAGTTAGCGAGAGCGAGAGAGTATAGAAAAAGTGCTAGAGAATGAGAAAAGAGGACGTAGAAGAGGACGAGGCGGCGCAGAGGGGCAAGGGGGCGCGAGTAACAAAAAAAAATTACTCGTGGTTTTGCTTCGAGCATCGGCGTCGAGCGTCTTTTCCGTCTCACTCTATAAGATCGTACGAAAGAAGTCGAAGAAGCTCGTTTTTTTTCTCCCGTTCTTTTTTCGTCACTTTTCTTTTCTTTTTTCTGTTTCGGGTCTTCTCTTTTCGGTCTCGTTGTTTGTTTGCGTTTTAAAGAAGTCGTCTCGATAAGTTGCTGGAACACAAGCGGATTTTAGACGCGCGTGTTATTTATTTGCGATTTTTTTCGTCCGCGGCTTTTTTTCGACGTCTGTACCGGGTGACGAGTGTTTCGTAGGAGGGAAAAAAAAAACACGTTAGTCGAAGGAAACGAATGCGTATGGGTTTGTTTGGATTGGCGCGGTTTTACGGTATTCATTATTTTATGGAAGACGGATGGATTTTACGGTATTTATTATTTTATGGGAGACAGACGTAGAAGATTTTTTATTTTGAAGTTTTCGGACGTTGACGAATGTCGTGAAAGCGGAAAAAATGATGAGTTTGCGAAAAGTAGCGTTATTTATAAAAATGTATTTTTAAGGAATATGTAAGATGATTGAAAAATCATCCGGACATTTATTTGCATGTATTTAATGGTGTAAATATTTTGCATTTCGTTAAAACATTTTTATCATTGAAGAAGTTATAAGCAATCTCGTGGGGGACTTTGAAAAGTCCTTCACGTGTGATTGATTTTGATCATTCGGTTCATCTGAAACAAAACAAAAAAGAGTTTTTCCTTACCATAGATAATATTGGCTAAGCCTCGAGAGCTTTTTTGGTATCCTGTTTCAATGATAAAAAAAAATCATTTGTTTACAATTTTTCGAGGAAATATTCACATTATTGTTAATAACTAATCGAAAAAAAAGGTTGAACAGAAAAACGTCGGTCAAGACGCAACTACTATTACACTGAATAAGGGTACCAAATTTCAAGTGGATCCGTTCGTTAGATGTCGAGAAATCGTGTACACCGTTTTGAAAAGCAATTTCGAGAAAAATGCGTTTAAAAATGCATTTTTATCGTAATCGTATGTTTACCTTCAATCTACCATACCTGCACCATATGGTGGACCTTCCTCTTCAATTTGAGTTGCCTCAAGCGACGAACGGTTTTTTTATTTTCACAGTAGCCTAACCTCTTTAAAGAAGAAATTCAAATTTCTTTTGCTTTGTCACTTAAGGGGCTATACCAGTGTGAACGCTGAAAATTTGGGTGATTTTGGGGAATTTTTTCGAAGAAAAGTACTCAATTAAGTGTTTCGGAAAATTAAGAATATATTTGGCCATGTTTGACCTATATTACATAATTTTTTCATTGACAAATATTGAGATCCGAGCGACTTATGCGCTGCCTTCGGAGGCGCGAAAAAAAAGTTCCTCCACTGCTGACATGATTCCGGCCGATTGAGTAGCTGAGACCGAAAAAGGAAAAAATGTCGTTAAACTGAAAGGTATTTCCTGTACAATGACGTAGGATTTTCGAAAAATATCAAAATCTAACAAAATGGCGTAGTTATGAAAAAAAGTATGTTTTCTTGCTCATAAAATGGTTGTTTTTTTTCAATGCCAAATCGTCAATTTTCATCCAATCAAAAATATCCTACGTCATTGTAGAGTAAATATATTCAAGAGTACGCAGTTCAAATTTCAAGTCAATCGGATAATTGCTCTTTGAGTTACAATGTCAGCAAATTTAAAAAATCTCGTTTCGAGGAAAACGCGTTTAAAGATTTAACTAATGATTTTTGCAAGATAAAATGATATTGATATAAATAATATAAATGATATAAATGATAATATTCTTGAAAGTATAAACTGTCGAAAAAGGAAAAAAATCGATTTTTTTAAAGTGTTCCACTGGTATAGCCCCTTAAAGTTTTACTAGTAGTAAATTTCTATCGTAATCATAAGTTTACCTTCAATCTGCCATTGCTACACCATATGGTGGACCTTCCTCTTCAATTTGTATTGCCTCAAGGGACGAACGGTTTTTTTTCACAGTAGCCCTTTCACAGTAATCCCTTAGAAGAAATTCAATTTTTTTCGCTTTTTTACTTAAACATTGTTTCTTTCATTAAAGAATGATTTTTCTCAAAATCGACAAACGAGTTTTGATTCTATTCGCGTTTACGAGGGAAGTAAGATTTCCAACTGTCGAACTAGGAAAATCAATCAGATGCGCGTCCGTGGTTACCGTAAAATGGGGTTACTTTGAACAGGTTTTGGAAGTTTTTTGTAGGTAACTTTTTTTCAACATCCTAAATTCCAACTTTTTTTTGCTCCAATGTGTCCTTTGGCCATCAAATGTATAAGAAAGTCAAGCCTCCTCTAACCCCTCACAATTTGATATGTTTTTTAAGTCTCGAAGTGAGCTCGAGTGTGGGGTTTCTTTGACAAGGCATTGAAATGCAACTTATGTCAAAGATTAAGGGTTACTTCGACATCATTTTGATCGAAAAATGTAATATTTTATGCATTATACATGGAATTAAATTTAAAAACAACGATTTTTTACATATATATTGTCATCTTTATTAAAGAAAAATTTTATATAAAAATATCAAGTACCTAGGGTACTATTATAGGCTCTTAATCAGTCTTATAATTATCATGGAGATCATAATCAACTTGAGCAACATTACAATGAACTTTTAGCAACGTTATGATAAACTTGAACAACAAATTTAAACACATTCAAATGCGCACACATTTAAATCGCATTCTGGCGCTCTGTTAAAGTAGCCCCAAAAACTGTCAAAGTTACCCTTAATGTCAATTTAATTCAGCTTTACAGTACTTCGCGAATCAAGTAGAAAAAAGGATCTGTAGCATTGAGAATATACAAAGCTGCAAAATATACCAAATATACAAATATACAAAATATTCACACTTGAACGACAACGAAGCGAGGCAAATATTCCCAAAAGCAAGGAAAACGTTGAATGATATTTAAGAATTTCCATGACGTTATTTTTCGAATGCTAATGTTCAAAATTACAATGTAAAGGCCATAGCCGGGTAAGTAGAGAAAAATTGCCCCCGCATTTTTTCCAGCGAAATTTGGAGTATATTCTGAGGTATAAGAAAAACAAATTTTCTGAAAATTGCATGCCCGTCAACGCAGTGGTTTTAGAAAAATGATTTTTTTTTAAATATCAAAAAAAAAAATTTCCCGGAAACGGTACAGTGGATCGATTTGATTTTTTTTCGTACTTGTTCCGATCAAACGTGGTACGAAATAAAATTGTAGAACATCTTACGAAAGATTAAGGTTTGAAAAAAAAATAATATTCCTTGTTTTATTATTTTTTACTATAATCCACTTCGGGTATAATAGCAAAAAAATGTTCATATAATCTTTGGGCACCTTATTAGATTATATAATTTTTTCAAAACGATCGGTTTGGTAGGCCACAGTGAAAAAAAAAGAAACACATTTTATTGATATATTTTAGTTATATAGATATATAACTAAAATATATCAATAAAGTCTGCTTCTTTTTTTTCTCTGAGGCCTACCAAACCAATCATTTTGAAAATATTATATAATCTAATAAGGTGCCCAAAGAGTATATGAAAAAAATTCGTTATTGTACCCCAAGTGGATTATAGTAAAAAAAATAAAACAAGGAACATTATTTTTTTTAAACCTTAATCTTTCGCAAGATGTTCTATAATTTTATTTCGAAACACGTTTGATCGTAACAAGTACCAAAAAAAATCGAAGCGATCCACTGAAGCGTTTCCGGATTTTTTCTTTTATTTAAAAAAAAAAATCATTTTTCCAAAACTATTGCGTTGACGGGGATGAAATTTTCAGAATTTTTTTTTTTTTTTATACCTCAGAATATACTCCTAATTTCGCTGGAGAAAATGCGGGGGCAATTTTTCCCCACTTATCCGGCTATGGCTTTTGAGAAAAAACTTTAATAACGATAACAACAAAGTCGTAAAAAAACTAAAATCGTATTGTCGTTGCAACTTAAGGATGCAAAGTTTAGCGCGGATGAAACGCACCCACCTTAACGTGGTTTTAGTGCTACAATAGCGGAAAAAAGTGTTCCTTATAACACATGGTGAACTATCGGGAAAGTTAAGCGTTGAACTTTTGATTGCGTTTATACTCGGATCGCTGCTACGCATGAACGAATTGTTTATCCGGAAACGCGTATTCTATAGAGTATTTGTCACGTTGAGGTTTGCAGCGTTGGAACGCAACGAAAATTAATTCTTCCGAACCCTACGCGGTCGCACTGGGACGATTTCGTCCCAAACGAAATTTCACTTTGAAATTCCTGGAAATCATTAGCAATTTAGAGCAACAAATATAATAACTTTTGTACTTGCACAATCGTGGATTCATATTCTAGAAAGATTTAAGAGTGTTCGTGATTTTTTTAAGATTCGTTGGAGCGATTTAAGGTAGTTCTATCGTCCATAGGATTTTTATAATTTTTTTTTATCTTCACCCAACATATTAATAATCGTCTGTGTAAAATTTCAGGGTCGTTTATCGACCTAATTACAGAGCAAAAAAAGATTAAAATCGGGTATTTTTGTGAAGGAATTCCGAGACGCATACAAAAACCCAATTTCCGGTCGCTACAAAAGTGTATATAATAGTGGAAATCTGTCAGATTCTTAAAAATAATCAGATTTACATACTTAACTCTTGTAGTAATCCAGTGCTCTCAGAAAAATTACGCTTATTGACCTAATTTTTATGTAATATCAAGTTTAATTTGAACTTCCGGTATTGGATTTATTACCACTTGCTACGACAAAGAGACGTGACAGCAAGGCAACAGCTGACTGTAGTCCTAACCTCATCTCACTCATTCGAATTTTCACACATATTTCATTTTTAACCGACATATGTCGCCGACACAAATTTTCCACGCCTTTTACCAGTCGTGGCTCGAATACAATGCTTTATATTTCCCGCACCTGACATTGTTTTGACAGATCGACGTTGAAAAGCATGGAGGTTAAACTCGCCTGGTTGAGTAAAAAGAGACGGAGATAGAACCAATATTGCCAAATATCAAACCTAGAAATACTGCGCGAATCGTTGGAAGAACTATTTTTTCATTTTTCTAATTGAATGTGAACATTCGGCCACTCGAGGCCGAAAAAATAGGCTTTTTGGGGATTCTTTTTCAGAAAAACTACAAAATAAATCGAGATTACAAAAAAGGGTGTTTATCATACATATCAGTGACTGTATACAATAATTTTTTTGAACCGATTAATTTCAAAATGGCGGCTGTGCAGCGTTTATCTCAAAATTGCATTTTGTAAGTTGGCCGGAAACATAACTCGGACAATTTTCAACCGATTCACTTGAAATGTTGAATATATCTTCAAAAATACAGTGTCTGTGGAAGTACGTAGGATTTTTTTTATATTGCATAGTTAATTTGTTATGAACAATTATCTGACGAAATTTTTGTAAAGTGAAAAATGTGCGTTTGTGAGAAACTTGTTTAAAAAAGTTAATTGGTCGTATGTAAGGAACCCTCACAGAGCGAGGCCTGACTCGGCCGAGTTGTTTTGATTGGCGCAAACTTGAGGTGAAAAACGTGAAAATTCGAAAAGTGCCACCAGCATTTGCGTTACCCAAAGATGAGAATACGTACCCTAGTTACCGTGACGCTTTCGTTGGTTGTACGCAAATGACGACGGTACTTTTTGAATTTTCATGTTTCGCAGCTCAAGTTGGTATTCAGTACAAAAACGGAAAGATTCCAATTTTTCGAAATGATTACGACCTCGGAGCGTCAGAAAAGGCAACACCTAGAAGTCTCACTTTTTGCACACCGTTTTACCATATCCTCGTCTAAAAAACTTCACAGGGACTGTGAGGATTTATTTGTTTTTTTTTAAATGGAATTAACCCACTTTTGAAGAAAATGTGTGAGGGTTCCAGATTTGCACATTATTTTAAATCGCGTTGTATGACATCAAAGACAAAAAAAATATAGGTGTTTTGTAGGGAAAAAACACAGCATTCCAATGCTTTCCTTATGGATGTTATGCGGCCTTTTTCACTCGAGTGATGGCCTTTCAAAGTCGAAATATGTTATTGTTATTTTGGCAGTAAATAACCCGGTCGTAAAAGTCGCACAGAATTCGCTAAGAAATGAATTTGAAGCGGAACGTACGCTGTTTTAAATTACCTGAGATGTTATTTTTTTAAATCTTTTCTTCCTGGACAACCTCCAAGGTATACATTTTTTTTAATTTCTGCACTTTGTCTTTGAACGGGTAATAACAGTGTAAAAAAATGGGAACATTTTTTTCTACCGCGATTTCCTGAGACAAATATTCACGGTTTAAAATGTTTTTTTTTCGCATCTTTTGAGTGAAAATGATTTTTGAGATGATATGAGGGAGTATTTATGTGCTGCGCTTCTCATATCTCGACGTACTTACCCTATGGGATTGAAATTTGCATAGTTGGAATGCAACGAATTTTTTTTTCAATTTCGCGATTTCATTATTATCTAAAATCATATTGTACCAATTTGTTGTAGATGGCTACATAAGGATGCTAAAAAATATTTTCGTGATTTTCGTAGCTCAAATCTGCCGTGGGAAATGTGGGGGGAATAAAAAAAATCATTATTGCTGCGTTCCAACGATGCAAACTTCGACGTCATCTTGACGTCGACGTTTGCAGAAATTGCAGTGCAGCAATTGTAGGGATCCAATTGGATTCCAATATTTGTTTCTATTTCTTGATAGAGATCCGATAGATCATCGCATTGGATCCCTATACTGAAACGTTGCGCTCGTACATTGGATTCTAATAGGGGATTCCGCATTGGAATCCAATGTACGAATCCAATTTGAATCCTGAAGGATTCCCGCCTTGTCAAAGAAAATCCGATACGATTCTTGATGGACCCGATAGCATTGTGTACGTTGAATTTTTTTAAACAAAATATATAGATTTATAAATTGCGTGGATCTTTAAAAAGTACAAATCTTATCTTAAAACAGTATAAAGCGCTTTGAAAACTTATATCTTAAGGAGTTTCGGGACAATTGACGATATGTTCCCATTTGATTCAAATTTATACACTAAATTCTTTGTCGTATACTGAATGCACCCTCCAAATTTGAACATCGATCGTCTATACCGTTCCTATTAAATTTACAATGGAATAAACACTCTTTAAGGGGAGATATACACTTAGGCGCCGGAAAAAGGTCATTTTCGTGAATTTTTTCAAGAAAAACTATTTGAAATTTCGGATTGGGGCTTTAATTATCTAAAAGTATATACATTCTAAAATATGTTTAATCTTCTTTATTTAAAAATATCAAAAATATACAAGCCTATTGTATGATCCTTGGAGCGTCGTAAGAAATCTGCGTATACGGTACCCACTGGCGTTTCTTCAAAAATCATCTGAAAAAACCCAAAAAGATTATTAAATTGGATACTATAATCTAGTACTTGTCATAGTCGATTTTGAAAATATCGTTTTATGGGAAAATGGCGGACGTTTGAACATAAATAGGGATTTTTGGGCCAAAAATTAGTTATTATTTTGCTTATAAAACAAAAACTATGTAACGAAAAAAAATCCTATGACAAGTACTAGATAATGGTGTATAGAATAACCACAAAAAACCTCAAGGCAATCGGTTCATTGGTTTTCGAGAAATTTTGGGTACCGATTTGAAAAACGTGGTTTTGAGAAAAACGCGTTTGACAATTTGGGAATGAATAAATCACGAAATTTGTCAACTTACATGGAATCATCGATACCAGGCCCATAGTGTAGATCTTCTACGGTCGACGGAACGTTCACAGCTTCTAAATCCTCGACGTCGACCATCTAGGTGTATATCTCCCGTTGAGATGGGGAGATGCCTACGCTCATCTCTAAATGGCAGTTTTACGCACGAAATAGTTTGAAAAATGTTCAAAATCTAATGAAAAACTGTCAAATTACTCAGTACATTATGGTACTGATGACCAAATTGTCATAATGTACTAAGTGAAAAACTATGACGTTGAAGTTTGCATCGTTGAAATGCAACGAAAATGATTCTTGTTGTGGTTCGAAAATTTCCTTTGGCAGATTAAAGCTAGGAAAATCACGAAAACATTTTTTAGGCTTCTCATTTAGCAATTTACAACAAATCTGCAAAATATTATTTTGGATAATAATGAAAATAAGAAATAAATTTAAAAATTCCGTTGCGTTCCAACGATGCAAACGTCAGCACCGTGAAAAACTGCCAAATCACTTAGTACATCATGACAATTGGGCATCTCCCTATGTTAAAGAGTGTTTCTTCAATTGTAAATTTTATAGAACCGGTGTAGACGAGCGTTTCAAGTTTAAAGGGTGCATTCAATACATGACAAAGAATTTATTGTATAAATTTGAATCAAACGGTAACATACCGTCAGTTGTCCCGAAACTCCTTAAAAATCTACTTGAATCCCATCACTAAGAATCCACTGTGATTATCGTTTGTTATTTGTTTTACCGCATTTTGACATAACATGACCACACACGTGTACGCTCACGAAGCGTGCAGGTTATGTTCAAGACGCCGAGTTTTTTCTCGTGGCTTTTCACATACTTTCGACACGAACGTGGTAAGAATTCGCAAACGGCGTTCGTCGAGGAACAGTGCAACGTCCAATTGGATCCCAATAAGGACTCCCACGTGCGGTGCGCCTAAATCCCAATCGAGATGTGGGTAGATCTTCCGACTCCCCGGCACATTAGTGCACAGGATCACGAAAGGATATTTTTTGGGAGATCCAACAAGTTCCAGTTAAGCATTTCAAATAAAAGAACTTTCAAACGACGTTAATCGGGAAATAGCGCGGAATCCACTTAAATGCCAAACTGGACTTCCTACGTGCAGCGTCCCTATTGGGAGCTACATCCACCTAGAAGCCCGAAAAAATTGCTAAATTCCGAATGTTCACTCCGCGAAAGGTTGGTGAAAAAGAAACACAATATTTGACACAAAGGTACATATGATGACAGTCTTTGAAAAAAAATCACCACAAAATTCAAAAAAATAACAAAAACATGGCCGCCGTCAGATGATGACATTTTTTTCGCGACGTTTCCGCGGTGGACACTCTCCTGCTTAAACGGATCATCCGAAATCTAAAAACCAAACGGGTTATTGAAGGTAACAACAAATACGAATCGTTGACGATCGTCGATTTTTTTAATCATTTTTTTTAAGACCGTGGCGACGAATTGAAACTCGAGCATACAAAATCTATAAAAGAAGTTGTCTCCTTGACGTAACTATTAAAAAATGCAGATCGATTTTCGAAAAGTGAGATCGTCAACGACCTTTAAATGTTCCTCATCGTATCTCTCGGAAATTTGGAAGGAATCCATCAAGTGGTTCTCGAGATATCACGTCCACCGACATCGAGAACAGTGTTTCGAAAAAAACGCGTTTAAAGTTTGAAGTATAGTGCTGCTAGCCCGACCGACTGTTAGAAGCTGTAGTTCATTTAATTTTAGGAATATATCAATGACATTTTCAGGGAATTTAGCTAAAAGGTGATACTATTGAATGAAAATATTGTTGGAAATTGCAATTTTCAGACCCACTTACACTGAGAAAAGAACCAATTGAGTCAAAAAAATATATTGGTTGATCCAAATAAATGTGCTGCTGCGGAGTGCCACCGATATATAAGATTATTCCAATACTATAAAATATTGGAAAATGTTATTGATTTGAATAACATATTATTTTATTTGAAAAAGCTCTTCTGTTCTCTGAATATCTACATTATTTTTCAAATAAAATTATAATGTATTGAAATAATTTTATATACAATCCGTAGATGTATTGGATGAAATAATTAAGCGGTTGCTACAAACATTTTTCATTTCGTACAAAAATATAATCAATAGAATTCATTATTTCTTTACTACATCGAAACAAATATGCCACGGGACGTAAGTTTTTCAATTTGTTTTAAATTTTAAATAAAAAGTGAGCATTAGAATGATCATCCACGATAATAGTGGAGATAATATCGATATCCAATGGAATATCCACGAAGAGAATTTCCGATATTCAACTGATTAGAACAGATACTACACTATGATCTTAGCCACAGGCCAAGAAGCGATACTCTTTAGAGTTTCTCCAGCGTTTAAATAGATTTTCAGTTCGCGCTACGCTTATGAGAAACGAGCGCGCTTGCGGCCTCTAGCGGTTACTCCGAGAACTACGGGTTTCCTCCCACCTCTAATTTCGGTGGCGTTCGGCCATGATTTGGTTCAATTTTTTAAACCAAATGTGCAACAAACAAATTTGACTTTCGCATAATTTTTTAATCAATTCAGACATTTGCTTAATATTTTTCAATCAAAATAAAATATTAATATTTTAACGAATAATGTACTTAAAATCAATATCGGATATAGCTAAAACAATAAAATAACATATTTACTCAATATAAAATTTTATTTGAATCAAACGAGCGAAATTGAATGTTTCTTGTGTACTCGAATCAACAATATTTATGTTATGAATTGAAACGCTTTTTTCGTTCGTTGCAGAAATTGCATTCAAAACTAAATAATTTGTTCGCGATAATTTTTTAAATAGTTTCAATAATATATTGTTCTCGGCTAACAATATATCTTTTGAATGAAAAAAAAAACTTTCAATTTTATCATGTTATTGAAGTCAATAGCGTTTTGTTTGGACGAATAAATCCGATTATTTACACCAACAATTTTACAATTGAATCAACGAAATTTCATTCAATAACACCAATGATATCGGATCGATGATTTTTTTTCTCAGTGTAGGTATATGTAGTATATAAGTGCCTATGGGGATGCGGTAGGATCAAGGGACTGCCCAACAAATTTCTGCACGGGTATTCGTAATACTAAAAAAATAAAAAACCAGTTCAAAATTCGAATGGGGTTGAAGTTTGCATAGTTGTAACGCAACGAAAATTCTTTTTAATTTATTATTTTCATTATTATCAAAGATCTTATGTTGCTAATTTATCGTAAATAGCCAAATAAAAATTGGAAAAAATGTTTGCGTGATTTTTGTAGCTGAAATTTGACAAATAAAAAGAAAATCATTTTCGTTGCATCCCAACGATGCAATCTTCAACGTCATAAATTCGACATCGCTGCGATGTGTAAACAAACTGCTGGCATTGATATAAAATATTTCCAGATAGGTAAAGCTCTTGAAAACTTCACAAACCGACTTTACAGTTCTCTTCATCTCGAATAAATTCAAATAAGCATCGTTTACAGAGGCATCCGCGCGAGAACATCCTCAAGATCTCGCTTGTCTCGCGTGTAAGAAGAATTTCACGATATTCTCGTTTGGCTGGGCTATTATGCGTTCTCCGGGATCTCTTGTTTGATTAGGCCATTGTTTCGATGCACGCGCCTCGCTTATGACGTTGTTCACGGAACAAAAAGAAGAGGAGCAGAATGTTCGTTCACCCGTAAAACACACAGCGCGCAGCTGCACATGTGGAGATTCTGAGCGCGCGATAGTCGAGACCAAAATCTCGTTTTCGTTGATTTTCATCGTCGCTTTATTCGCGGCTCGCGCCACGCGAATGAGGCCTGCGATAAAACGTACCTGCTAATGTAATCCTTATACGATCGTGATTCAGAAGCATTTCTAGACGCGCGCTCCGGGTTACTGCACTCGAACCAGACGAAAATAAAGTTCGTCTTCCTTTTTTTTCTTTTTTCTCTTCTGCCGCGACTAATTTTTATCGCGATCGAACCGATTGCACTGCTCGAAAAAAAGTGAGTTGAATTTATGGCTTTCGTGTTCGAATCTCATGGGCTCTTTTTTCTTTTTCATAAAAAAAAATAATAATAATCGACCACGATGTGTATCGCTTTTTTATTGTCGTTTTTCGATTTTTTTCCACCACTCGAGTGGCACCGGAGATTGCCTTGCGAACAATGAAAACAGCAAAACCGACCGAAAAATACGTTCGCAATTTTTGCTCCGTTGACGCGTTTCCTCGGCAAGGTCGATCGTCTTGTCCTCGTGCCGCTCATTGTTATGACGAGCTTCGCCGTAATTAATTTTTTGCCCCCCCCCCCCCCTCTTGCGTTGGTGTCTCTCGATAAATTTTTGGAAAAAAAAAATAAAATATCACGAACGCGAAAACAAGTCAAACCCTGAAATTCTTATTTCGAAAGAAAAAAAGGAACAACACACGCACCGATCCGATCTATTGTGGTCGATTGCACATCTTTGATAGAACCACAGGACTAAAAGAATTCAAAGAAAATTTAGATTCTTTTGGGAATCAACAAAAAATGGATTACTTCCCGGCGAGTTACTTTTCATCGATGTGCTTTCGTCACTCGGAACCAAGCTTCATGGAGATTTTAGTCGGAGAGCGACAAAGAGGCGACGAAAAAAAAATCGAAGAAAAAGTGGGAATGAAAAGACTGCAATGCAGGAAATATAGCAGGAGACAATATCGAAACTAATGGAGTTTAGCAAAATATATTTATTGGAGCATTATCCCATTTTTCTCGAAACAAAATGGTTTTAGACAAAAATTCTATAGAACATAAAAGATCATTCTTCTTACAGGCTACAACTTTTGTAGGAAACATTTTTCGCTAAGATCAACATTTGTTAAAATAAAATCCAAAAACTTTCAAAAAATCAGTTTTTGTGAGCTTTGACCTTGAAAATCAAATTTGCGGGTATTTTCACTATAATATCCGTGATCAACGAGTCAAAATATAAGGGTACAGGAAATTCCGAATTATTCGGCGGTATGGGCTTTTCGAAACTACACCCACGATTTCAAGGTGACTCGTAGCAAAAAATATGTCAACATTTTTGCCAAAAAATGTTGATATATTTTTGCCAAAAAATGTTGACATATTTTTTGTTACGAATCACCTTGAAATCGTGGGTGTAGTTGCGAAAAGCCCATACCGCCGATTAATTCGGAATTTCCTGTACCCTTGTATATTGACTCGTTGATCACGGATATTATAGTGAAAATACCCGCAAATTTGATTTTCAAGGACAAAACTCACAAAAACTGATTTTTTGAAACTTTTTGTATTTTATTTAAATAAATATTGATCTTAGCGAAAAATATTTCCTACAAAAGTTGTAGCCTATAATAAGATTGATCTTTTATGTTCTATAGAGTTTTTGTCTAAAACCATTTTGTTTCGAGAAAAATGGGATAATGCTCCAATGCGTACATTAGTTTCGATATTATCTCCTGTCACGGGAAAGTTGAAGTTTAGCATTTTAAGTGCATGTTTATTTTTTGCTTATTTGTATTTTATTTAATTTTTTGCCTTGTATTTTTTTGTTTTTTCTTAAAATATTTTATTTTATTTTAAGCCGTTTTTGTTTTGGTTTGGTTGGGTTCAGAGACTAAACTGCACTTTAAAGACTAAACTCCAACCTTATCGCGGTAAAGTGCGTAAGTAGATAATATCGAAACTAAATACTTCCTTTCTCGAAACAGAATGGTTTTAGACAAAACTTGTACGGAACATAAAAGAACAATCTTTTGATAGGCTACAACTTTTGTAGGAATCACTTTCCTCTAAGATCAACATTTATTAGAATAAAATAGAAAAACTTTAAACAAATCAGTTCTTGTGAGTTTTCACCTTGAAAATCAAATTTCCGGGTATCTTCGGTATCAAATTCGCGATCGACGAGCCAAAATCCATGAGTACACGAAATTCCAAATTAATTGGCGGTATGTGCTTTTTGGAACTACATTAAAAAATTGAAAACTCCGATCGCGTGTCATAATTAAAATCACAGAAATTACCGAAACATTTGTGACAAACCTAATCGATACATACGCAATGAAGAAAAAAAACTTATTTTTGATATTTCATGCTTATGCAGATTTCTCAAAATCAGATGAATTTCCAAAATATCCGTGAAAATCGAAATCCCGCAATAAATTTTCGAAATATTCTTCAAAATCCAAATCTCTTTACACTATCGAAGAAGGATAGAGTGTCTCTTGTGCGAGGTAGAGGCAGAGAAAAAAACGTCGCACTCATTTTTTACACGGCTCTCCGGAGCTCGCGGGAACGGCGAGAAAGTCGCGAGCAGAAATTCTCTCGCCTGTGTACCATCGAGATATCGACGGTGGAAGAACAAGCAGAAAAAACAACATGTTGTATCCGCAAGTTTGCATAGAGAAATCATTCTCTCGTCGTGAAATCGACATGTAGACGCACGTGTTTATATTCTCGGGGCACAAATAACTCGAGGGAAAAATTCAACACCACTTTCCCATGCATATATATATATAAATATATATATATATATATATCCTTACGGTGCTCGAACGTTCCCATTGAATACATTAACTTTTTTCTCCACTTTCGGAACTTTTTTTCCGCAGTGTCACGCACCATCTCTCCGGCCGAAAGGGTTCATCCGGGGTGTCGTTTTTTCTTCTTTTTTTTTCTCGTCTTTTTAATCGTACTCGTTTACTGCGGTTGCCATGTAGGAATGACTCGGTAAAATTTTCGATTAATAGCCTACAGGTTGCTTTTTATTTCCACTTCTGGAATCACCTCAACATTTGCAATTTGTGATATTCCTGTATGAACAAATCGCTGAAATTTGTGGGAACGCTTAGTAAGAAAAAATAAGGGAAATAATTGCTGTACGTCAGGTAAAAATGGATCAACATTATACCATAATACAGTATAAGCTTTAAAAAAGCAGCCAAATAATAATAATAATAATACGTCAATAGTCCGAAGATCCATACAATAGAAATATGTTTTTCGATTAAATGTGCAACTTCACTTACGGTGTTTAGAATTGTCAAAATAAAAACTATGGAATCAAAGATGAATAATAATGATAATTATTATTATTATAACAATATTAATGATAACCCTCAAAATGACAATAAAATAATCGTAATGGTAATGACGATGATTATGATAATAATGATCATATCAATGATGATAATAATGATGATATGATGTTGAATAATGGTGCTGACGTTTGCATCGTTGGAATGCAACGAAAGTTCTTTTTCATATTTTCATTTACTTATTGTCATTATTATACAAGTTCTTTTGCGAATGTAGACGGTAGGTCTCTAGATAAGTATCTTAACAAATAATTGACGGTTTTTTTTGTAGTCAAAGCCTGCCAAGAGAAATTTATGGAATTCAGAAGAATTGATTTCCATTGCACCTCAACAATTCATACTTCAATCTCATTAATGATAATAATGACGACGATAGCATGTATGATTTCGATGGTGATGATGATGATGATTATGATAATGATTATTGTGATAATGATGATGATGATGATGATGATGATAATGCTGATGCTGATTATGATGATGATGATGATGATGATTATGATGATGATGATTATGATGATGATTATGATGATGATTATGATGATGATTATAATTATGATGATGATGATGATGATGATTATGATGATGATTATGATGATGATTATAATTATTATGATTATTATTATTGTGTTAATGATGCTGATGATGATGATTATAATTATAATTATGATTATTATTATTGTGATGATGATGAGGATGATGATAATGATGATGATGATTATGAAGATGATAATTGTTATGTTGATAATTATGATAATGATTATAATTATGATGATTATTATTATTGTGATGATGATGATGAGGATGATGATTATGATGATGATGATGATGATTATGAAGATGATAATTGTTATGGTGATATTATGATTAAGATATGAGTATTATCAATAATAATAGGTGGCTGCAATTTGGAACGAATGAAAAAGCACAGCCGTGCCATATGCCCGAAGAGCCTCATGAGACCGCGGACGCCGGTCTTGCGTTCCGCGCGCTTTATAAGAACTATCATACCCACGATACAAGTAAGAAGAAGAAAAAAACGTCTTTTCACTTCCGTGTCCCTGAGTCAAGTTGTTCGTTGCATTTGGTAGCTCAGCTGACTGAGTATACGCGAAGGCTGCTGAGTACAGAGGAAAGTAGGGTCTTTGGGTGGGAGCCGAAACAAAAGAAAAGAGAAAAAAAATAGTTTCGCAACGAGGAGGAGGAAAGCGAGAGTGGCGAACATCACCGCGTGTGTGCACGCAGGAGAACGAGTCGAAACGAGGGTTGTAGCAGCGACAAAAAAGCGCACGAGAGGAACAACGCAAAAAAAGAAAAGAAAAAAAAAGCAGGAGAAACCGAGTCCTGAGAAAAGAGGCGCCCGGATCCTTGGTGATCGTGGGGTATATTATACCCTTTTGTTTTTTTTCCCGATTCCTTCGAATTTTTTTTGTCCTTCCTCGTCCGACCTTCCCCGCGTGCCATTGTGCACCACGATATGGCTATGTATGCGAGGCAGGACGGCGTGGACGAGGGGATTATAGGTGCATATGCATATGCGCCGGTGCGAAAGGGGTAAAAAGGGGCGAGAGGGAGAGCAAGAGGGGTAGAAAGCCAGGAGGGGAAACGTGTGCCACGCAGGCTCGAGGGAAGGGGAAATGGACCATGTGCGTTTGAGAAATGTATATATATATATACATATATACACATGTATACATTGACGACGGACAGGTAGGCGCGAGGGCGCTTCCTCGCATCTTCCTTCCGGATTATCGTACAGAAACAAACAAAAAAAATACGAAAAAAATTGTTCTTCATCCCCCTTTGTGAATTTGAGCCCAAGGGCTCGCGTGAAAACGAGCGCGGGAATTTTGCGCGCGTTAATTTATTCGCGAGAATCGTGCGTGTGGGAACTCGTTGAATATGCACGCAAATACATACGCATGCAAATGGATCGTGAGATAATGATTTTTTTGGACTAATTCCTCTTCACCCCTGACACAAGGGAAACTCGTCGATAAATGCGTGCGTACATATATAAAAACACTCTTTTTATCATATATATGAAGGATTGTATCGGGATATATATTTAGACAGGAAAAAATAAGCAGTATCGAGGAATTTTTTGCACTAAGAAATAATTATGTTACAATTATAAAACTTTAGGCATACTTTAATAGTATATTTAAGTATACGAAACAAACAATTTTTTAACAATTTTTTAAAATGCATTCATCATTAAAATGGCGGAGCTGCGGCAGCGGTCGCCGCGGGAGTTGCGAATCGGCGTGCAGTCTGGCTTCCCGTAGACTTTGATTTGCAAAAAAGTTCAAACATTTTTCCAGTTAGAACATGTATAGTTTCTACGTGACGGTAATTAAAATGAAGAAAATGCAAATTTGAGAAAATGGCACGCATTTACAAAAAAAATCAACATTTCACGCAACATTTCTGTAAAATGTGGATTAAAAAAGTCATTTTTTTTCCAATTTCTCAAAAACAATTTTCGTCAAGTAGAAGGTATCAATATTTTTACCAAGTTTCAAATCAATCGGCTTAATAGTTTTTGAGTAATCCTGCACGCCAATTTCGATAATGCAGTTTTGAGAAAAATGCGTTTGAAGTTCACGCCCGCTCCGAATCCGAGCGATGAGGCACAGCATTGACGGTCTGTAACGTTTGAAGTTTTTAGAATTTCGCTTCCAAATTTTGGGAAAATATTTTACGTATATAGTTCTTTCGTTTAAAGAGAAAAAAAAAGATATCGATTTTTTGATCGTTGTAAATTTATATCCCGCCTTAAGGAGTTTCGGTATAAAAATCAAAATGTTAAGAAATTGATAAAATTTGGTGATAATGTTCTTCAACATTAAGTGCGAAGATACAATTTTTTTTCAAAATTTTCTTCTACTTAGTAGAAATCTTCTACTTAGTAGACATTTTTTTCTACTTATCGAGTAATTAAGCATTAAAGAAGATTTCTTATGCCCGCAATGTATACCTATATATATATGGTAACGCTATGCTCATACACGTGAACTTTAGTGTTAACTTACTCGATAACTGTGCAGAAGAAAAGTCTGAAAAAAATTGTACTGTCAAATTTGGCACTAAAGAATATGTTCACTAAATTTTATAAAATTCCGAACTTTTCGAATTTTTAAAATGTTTTTAACATGGTTTAACATGGCAACATTGTATCGCCCGTACCGAACATCTTTAAGGGGCCAGTCCACTTTGGAGCCACGAAAAAACACTATTTTCGCGATTTTTTTTGAGGATTTTATAAAAGATATGAATATAAAAGTTGTTGGGCTTGATAAATAAAGTCTTGAAATAGATTAAAATTTTTTTTTTATTCATTTTCATTTATTTTTAAGTACAAAAACTATAGTTTAACGTAACGCCTCAAAAATAGGTGGGCTAGGTAGCTCCATCACAACTCGGCAACGGCTTCTCTGAAACAAAAAAATCAAAGTCCATTAGATTCAGTATGACACCAGCTACAAAATGGCCCTCGGATATAAAGTTTTATCAAAATATAAAGAAATGGCAGATGAAAAACGAAAAAAGTAAAAAAAACGCAGTTTTTCGCAAAAAAAAGAGAGTAAAAATCAAAATTTTTAAACAATCAAGGGTCATCTTGTTGCGAATCATGTTTACAATATGTGGTTCATATTCCAAGAGAATCGGTTCATTAGTTTTAGAGATACGATGGAGCTATATTTTGATAATTTTAATTACGATTATGATGATGATTATGATAATGATTATTGTGATCATGATGATGATGATGATGATGATGATGATGATGATGATGATGATGATAATGCTGATGCTGATTATGATGATGATGATGATGATGATGATGTTGATATTTATGATTATGACGATGATTATGATGATGATCATGATGATGATGATTATGATGATGATGATTATGATGATGATTATAATTATGATGATTATAATGATGATTATAATTATGACGATCATGATGATGATGATGATGATGATTATGATGATGATTATAATTATGATGATTATAATGATGATTATAATTATGACGATCATGATGATGATGATGATTATTATTATGATGATTATTATTATTGTGTTAATGATGCTGATGATGATGATTATAATTATAATTATGATTATTATTATTGTGATGATGATGAGGATGATGATTATGAAGATGATAATTGTTATGGTGAAGATATGAATATAAAAGTTGTTGGGCTTAATAAATAAAGTCTTGAAATAGATTTAAAAAATTTTTTATTCATTTTCATTTATTTTTAAGTACAAAAACTATAGTTTAACGTAACGCCTCAAAAATAGGTGGGCTAGGTAGCTCCATCACAACTCGGCAACGGCTTGTCTGAAACAAAAAACTCGACGTCCATTAGATTCAGTATGACACCAGCTACAAAATGACCCTCGGATATAAAGTTTTATCAAAATATAAAGAAATGGCAGATGAAAAACGAAAAAAGTAAAAAAAACGCGTTTTTTCGCAGTTTTTCGCAAAAAAAAGAGTAAAAATCAAAATTTGTAAACAATCGAGGGTCTTCTTGTTGCGAATCATGTTTACAATATGTGGTTCGTATTCCAAGAGAATCGGTTTATTAGTTTTAGAGATACGATGGAGCTATATTTTGAAAACGTTGTTTCGAGAAAAACGCGTTTGAAGTTTATACTATGAAAAACTCTTACCTAAACTCAATCGGCAATTCCTGCACCATACAAAATCCCATCTGATTGCTCATCATCGTTGATTTCTTCAAGTCTTGCTTACTTTTGATTTTTTGAAATTTTCAAACTGGACTGGCCCCTGAAACGCAACGAAAATTCTTTTTTACATTTTATTTTAAATATTTTTCATTATTGTGAATCTTTTTTTTTTAGATTAAGATCTTCGATCGTTGAATAAACATCTTCAAAAGTGGTTGCTGAATTTTTGCAGGCAAAATCTGTCGCAAGAAATTGAAGGAATTCGGGTATATTAATTTCCGTTGCATTCCAACGATTTTTTTTGCTCTTTTACCATTTTTTCATTATTATGATTATTCAAAGTCTTCTTGTTTGCGAATTGAAGTCGTGAATCTCTGATGACATTACGTGAAGACGTTTGAGTGATTTTTATAACCGAAAAAATTGAACAATTGAATAGCATTATTTTTCGTTGTATTGCAACGATGCAAACTTCAACATATTTTCGAACAAATGACATTTATTTAGAAACAGATAGAATCGATAATAATTGCGAAATCGATCGTAAATAAATTCGTTAGCGACGTCTTTGGTCGCGACTCTTTCCGAACTTCTTTTTTTCTCATGTCTATTTTTCCAAATGTTTTAAACAAACTTCTCCTTGGCGTCCAATATGCGGCGCTTCCAGACTTTCCGCTCGTTCCTCCTTCAGAGTGAACCGCATTTCTTTTGCACTTATTCCTCTTCATTTTTTTGGTTTTTTAGAACCCCCACGTACACACATATACATATATGCGTGATGGAAAAATTATTGGTATGTAAATATGAACAATCATTTTTCTATCACGTATGGACATTTTTATGTCTATATATAATATTATGAATATTATATGACGTTGATATCTGCGTTGTTGGAGTGCATCGATGTTTTTTCTTCATTTATTATTTATTTTTATTTTTATCATTATTCAAATCCTTTTTTTTGCAAATTGAAGCACAAATACTCTAATAAGCATATGTGGAAGAAAATCAAGCGATTTTCAGAGCCAAAATTGGCCAAATATATTTGAGCAATTTGAAAGAATTAATTTTCGTCGCATTCCGACGATGCAAACTTCAACGTCATGATATTATGGATATCGTGAATATTATGGATATTATTAATAATACGAATATACCCATATACATAAATAATATACTAAAATTATTAATATATTATGTATGTGTATGGCGAAATGACATTTTTTAGACTTTCAACTTCGAGGACCGTCCTCAAAACAGTCGGCTGTGCTGTTGACCAACTTTCCATAGATATAACGGATTAAAAATATATTTTTCCCACACGCATATGTGTGTATATGTATGTGCGTGCGTGAGTGTATATAATCTACACATTTATATGCCTTTACATTATCGATGGTGAGAAAAAAATGACAAAAAATGTATCGTCTCACGATGTGTGACGTAGAATAATTCATCGTCTCAACATTTATAGAGAGATCTTTGATACAGTCGTCCATGTCGTTTGGCCGATTCATTGGAACTGCGTTTAAATGATTATCAAGTTATTACAAAAATATGGAGCTTGAACTCGCTATTCTTGTTTTTACGGCGTTAAAAAGATCGAGTTTCGACGTGTACGATTTTTTTTTCCTCTTGTGAAATTTTGCGCCACGCGTCTGGCAGTTGGACGTGCAAAATACGAATACTTTTTCAACTTTTGCTGAGCCGCGGTCTAGATTATTTTTACTTATGTTGCCGAATTTAATGACGGAGATCGTATATGCGATCTAATGTGTTGGACGACTTTAATACGGGGACGAATGGAAATGCAATTAAAATTTAGTGCAAGCTGACCTTGTCAAATGGATGACCGATCGATCAAAGACCATTATTCCTTAACCAGAATCAAATTTTGGTTGAGTAATACTTAAGGGGTCTTCTCACTTTAGACGCTAAAAAGGCTATTTTCATAATTTTTCTTTTGATAGGTTTATATTATAGATATTGATAAAAAAGTTGATACACTTAATTTACTTAATACTTAAAAGTTGTTACACTTTCGAAATACATATGAGAATAATTATTTATTCAAGTCACTATTTATACACGAAAATGGTAGTTACAAAAATGATGAAATCTCGGAGATGGATCATTCGAAACAAAAAAATCAAACAGTTTTAGATATCATACGATTTTTTATATATTAAAAAATAACAATATAGCGGACATTTTTCGAAAAAAAAAACGTATTTTTTTCACCGTTTTTGGCAAAAAATAGTAAATATCAAAATGTAAAAAAATCATTGAGATGCGCTGTAGCTATAGTTGTAAAGAATGTGTGGTTAAAATTTCATGAGGAACGGTTCGTCAGTTTCGAAGATTTTATCAACAAGCCGTCGAAAAACGTTGTTTCGAGAAAAACACGTTTAAAGTTTGTTTGGGTTACATAAATGCATTAACATTTTTTTAAATGTATTTCGAAAGTATATTTATTAAGTGTAACAACTTTAATATCAATATCTATAATATAAACTTATCAGAAAATTCATGAAAATGGCTTTTTTTGCGTTTAAAGTGAAAAAACCCCTTAACCATATACTTGACCAGGAGAAATTGCGGTTCTATGATATTTAACCAAATACTTAACCAGGAATAAAATCCAGTAATTTGACCAGCCAAAATCAGATTATCAAAATTTGCAAAACTTGAAGCTCAAAGCTATTAGAAATTGCACAGCGCCTTGTTATATCAAAGGGTTTCAAGCTTTTTTTCCATAGCTGTAACATCTTTTCAACGACTTTGGAATTTGCGTCGTTGGTATGCAACGAAATTTTTTTTTGTCAATTTTCGAATTTTCCTTTGGCAGATTTGCGCTACAAAAATCACGTAAACATTCTTTAGGATTCGTATTTAGCGATATAGAACAAATTTGCAAAATATCATTTTGGATAATAACGAAAATAAGAATTTGAATTCTCGTTGCGTTCCGACGATGCAAACTTCAACCCCATTTTTTTCCAGCCTTTTAAGTTCAATTCAGTGTTAATTATAATTTGTGTAATCAGTGTAAATAATAATTTTCTTATTTTTATAATATTAATTAATAAATAATTATTTTATCATGTATGTCTATATATATATATATATATATATATATATATATATATATATATATATATATATATATATATATATATATATATATATATATATATATATAGATAGATAGATATAGACAGACGTACATGATAAAATAATTATTCATTAATTAGTATTATAAAAATAAAAAAATTATTATTCATTATTTACACACGAAACAAATACAATATCGTCATAATTTCCATAAATCTAAAATACGTTAAAATCATCACTACTTTAATTTATACTTTAAAAGGCTGGAAAAAATGGGGTTGAAGTTTGCATCGTCGGAACGCAATGAAAATTTATTGCGTTCAATTCAATATATATATATATATATATATATATATATATATATATATATATATATATATATATATATATATATATATATATATATATATATATATAAGTGTGTGTGTGTGTGTGGGCGTGTGTAGTATTTAAAAATAAGCAAATAAATGCAAGTTCCTTTGTAAGTTTAGCATCAAGAGCAGCTGATTCGAACAGAGTGGGTTTTTTCCTTCGCAATTTTCATTGTGCACAGCAATCTTGAAAAAAAAGTAACATCTTTCGGGGCTGGAAACAATATAGCAATATTGAAACACAAAAAAGTAACCGTTGGAGAGAGAAGGAGAGAGAGTAAGAGAGATAGAGAGAGTGAGAGAGACGGAGACAATTAACCGTCACTCTCGTTGTCTTTTTTTCACATTTATAATCCAGAGTCGTTATTGGATAACGCGGTGAAGACATTTTTTTAAATGGTGGATCTTTCATAGGGGTTGCCGGCTGCAAGAGGGGCAGCCATTTTTTCGCGACCCCTTCCGACCATTCAGGGCTCTCGCGCTTGGGGTTGTAAAATGTCTGGGGCACACCGAACGACAGGGTAGGGCTCGAATTTTCCGCTCGGGGGTTCGTTGCAACGGTGGGCCGGGCCCCTCAAAAGTCTTTACGGTCCCTGTGGGCCTATGACCGACGAGTAACAACCCCCTGACCCACATACTTCGAGCACCCTGAGAAACGTTCGCCACCCCACAAGTCCTCGTTCAACCGTCATTTTCTAAAGCATGACATTGGAATTGTAACCATTTTTTTTGCTTTGTACAATTTCATCAACGCTCGTTTCTACGCAAACGGGTTTGGGAGCAAAAAGCGATTTGTGCGGATCACAATGGGGGAATGATGACTCAAGGCTTGCATCGTCGGAATGCAATGCAGATTTTTTTTTAATTGCTCGAATTTGCTTTGGCATATTGAGGCTACGAAGATTGCACAAACGTTTTTTTGCGATGTTATCAGAGATCTACAATATAAATTTGTAATAATCATTTTCAGGCAGTAGTGAAAGGAAATAAAGAAAAAAGACACAAGTTTTGTTGCATTCCAAAGATACAACCTTCGATCCCAGAAAAACTAAACGGATCGTGCAGTTTTGAAGCAAAATAAAAGCTTTGAAAAAAGTGTATGGAAAAAGACAATCATAAATCTGAAACTTTATTGAATTTCTTTTGGGCATTAATATTGCTAATTATTACACGTTTGGTATCATTTTTATAGTGTCAAAACTAATACCCATGCACATTAACATTATCAATATTCGCTGCCCAAGCTTAACAATGAATCATCGAACACTTTGGATATGTATCTTCACCGCTGCATTGGAGATTTGTGGGTCACGCCATCGCAATCAAGACTCAATCTCAATTAAATTCGTGGTCTACAGCAATGGCAAAAATTCGTAATGCTATTGTCACGAAAACCCTGAGTGTAAACGACGATGTGATTTTCATGATCATTCGTCGAAGAAAGTTTAACATTTTAAAAGCCACAATTCAATCTTAAATCAATTGTTGAAATTGAATATTGAATTAATTTTTAAAATTGAATTTTGAATTAATTGTTAAAATTGAACATTAAATCAATGGTTAAAATTGAATCTTTAATCAATTGTTACAATTGAATCTTAAATTAATTGTCACATTTGGATCTTAAATTGACTCAAAATGAAATTTTAATGTTTCACTTTGAACAATTGCTACCGCTGAAAAATCTTTCAGAAAAGATTCAGAAAAAAAAGGAAGTCGAAGAAGGTTTAACATTTTGAAAGCCAAAATTGAATTTTAAATTAATTGTTAAGATTGAATGTTACATTAATCGCTACTATTAAATCTTAAATTAATTGTTGCAATTGAATATTAAAATAATTGTTAGAATTGAATCTTAAATTAATTATTACAATTGACTATTGAAATAATTGTTACAATTGAATATTAAATTAATTGTTACATTTGAAGCTTAAATTGGCTGAAAATGGAATTAAAATTTTTCATTTTGAACAAATTGCTATCGCTAAAAAAAATCGAAACTCTCGATGGTGTCACTTTTCGAAAGAATATCGAAAAAAGTAGTAATATAATTGAGGATAATTTTACACGTCCAGGAGCTTACGCGATTTCATGCTTCGCGATTATTAAATATATCGAGACAGAATCGATCTCGACTAATATTGGATGTACGAAAAATGTGACACGCGAACGCATCCGATGAATCTGAACATGGCAACTCGATTGCTATAATTTAGCAATCGACTACAAATCTGCAAACTATCCCCACACGAAGCTCACCGATTCCTAATTTTTGCCGATTTCTGCTCACCTGTTTGAAGTCTGATGTTTTATGTCAACTCAAATCACTCGTGAAGAACAGAAAATAATTTTTTAAACGTTCATTTGTATTTTTTTTTTACATTTTTTTTAACGGTTGAGAATGTTTACGAAAAAAGGAGTCCTCACGGTGTACAGGATTGTGGCCGTAAATATTATCTGAAACAAAATTTGTAAAAAGATTACTAATCAGTATGAAAGCCGCTATCTTGCTATGGAGGTTTTTTGCAATCAAATTTGACAAACTGGCGGCTGTTTGAAAAAAAGTATCCAATTTAGCCTATTTTTTCGACAGATTTTCGTAAAAAAATTTGAAGATTAAAAAAAAGTTGCCATAGCAAGATAAAGAATCTCGTAAAAAATGTTGTATCAGCATTTGAGATGGATAGCTTGCAAATTCTTCCTTCGAGAGTGTACACCGTATTGAAATACGCCATTCCGAGAAAAACGCGTTCAAAGTTTCGAGTGCGGAATTTTCATATAAATGGTCTACTCATGATCAATCGGCGATGCCAGGTCCATGTTTATAACCGTCTATACTATCGGATAATGGAACGAAAAATCGATTTTTTGAAAATTTTGCACTCTGATGATTCTTTAAGGGGCTATACCAGTGTGAACGCTGAAAAATTGGGTGATTTTCGGGATTTTCGGAAAAGTACTCAATTCAATGTTTCGGAAAATTAAGAATATATTTGGCTATATTTGGCCTATATTACATAATTTTTTCATAGAAAAATATTGAGATCCAAGCGACTTACGCGCTGGCTTCGGAGGCGCCAAAAAAAAAGTTCCTCCACTGCTGACATGATTCCGGCCGATTGAGTAGCTGAAACCGAAAAAGGAAAAAATGTCGTTAAACTGGAAGGTATTTCCTGTACAATGACGTAGGATTTTCGAAAAATATCAAAATCTAACAAAATGGCGTAATTATGAAAAAAGTATGCTTTCTTGCCTATAAAATGGTCGTTTTTTTCAATGCCAAATCGTCAATTTTCATCCAGTCAAAAATATCCTACGTCATTGTAGAGTAAATATATTGAAGAGTACTCAGTTCAAATTTCAAGTCAATCGGATAATTGCTCTTCGAGTTACAATGTCAGCAAATTTGAAAAATCTCATTTCGAGAAAAACCCGTTTAAAGATTTAACTATCGATTTTTGCAAGATAAAATGATATCTACCATTAAAACTGCTAATTGCAGGATATTTTTGAAAATATAAACCGTCGAAAACGGCAAAAAAGTCGATTTTTTTAAAGTGTCACACTGGTATAGCCCCTTAAATCCTCGAAATCTCCCGAACCCGTTACGCCTTTACTTCCCTCGTGCATTCAATTGCGAATTGCGCAAAAGCTGAACATCGCTCGACGGCTGACCCCGCAGGGACCCACGCTGAATCTGTCGACTTCGGATCAATTTATTCCGCGTAAATAGCCGGTACCCTCGTTCGAGTTTTTTATCCACGTCCGCGCGTCCTCCATTACTACTAACGTGTCCAAAGAAAAAAGTCAACATCGTTCCAGCGCGATCACGTGTGCTCGTATCAATCGGGCGATTTTTCCCCGCGAGAAGTGTAGGTACAGAGCCCAAGGCGTAGGCGATACACGCGATGCCCGAATGACACTAAAAAATCCCGGCGGATGCATGAAAAAAGGAGCACGATAGTCCGGTGGACGAGGCGGCTGGTGGAGTAGTGACGGGAGGTAAAGAAGAAGTGCACAAAAGAACGGGCGGGCGAAACTCTTGTGTATACGCGCGCGCATAAAGCACCAAAGAGAGGTTAGGAGAGAAAAGTGCGCTGAAAAAAAAAACCCAACAGGGCGCTGAAGGGTGGCCAGGAGAAAACCAGAACGAGAGAGCCGGGCGGACACAGAGGGACGATGTTGAAAAAAAATTTAAGGGGTTAGGCCACAGTGACGGGTATAAAATCATATGCGAATTTAACAATTTTTTTTCGTACGAAAAAGTGATTTACTCATAAAATTAATTACACATCTGTTTAGTATGAATATCAAGCTGTTAGAAAAGATATATATTTTTTTCGATGTACATAATGGTCGACTACTCGAAACTTCTCGAAACAGCTTTTTCCCAATTGACGTGACAAATAACTTCAGCAATTTTCACTTGATTTACTTCAAATTTAAAAGTTATGTTGCTAATTGTACGTAAGGAATTTCTAATTAATCGAAAACTTTTCATTTTATGAGCAGTTTATGAGCAGTTATACCGAAATTTTTCACTGAAAATTCATTTCTTAAGTTCAAATACCTACAGCTTTCGAATAAAGCAATATTTTTTAAATCCCATACGTACTTTTCTAGGTATTTTAATGTAGATTGACGAGAATTTTTGTGTTTTCTTCTAGGATTTCGGATGCCAAATGTCACGCCGCGGAGCGCCTAAAAAAAGATAACAAAAGAAAATATTAGCAGTCGGCCATTTTGTACATCGAAAAAAAAAAAAATTTTAACAGCTTGATATTCATACTAAACAGATGTGTAATTAATTTTATGAGTGAATCACTTTGTCATACGAAAAAAAATTGTTAAATTCGCACGTGATTTTATACCCGTTACTGTGGCCTGAGGCCTCAAGCGAGCGAAAAGATTAAGAGAGTATCACGCGGTTGGCTCGGCAGTCATGAGCGTAAAAAGACCGAGATGCCGAGGGTACAAAAGTGTCGCGGTAGAGGGCGCGCCGCGATACCTCGCGCTGTTCAACCCCGCACGGGGGGGGGGGTCATCTCGTAGAGGAAAGCGCGAGACCAGACAAAAATTCCAAAAGGGGATGATATAGGAGATACAGCGTAGAAAGGGCGTAGAGTTTGTGTCCCTGGGTAGCCTCGTTGGGCTCTCCGGACTTTGATCCATCGACGGATGCTTTGGGTAGTGGTTGGACGGTGGTGGTTGCGGTGTGGTGGTGATGGGTTCGTTGCGGACGCGCGCGACTCAGTCCATCTGCCCGGTGCCCGGTGTGTTTTGTTCTGACCGGAGAGAGAGAAAGAGAGAGAGTGAGTGAGACAGATAGAGAGAGAGAGAGGTAGAGAAAAAAGAGCAAAAGCGAGCAATAGAGAGAGAAAGGTATAGCGAGGGCACCCGTTGGCAAAAACTCACCTAACCCTTCCTTGATTACAATGCCGGCAAAAAGCGAAATACTAACCGCCATCGCCGCCACTGGCTCGATGCTTCTCTTATAGTGCACACGTATACATTCGTACGTATATATGGGGAATGAACATGTTGAGCTCGTCATATCAATGTAATGATGGTTATCGGGACATCTGGCTATTTTGGGGACGCTGTTTGAATTCTTTTGAAACGAAACGTTGATTTTGGGAACAGGACGGGCCTGGTAATAGCCGTTGAATTGATATACTTACGTTTTGCGTCAAGGTGATTTTGAGGACATTGGGGCTTGAGTGATATTGAAATCGGGACGGGAGGTTGTTTTGAGGACGGTCCTCGGAATTGTGCGTCCTCAAAATCAGCTTCCATATATATATATATATATATATATATATATATATATATACATGTAGGCGTGCTGTATAGTTGCTGGTTGCCAGAAGAGCGCGAACCCGCTGCGGACGCTGGGCTAAGAAGCTAGACCCGTTTTTGTGTATTATAGAGCCAAAGGAGAGGGTTGGGAGCTCCTCCTCCTCGTGCTACTACTTCTTCTTCTTCTTCTTCTTCTTCTTCATCTTCGGCTTACTCCTGTTCCTCATCCGTTTCTTCTTCGTGCTTTTTACTCGCTCTCCCTCTCGCGGGTTACCTCGTGCGTCGCGGTGAGCCCTCGGAGGGTATCAGAGAGCAATGCGGCCGGTCACCCACTGTGCCTTATGGCGGTGTAGTGCAACGCCGAAATGCCGCGGGCGTCTCGAAAATGTACTCTACATCTTCGAGATTACTGCCTTTCCGTCCCTGGCTTATCACGATTCGAGGAGATCGTATGTGTGGGTGCGTGTATGTTTATATCCAAGGGGATACATCTACGGGGAGGCCCGAAAAAATGGTCAAATAACGAATTTTTTTTTGGGGGAAACGGTTGGTGGAAAATAAACGCAGTTTTTTTTAACACGAAGGTATTGAGCGCCTTTGAGAAATTCGGCAAAAAATATAGAACAACAAAAACATGGCGGCCGGTAGATGAAATGTTTGGCGGGGTTTGGCGGTGGACACTCTCAAGCTTAAACGGTGTATACGAAATCTAAAAACCAACGGGGTTATTGAAGGTAACGATAAATACGAGTCGTTGACGATCGTCGATTTTTTTTAATAATTTTTTTTAACACCGTGGCGACGAATTGAAACTCGAGCATACAAAAGCTATGAAAGAAGTCGTTTTTTTTACGTAACTATTAAAAAATGAAGATCGATTTTCGAAAAGTGAGATCGTCAACGACCTTTAAATGTTTCTCATCGTATCTCTCGGAAATTTGGAAACAATCCATCGAGTGGTTCTCGATATATCACGTCCACCGACTTTGAAAACAGTATTTCGAGAAAAACGCGTTTAAAGTTTGAAGTATTGCTATCACTCGCTGGCCGACTGTTAGGAGCTGTAGTTCATTTAATTTCACGAATATTTTTATGAAATTTTCAGGGATTTTAGCTAAAAGGTGATACTATCGAATAAAAATATTTTTCGAAAAATGCCATTTTTTGACCTGCTTAGGCAGATGTAGCCCATTAAGGGGTTAGGCCACTCTAGAGGCCGAAAAAATATGCTTTTTGGGGATTTTTTTTTTCAGAAAAACTACAAAATAAATCGAGATTCCAAGAAAGGGTGTTTATCACACATATCAGTGACTGTATACAATAATTGTTTGGAAGCGATTAATTTCAAAATGGCAGCTGTGCAGTGTTTATCTCAAAACTGCATTTTTTAAGTTGGCCAGAAACATAACTCAGACAATTTTCAACCGATTCACTTGAAATACAGAATATATCTTGAAAAATACATTGTCTATGGAAGTACGTAGGATTTTTTTTTCATATTACATAGTTAATTTCATATTAACAATTATCTGACGATTTGTTTGGCAAATTTTTGGAAAGTGAAAAATTTCGTCAAAATTTTGTCAAAATTTCGTCTTTTCCCAAAAAGCCTATTTTTCGGCCTCTAGAGCCGCCTAAGGCCTTAAACGCTTGCAAATCTGCTTTTTTCACTTTTTGGAGAGATTCCGGTACACCTTACTCAAGACACTGAGAAGGATTCGCACTAGGTCGGTGCGTAGGACTCTTACCCACGAAAATCCCTGACCTTCTCTATCCTCATATCTCTCTCACTCTCTCTCTCTCTCTCCCTCTCGCTATCTAAAAATGATGGTCTATAAAGAACATTCTAGAACTTGCGAAAACTATTCACAATGCTCAATTATTCGAACCTAAATTTTTGAGTGTCTGTTTAGTGATTCATTTATTTGTTAATCTCTTTGTTCGCGTTTGTTGATTTGGGTTTGTTTGTTTGCATGTTTGCTTATTGTAATTGTAATTAAGAAAATCCCGAGCAGAAATCGTCGTAGCGATTCAATTGGATCCCCACACTGGTCCCCACTCCATGTTAGGGATCCAACAGACCATCGCATTGAATTCTCATCGGGATTCCCCATTGGAATGTACGAACCCCATTTGAATCTTAAAGGTCGAACAGAATCCTATACGATCCATGATGCATCCCATCTCATTCTGTACGTTGAATTTTCTAAACAAAACACATAGATATACAAAACAAGTGGAACTTAAAAAAGTTTTACTTTTTTAAAGCTTATCTTAAAAAAGTGTAAATGGCTTGAAAAAGTATATTTTAAAAATCGTTTTGAACCACATGACTGAAAGTCCACTGTAGTTATCGTTTGTTATTTATTTTACTGCACTTTGACAACATATTAGCACACGCGTATACGCTCACGAAGCGTGCGGGTTGTGTTTCAACACGCAGAGTTTTTCCTTGTGACTTTTTACATATTTTCGACTCGAACGTGGTGAGGATTTTCAAACGGCGTTCATCGCTTCCCAAGCGATCCCAATGAGGCTCCTCATGTGCGGTGCCCCTAACTTATCCCTATGGAGATGTAAGTGCAAATTGGGACTGCCCGACAAATTTCTGGTTGAGTATTTAACACAGTACAAAATTCTGGTTGAGTATTGCAAATAAAAAATTCTTGATCGACGTCAATTGGTAAATAGTACGATGTTGAAGTTTTCATCGTTGAAATGTAACGAAAATTTAAAGCAAACTTTATTTTCTCATTTTCTCCATATTCGAAAATCTTATTCACCAAATTTGCGTTTAAACTTTTTTGTGGAGATCCTAAAAAACCATTGGAATGCATTCGAATGGTTTTTTAGGATCTCCACACACATACTACGAAACACATGTGTGTTTCATAGCCCAAATTTGACGAAAAAAAAGTTTGGGTTACTGAACTCCCGTTGCATTCCAATGATGCAAGCTTCAATATCACGAAATGGCGCCGAATCTGCTTGGATTGCAATGTGAACTCCCTACGTGCGGCGTCTCATTAAGGGGCTATACCAGTGTGAACGCTAAAAATTTGGGGGATTTTCGGGAATTTTTTGGAAGAAAAGTACTCAATTAAATATTTCGGAAAATTAAGAATACACTTGGCTATATTTGACCTATATTACATAATTTTTTTATAGAAAAAAATTAAGATCCAAGCGACTTATGCGCTGCCTTCGGAGGCGTCAAAAACAAAAGTTCCTCCACTGCTGACATGATTCCGGCCGATTGAATAGCAGAAACCGAAAAAGGAAAAAATGTCGTTAAACTGCAAGGTATTTCCTGTATAATGACGTAGGATTTTCAAAAAATATCAAAATCTAACAAAATGGCGTAGTTATAAAAAAAAGTCTGTTTTCTTGCCTATTAAATGGTCGTTTTTTCAATGCCAAATCGTCAATTTTCATCCAATCAAAAATATCCTACGTCATTGTAGAGTAAATATTGGGTTGGTACAAAAATCTTGCAACACCCAACACGAGTAAAAAGGAAAAAAAAATTATTTTAACAATAAACGATTATTCAGTAATGTAGGCTCCCTCCGCATCTACAACTCTTGCCCAACGCTCTGGTAGACTTTGCACGCCCACAGACCAGAATTCTTTTGATCGTGAATTAAGAAAGTCGTCCAATGTATTTTTGAGATCTGACAGATCATCAAATTTTTTATCCCGTAAATAGTTCTTCAAAGCTCGATACAGGTGATAGTCGGTAGGTGCTAAGTCTGGTGAATACGGTGGGTGTGGTAGAACTTCCCATCCTAGCTGCGAAATAGTTTCTTGTGTCATCTTAGCGACGTGGGGTCGAGCATTGTCATGGAGAAGCCGAACGTGAAGACGTTTACGCCTTTTCTGTTTCATAATTTTAGCCACCTTTTGCAGTTGTGCAGAATAAATCTCTGCCTGTATTGTGGTGTTGGTTGGCAGAAATTCGTAATAGAGCATGCCCTCAGAATCCCACCAACAACAGAGTAAAACTTTCTTCATTTCACGGGGCTGTTTAGGGGTCGGTTCTGGTTTTTCCCCTTTCGATAGCCACTGACGCTTGCGCGTGTGATTAACATCCAACACCCAGCTTTCATCCCCAGTGACTATATCTTGAAGAAAATCCTTTCTTTGCGGACGATGCAGGAGTGAAAGACAGATGGACATGCGTGTTGCTTTGTTTGATTCGCTGAGATTGTGCGGTATCCAAGACGAATCAACTTTCCTATATCCCATCTCTTGTAAATGTCGAAGGATAGTAGGATGACTGCAGTTGAGTTTGTTGGCTAATTCTCGTGACGACATATTAGGCTTTGCCTTTATAAGTGCTCGCAGGTCTTCATCGTCCACAATCGATTCCCTGCCGGACCTAGGTTTGTCTTCAAAAGATGTATCGCCAGAATGAAAACGCTGATACCATCGGGACACCGTTGAATAATTAACTACATTAGCCTTGAACGCACTGCACATATTACGGGCTGCAGATCTTACAGAATGCCCTTGCAAGAATTCGTAATATGCGATTGCTCGAAGTGCACGTTGATCCATCTTTGCTCCTACTGACTCCGCGGAACATCTGACTCGCTTATATAACCTGCGGCATGGAAGGTTCTAGATCATTCTTGTATTTCCTATTCTCGAATGTTCTCGAACTTCATTATTAGGAAAAATATTTTAATTGAAAAAAAAGTGTTGCAAGATTTTTGTACCAACCCAATATATTCAAGAGTACTCAGTTCAGATTTCAAGTCAATCGGATAATTGCTCTTTGAGTTACAATGTCAGCAAATTTGAAAAATCTCATTTCGAGAAAAACGCGTTTAAAGATTGAACTATCGATTTTTGCAAGATAAAATGATAGAGATACGACCTTGAAATTTTTACAGGATATTTTTGAAAATATAAACTGTCGAAAAAGGCAAAAAAAATCGATCTTTTAACAGTAGCACACTGGTATAGCCCCTTAAATCCCTGCAGGGATGTGGTAGGGCCTGGGGCCTAGCCAATTAATTTCTGCGCATGATATCACAATGCTCAATAGCCTAAATCATATTCCACACTGCAAACTGTGCTTCTGTGGAAGATTCATAAAAATTGGTTCAGTAGTTCTCGAGTTGTAAGCCCGCAAACGATGAGGTTGAAGTTTGTATAGTTGGGATGCAACGAAAATGAATATTTTTAAATTCCTTTATTGTCCTTTGGCAGATTCTGCCTACAAAAATCGATCAAACATTTTTAAAGATATTTCGCGATCTACAATATAAATCTATAAAAAATGATTTTCTATAATAATGAAAATATGAAGAAAAAAATGTTAAAGAGAACTTTCGTTGCGTTCCAACGATGCACACTTCAACACCATCGCAGACGCACTATCTCATGTTTCTATTCTACTTGTCACAATTTCTCTTTATTCTACTTGTTAATACAAACGACCGGTAAAAACATTTTGTGAAAACAAAAAAAATTATCGACAAAGCACCTCCCACGATTTTATTACACGTAGACACGATGAGTCGGAGCCTCGCTCGTTTCGTATAGTGCGAGCAGGTCGTGAGGTTCATCGCGAATGTGTATCTTCGGCTAACGCGAGTGCTAAATTCGTACCAATCGTTTTTACCAAGCTTTGATCGATTTATCGGCGCTAATGCGCGCGCGATGACCCAATTACAGTTTGCTTTCAGCGATGAAAAACAACAAAAGTCCATTTTCCAGCGTTGCAAAAAAATGGAAACGACAATTTTGAGCGGGCGTGGTTTTACCTCGACGCCGATCCCTCCGATAAAAGTTCAGCTTTGAAGTTTTCACAAGCTTCAGGCTGCATGTTTCTTCGAGAAAAAAAATATCGTGGGGAATGGAAAATTGCACGTTGCTTTATCGTCAGTTCATTTCGCTCGCAAAGTTAGCCCCACGGGGGAATCGTTTCTACAATGCTGGCTTTCTCATTGGGTAAGCTTCGCAAGCGAAATGAAATGGTAGGGAAGCAATATGAAAGTTTCCAATTTGCACGATTTATTTTTGCACCGTAACTCCGTAATAGTTCATTTATTTTTTATAAAGTGCCAAGTACCTCAAAATTTAGGAGAGGTACAGCATTTTCTATTTTTTTCAAATTCAATTTTGTCTTCTTCGTAAAGCTTTGCGAGCGAAATGAGACGATAGGAAAGCAATGTGCAACGTTTTAATTCACCCGAATTTTTTTTCCCGAACCATTCCTTCATAACACTCTATGTAGGAAAAAATAGAAAACAGCCGTTTATCTCGAAATCCAAAAAGTTACAACTCTCATGACGTTTATTAAAAATACGATTTTTTTCCGATATTCCAACCCCTCGAAGATTGGTATCCAAATACAATACCAACCGTTGTATTATTATCCGTCAATTGTTCTCTCCTCACGCAACGAAAAAACATGCAGCTTAAGGGGGAGGTACCTTTGGGCGAGGAAGAAATTGCTAATTTTCATGATTTTTTGTTTAAGTAAAGATTGCTTCACCATTTCTGAGACTTGGGGTATGTTTTATCATTACTACTGGCTGATGGTAAATGGAAACCCGTCGAAATAGGGCAATAAGTTGAAAAAAGCGATGGAGAACATAGGAGAGGGCGGAATCTGGCATACCATAAGGAGTGGAAATATTAGAGAGGCAGAGGAAAAAATAAAAAGAGGCATAAAAGTAAAAACGGACCGAGAAATCCAGTATGATTCGAGCAAGATCGAGACGTCGACATACTGCAAAGAGTATAAAATTAGGAAAATAGGAATACAAGTGGAAAAATATTGGGAAGATCCCGCGTAGAAATTTTGATGGGGCCCAAATCAGGGCCCGATCAGGTTGACTGACTGCCCTGCTAGGGCACTAATGAGGCAGCCTGAAAGGGCCCTACTAGGAAATGTAACGTTGTGTCACATATGGGCCTGACCTGGTTGCCTGATCAGAAAGAAATGCATATAAAATTTCAAAAATCCAAAATGAAATGAACCACTTAATTTAGAGTTTCACTACAATGATTTTGTATCATAATTCGTCATTCCCTGGCCTGCTGAAATGTTTTTGTTCGAAGAAAATAATTCGCCTACGTGGGAATCGAACCTCGTACCTACCTACCGAAAGCTACGCACGTTGCCCCTATGCTACCGACTGCTTGTAACATCTTTGTCCCAGATATGGCATAAGAGACCAAATGAATTCCTATAATTATTTGTTGTATCACATAAAGTATATCAATTAGTTAATATCATTGTGACAATTTGCGAGGTTTATCGAATAACATGCTATAGATTTTTGAAACTTAACCTTATATATATATATATATATATATATATATATATATATATATATATTATATATTGTATATGGGGCATTCCATATCAATTCGACCTGGGTCTGACCCTCGACCCCTCAAATCTGGTTCCCGATTTTTCCTATCATTACTCTCACTCTATCAAGCAATTACAATTTTTTTCAGATTTTTCAAAATAAATTTTAACGCGTCATGAATTTTTGAAATTTTTTTATTGAGCACCTCGATGGCCATAATCAAAAAATCTGGAACAATTCCCAAAAATACAGTGTCAGATATAAAAAGATGTTGGTGTAAAATTCATAATGACTGGGCTTTTGCTAAACACGTTTTTTAGCTTTTTGAGTAAAAAAAATGAAAAAAATTATAATGAAGAAAGCAGAGGTCAATTTACTGTAGACTGTTTCTCGAAATTTTGTACGCACAATACCAGATTTAAAAAAAAACTCTCCGATTTTTCTAAAGTGTATTTTGTAATTTTCGATTATTTTTTATCATGGTTGACAAAAACCCTAATTAGGGGTTGAAGCAAAAGCCCAGACATTATGAATTTTACACCAACATTTTTTATATTTGACACTATTTTTCAGATTTTTTTTTCAGATTTTTTGATTACGGCCATCGAGGTGTTCAAAAAAAAAAAAAAATTCATGACGCGCTCAAGTTTATTTTGAAACATCTGAAAAAAATTGTAATTGCTTGATAGAGTGAGAGTAATGATAGGAAAAATCGGGAACCAGATTTGAGGGGTCGAGGGTCAGACCCAGGTCAAATTGGTATGGAATGCCCCATGTGTATATATATATATATATATATATATATAATTCCTCTCTCTCTTCGCCTTACAAAGCTGCTGAAATCTTCTAACACGCATCCGAGTTGCATAACGCTTTTTGTCGTGATAGTCCATAGCACCTTTTTTTAAATAGAATTCAGAAATGCATCGAAACTCCGAAGCTACGATGCTGTAAAATCGATCTTTCCATGTGGAAAATAAGAGGTTATGTGCATCTATCGACTGCTGAGGCAGTTATAGGGCAAGCCTATTTATGGCCTCATCAGGGAAAGCCATAGTAGGGCCTATCAGGACAAGCCTTGGTAGGGCCCTATCGAGTAAAGCCCTTAGTAGGATCTTATCAGGGACGGCCTTAATAGGGCCATTTTAGGATAGCCTGATTGAGGGACTAAATACTTCCGGCCCGATCGGGGCCGGATCAGGATGTCCCTAATACGTGGTACTAGTATCACACCCCGATCGGGGCCTGATCCTGGTCAGGCTAACCCTAAGAAATTTCTACTCGGGTAGCGGCGGATGTTGTCAGACGGCGTGACACGTCGCGTCGGCGGGATTAATCCGAAACACACCAACAAAGATTTTTCTTTCATTAACACTCATACGCAGAATATGAACCAAGAAAAAGTGAGAAATGTTGAAAATCGATTAAATGGTACGCTTTCAATCAAAAAGATCAAATATCCCGAAAAAAGGCTACATCAAGCAATAAAAAATCCTTTTTTTATTTTCAAAAACCATAGGGTAAACCCAGCAGTGAATGGATGAATAACGACACTGAAGGATTCAAGTGGACTTCAAAATGGAAACATGATCAAAACATATTTTTTACTGGCTATAGCTACGAAAATATGTTATTCTGATAGGAGGTAATCGTGTTCGAAGCAATTGCATCAAATAATATTCCAGGAATTGATAGATAAATAGCGACATGACTAAATCGCCGGTGAATGAACGAAATGGCCAGTAAACGGAGGCTCAACTGCCAGTAAATGGACGTCTAGTTTAGACGAACGCTGTCAAACAAAACGCTTCATTTTTATTAAATGCCAAATCCGGAGATCACTGTATTGCACAATAATTATAATATCCTCACACACACGAGTATTATATTCATCATTGCAATTTCGTAGGCAATACACAAAGCTTTTTTGCATCTTAACGTGACATTCTCAAAGAAAGTTACTAACGTTTGTTTCGACAGAGAAATATAAAATTAAATTTCGCTAAAAATAAAAAAAAGCGGTTGAATTGATTTTATGACAACATTCATTGGAATGTACATTGTCGTATCTTAACAATATTTAATTTAGCCATTGTCAGCAGATAAGTTACTTTTTTTACTCTGCTTTCACTGGAAAGAGGTTAGAATACAGCACTAGTGAATAAACATGTCTAACTCTGACCTATTACTACGAAATTATGAAAAAAAAATTGCAAAAAATCAACGATTGGTTCTTTCTCAAGTAATGAAAGTGAAACTTACTCTCAAAACTTATGAAAACTATTGTTTTCGCGTTATTAACACCTACTGGGCACAGCCACATCGTATCGTAACTGTAAGTTGCGCGGTGTGCAAGTACCACAAACTAGAAAAAATCCCTGTGGCGTCGAAATTCGATATTAAACTGACAAATCAGTTTTAACGACAGTTGTGTTTTTTTTTTGCTAAATTGTAGTTATTCAATTTTTACCGATAATTCATATTCTTCACTATTTTGAATATACGAGGGTGGGGTGAAAAGTTTCCGGCCTGACCAAGAAAAACGATGTTTAAAAATTTTTTTTTGCTTTATTTTTCAACATAATCTCCATCAACACTGATACATTTCTCATAACGGTGTTCTAATTTAGTTATACCAGTTTTAAACGTAGATTCGTCAAGCTCCTCAAAATACTGATTTACAGCTTCGATAACTTCTTCGTTGCTCTTAAATCTTTTTCAGGAGTGTAGTGGTGGACCCATGTCTCATCAACAGTTATGAATCGACGCAAAAATTCGTTTGAATTACGCCTATACAGCGCCAAATTGTCGGTAGAAATGGTTTTTCGAAGCAGTTTTTGGTCGAGCGTTAGCAAGCGCGGCACCCACCTTGCACACAGCTTTTCCATGTTCAAATGGTTGTGCAAAATATTTCGCACACGTTCAGCTGACATCCTACAGGTCTCAGCTATCTTATTCACTTTCAACCTGCGGTCTTCCAACACTATTTTATGGATTTTTTCAATCATCTCTGAAGTTGTGACTTCAACGGGCCGTCCTGAGCGAGGCTCGTCAGAGGTGCTCACACGACCCATTTTAAATTCAGAAACCCACTGCTTAATAGTTGAATATGATGGGGAAGAGTCTCCTAGTGTTGAATCCATCTCTTCTTTTATTTGTTTTGGTGTAAAACCTTTCAAATGGAAGTATTTGATGACAGCACGTTTTTCCAATTTTTTCATTTTTACGAAAACAACGGAAGCGTCTCGCGCAATGTGCTCTCAAACGCAAACTAACGTCGCGATTGGGCTGAAACTGTACATACAAGCTCGGTAGGAATGGTACTGTAGGACGCCGCTCCAAAACTAGACCTAGTGGCACCATCTCTTGGTCAGGCTGGAAACTTTTCACCCCACCCTCGTAAATCAGCTTTTGTCCATTCACCAGTCGGTTTACACTACCTCCGCCATTTTCAAAGATTAACAAAAATACCATGTAGCAGCCAAAAGTAGTAACAAAACATACCCTAAGTCTCAAAAATACCGAAAAAGTCTTTCCTTAAAAAAAAATCATGAAAATCAGCAAATTTTTTCCTCGCCTAAAGGTATCTTCCCCCTTAAAATCTCGAAATTCCATCGATTCGCATTGTGTATTGAATTTCTCCGAATTATTCCCCGCTCCCGAAATGCGCTCGAATACACAAATAATTAACGTTAACCGAGCCCCGATCCCAAAACGGCGATAACGAGTATTCTAAAAAGCGACCAGAAAAAAAAAACACCTCGGCGCAGGAGAAGTCACTTCTGCACCTGGAGAGCACCCGCGAGGCTCGATTATGGTCTTCGCTCGTGTCTCCAAAGTAGCGAGCATATATCTGTCGGCCCGCGCGTACACGCATACTGTGACACTAAAGGGTTCGGAAAGAAAAAAAAGGTCGCCCGGATGGGATACCGGTCACGCTGGACCTTCGCGAAGGGTCATGTCGTATCCAAGGGACACACGCTTACAGAGAAAACGATGACAGTGATAGTTCCCACAGAGCATATACTCGCGCAGGGGGATCAAGTTTTTTTTTCTCCTCACCCTGCGTCGCAATCCTTCTCCCTCATTCGTTCGCACGTTTATACGAAAACGAAATATATAGGCATATACGCTCAATGCATCGAGTATAACAATATGGATAACAGTTCAAATTAATAATAACAGTGGAATGCATACAAATTATATTGTACAATATTATTAAACATATAATAATGATATTATATAATATAATAATATTAAAATTATATTTATGTATTATATTATAATATATTATATATTATATTAGTGGTATGTGGGGAATGTATTAAGGAGGACGAACCCTGTACAGACGGAAGTTTAAATAAATAAATAAATAAATAAATAAATATATATATATATATATATGTATACATATAATATCAGAATGCAATATTATCGAGTATAACATTATGGATAACAGTGGAATGCATAAAAATTATATTGTATAATGTTATTAAATATATTATAATGATATTATATAATATAGTAATATTGAAATTATATTTATGTATCATACTACGTATTATATAATAATATATTATATCTTATATTAGTGGTACATGGGGAAAATGTATTAAGGAGGAAGAACCCTGTACAGATGGAAGTTAATATATATATATATATATATATATATAATATTAGAATGCAATATTATTTTTATTATTATTATCATCATCATTAGTAAGATTTTTCCTTTTTTTCTGTTATGGTTGTCGTAATAGAACGTAATAATGGCAATATAAACAGTAATAATAACACAAGTCAACAAACAAAAATCTTGGTGCCGGCAAAATTTGTATGATTTTTTTCTCAAGTGACTACTGGTGAGATCTATACCAGCCTATATTTCAAGCTACTACACATTGTTTCCAAATGAATTTTATTTTCATAGTGAGTGTCGTTAGCAGTTACTTTGAGATTTTTTCCCTTTTTTATGATCTTGAAGTTTCCATCGTTGGAACGCAGTGACAGTTCAGTTACCCGATCTCTTTTTTTTTTGCAAAATTAGGCTACGAAAAAAACTCAACTGTTTTTTTAGGATCCTTATAAGAAATCGCAAGTCCAAACGTACAGGATAAGATTTTGGATGATGAAGACGATGAGGATTACAAAAAAATTAATTTCGTTGCTGTTCAACGTTGCAAATTTCAAAATCGTCTTTTTTTAATGACTTGCTGTTATAAATTAATTCAGTGATATGTCGATGGTATGAAAGCGAAGACGAGCTCGTTCGAACCACAGTAATACATTTTGTTATATATGCGTAGAGTACGTTTGTTCAAACATTTAGAAAAACGATTACAGATTTCCTGAATAGTGCTTTTCTTCTTATTTCGGGATAAAGGCTCAAGATAAATTCGCATCAAATCTTGGGTCCTTCAATAAAGAGCGAGGAGAACGCTTCCACCGAGACAAAAATCATGGAAGATAGGTATCAGGAAAGATGGGACACACACATGGCTGATTACGTTTGGAGATTGATGCGCGACTGGCTCGACAAGTCTCACTCAAGAAAATCACGAAAAAGAAGCTTACTCAATGCAAAAATATACAATAAAACTTACATTTTTCGATAAAATTGGATTTTATGAACAAAATTGTATCGTAAAACGGGGTTAATTGACATTAAGGATAAATTTGACAGTTTTTGGGGCTACTTTAACACAGCGCCAAATCACGGTTTTGACTAATTCTTTTTTAAGTTTTTTTTCCATTGCTCAAATTTGTTATTCAAGTTTATTATAATGTTGCTAAAGTTGATTGTAATGTTGCTCAAGTTGATTTTGATCTCAATGATAATTATAAGACTGATCAAGTGCCTATAATAGTACCCGAGGTACTTAATATTCTTATGTAAAATGTTTCCTTAATAAAGATGACAATTTCATTGTAAACAATCGTTGTTTTTAATTTAATTCCATGTATAATGCATAAAATATTTTTTTAAATCAAACTGATGTCAAAATAACCCTCAATCTTTTACATAAGTTGCACTTCAGTGCCTTGTCAAACAAACTTGCCTTCTCAGGCCCTTATCGGGTTTCTTGGTCGATTCGCTATCGGATTTTCGATAGCGAATCGAATATTCGATACAAATAAATCCTTATTTGCTCACAATATACACTGTAAATCCAAGTATACTATATGCATAAAATATTTCAAAAATCCAAAATGAAATGAAACACTTAATTTAGAGTTTTACTACAATGATTTTGTATAATTATTCGTCATTCGCTGGCATCGACCCTAGGAATCGAACCACGAACCTACCTACCTATAGCTGCGCACGCTGCCCCTATGCTACCGAGTGCTTGTAACATCTTGGTCGCAGATATGGCATAAGAGATCCCATGAATTCCTATAATTATTTGTTGCATCACATAAAGTATATCAATTAGTGAATATCATTGTGACAATTAGAGAGTTTTATCAAATAATATGCTACAGATTTTTCAAACAACCTTATATATATATATATATATATATATAATTTCTCTCTCTCCGCCGTAAAAAGCTGCCGAAATCTTCTAACATTTGAGTTGCATAACATTTTTTGTCATGATAGTCCATAACACCTTTTTGTATGGAATTCAGGAATTCATCGAAACTCCGAAGCTACAATGCTATCGAATCGACGTTTCCATGTGGAAAATAAGAGGTTATGTGCATCTATCGACTGCTGAGGCAGTTATAGAGTAAGCCTATTTATCGCTTTATCAGGGAAAGCCTTAGTGGGGCCTCACCTGGGAAAGCCCGCATAGGGCCTTATCATTGGAAGCCTTGGTAGGGCCTTATCACTGGAAACCTTGGTAGGGCCTTATCACTGGAAACCTTAGTAGGGTCTTATCAGGGAAAGCCTTAGTAGGGCTTCACCTAGGAAGGCCTGCATATGGCCTTATCACTGAAAACCTTGGTAGGGCCTTATCAGGGAAAGCCTTAGTAGGGCCTCACCTGGGAAAGCCTGCATAGGGTCTTATCACGGGAAGCCTTGGAAGGGCCTTATCAGGGAAAGCCTTAGGAAGGCCCTATCATGAAAAGCCGTAGTAGGGCTCATTAGGACAAGCCTTGGTAGGGACCTATCGGGGAAAGCCTTAGTGGGATCTTATCAGAGACGGCCTCAGTACGGCCATTTAGTATTGCCTGATTTCAGGGCCAAATACACTTGGCCCGATCGAGGCCAGATCAGGATGTCCGTAATAGGTGTTACCCGTATCACACCCCAATCGGGGCCCGATCCTGATCAGGCTAACCCTAAGAAATTTCCACGCGGGTTGTTCTATTGGAGCAAAACCGTTGGACTTTAGGATGTTAAAAAGAAGTTACCTACAAAAAACTTCCAAAACCTCTTCAAAGTAACTCTATTTTACGGTATATTTCCGTGTTCTTACGTAGAATATCAATGTTAAGTGTTAAAGTAGGATAAGTATAGAAATAATATTTCCAAAAAATATACAGTCTTGCGGCACTAAATGGGCTGCTGAGCTGGGTAATTACTGTTAATATGAGACCCACGATGACATCAATAACAATAATGACAGCAATAATAACAGGAAATAATTGCGAAAACAGCAACAATATAATAGTAATAATAAATATTACAATAATAATAACAGCACCAACAATAACAGCAATACTTATTATTATTACGATTAACATTATAATAATAGTAATAATAGCAATAACAATAATAATCATTTTTGTCAGTATTATCGCTGTCGTTGTACAAGTTCAGGAAATCTCAGCACATGAACAAATACAATTATCATCACAATTGTGATGAATAATATAATTCGGATTAAGTATAGAATATGTTGAGCTTGCTTGCATTACACGTACATGTACACAAAAAAACGAGAACTTTACGAGAGCGCCGAACGTTTCTCTCGGCGTATCATTAGAAAAAAAATGGCAAGGTTCGAGAGAAAAAAAAAAGTCGTTATGTAAATGACAGGCTACACATTGCGAACGAACCGTCAGGTACCCATCGTGAATCCGTGGTGGAATAGGAGAATAAAAAAATTCACAATGGGAGGGAGGAGCTGTGGGCAGGAAGAGTCGGAGGCTTGTATAGGCGCAAGTTATACGTATATAGATACGAGTGTATAAGAATTCGCGGGCATATTTTCGACGGGCCTGCCCAACTGCATAGCTCGAATACTTATGAAAATAACAAAAGACGTCTGCTCTTTGCTCGACATCCATAAATTTTGACGAGTCGATTTTGTCGTACGACCGTGTAATGAAAAAATTTTATCACCGTCGTCGAAGGAAAAAAAAAAGTTTTCATTCCACGCGTGTACGCGGTCTCGAGGAGTTGAGATTCACGTTGGTCCGAGCGAAAATTCCAAGCACGCCCGTAACGTATTAGTATGAAAATTAAGGCAATTTTTGTACATTTGTCGGAAGCGTTCTTGCAGGGCGCGTCACATCGTTCGATACGACAGAAGCGCAACAAGTGTTCCGATATATTGTCGCAATGCCTTCGCATCGTGCGCTCTCAACGAGGACAATTGCGGGAAAGTTTCGCGAATTGGATATCCAAAACTGACAAACTGTTGCGCCAAGTGCATTCGGTTATTGAACTTGATTCGCACGAATTAAATGTCGCGTTTAATGTAAACAAATTTGGATGAAATTGATTAAAAGTATACAACAATGTAATTTCAAAAATAATTATTATATTTTAATTTGGTTAAAATTATAATTATGATTAAATTAATTGATATTGATTAATTTTATTTAAGATAATTATATTTTAATTAATTTAATAATGATAATGAGTTTATTATTTTTTAATAAATAGGCTTAAGGGTTATTTAAAATCACGGTTATTTAAAAAAAAAAAATTTGAAGGAATAAGACAAATGATTGAAACATCGTTTAGACATTTATTTGCACATACGTTAACAAAGTTGTGTACAAAATTTCATCGAAAAATATTGATAATTAAAGAAGTTATGAATAATCTCGTGAGGGGCCCTTGAATGTGAGGGCCTCAGCGGTGTACTTGATTTTGGCCACCCGGTTGATCCGAAGTAAAAAAAAAGTTTTTGTTAAAATAAATAATATTGGCTGAGACTTGACCGAGCTTTTATTTGTTATCGTGTTTCACACAAAAAATGGTCTCCTTTTTTTCGATTTTGCAAGGAAGAATGACATTGTTATTGTTAATAACTAGTGAAAAGAAGTGTTAAGAAGAAAAACGTCGGTCAAGACTAAACTACTGTTGGACTGAATAAGTGTAACAAATTGCCAGCCAATCCGTTCATTAGATGTCGAGAAATCGTGTACACCGTTTTGAAAAATGTACTACTGAGAAAAACGCGTTTGAAGTTTTACTACCAGTTCTCTATCGTTGTATTAATAACTTTACACTCAATCTGTGATTCCTGCACTCAATTTGAGTTGCATCAAGCGACGAACGATTTTTATCGTGTTGAAGTTAGCATCGTTGGAACGCAACGATCGTTCGTTTGTACCATTTTTCTCCATATTTGTATTACCATAGAAGATCTTTCAAATACATTTCCACTGTAGATCGTCAAATAAATATCTTAGAAAATTATTGAAGTATTTTTCTAAGCAAAATCTGCGAAAAGAAATTTAAGGAATTTAGAAATATGAATTTTCATTGCATTCCACCGATGCACAGTTCACCCTCATCGATTTTTTGACATTTTCACACTAGGCTAACCTCTCAAGTGCATGAGTAAAATGGCATCAACGCTTGCATTGTTCCATCGCTAAATAAATATCACTAAAAAATTCAAGGAATTTAGAAATATGAATTTTCGTTGCATTCCAACGATGCACACTTCACCCTCATCGATGTTTTGAAATTTCCACACTAGCCTACCCTCTCAAGTGCATAAGAAAAATGTCGTTTAAGCTTGCATTGCTGCAATGCGACGGAAGTTCGTTCTTAACATTTACTTTCCATATTTTTATTACCATAGAAGATCTATTTTCAAATATATTTTCATTGCAGATTGCCAAATAAATATCTTAGAGAATAGTTGAAGGATTCTTGTAGGCAAAATCTGTCAAAAGAAATTCGAGGAATTTAGAAATATAAATTTTCGTTGCATTCCAACGATGCAAACTTCGGCAGCATCGATTATTTGAAATTTTCACACTAGCCTAACCCATTATGGGGTCTTCTCACTTTATACGCTAAAAAAGGCTATTTTCTTGATTTTTTAAATAAGTTTACATTTTACATAGGGATATAAAAGTTGTTCCGTTTAATAAATACACTTTCGAAATATATATATTTTTTAAATTATTTATTTTAGTCACTATTTACAGACGAAAATGGTAGTTAAAAAATTGTAGGTCTGCACTCTGGATGAAATCGTGGAGATGGATCATCCGAAACAAAAAAATCAAACGGTTTTAGATTCAGTGTGTCAATGGCTACAGCGCATATCATACGATTTTTGATATATGCAAAAATAACAAAATAGTGGACATTTTTCGAAAAAATAAAAACAAACGTGTTGTTTTCACCGTTTTTGGCAAACAAAATAGTAAATATCAAAATTTAAAAAAAATCCTTAATATGCCCTATAGCTATAGGTGTAAAGAATATGTGGTTAACATTTCATAAGTTCAGTAGTTTCGAATATTTTATCAACCAGCCGTCGAAAAACGTTGTTTCGAGAAAAACACGTTTAAGGCGAGAAATCTCTTTAGGAGCTTGAAAAATAGGTATTTTGGGGGAATTTTTTTAGAGGGGATAAAATAATCTGATCATTTTCAAATTTGGACATGAGGTTATTATAACTGTCAAGTTAAAAAAAAAATGTTGGGATGACCAACAAAATGGCGGCGTTATTAAGGGTCTTCGGAAGCCTGTTTTCCACGACGAAAAGTGCTGCAGTTGTCACTCTTTTGCTGTTGATCTGAAAAATATTTAATAAGTGTCATTCGTTTACTGACATATTAAGAGGAAGGATATACCTAAAAAATGATGAAAAAGTACAAAATTGAAAATTTGGGAGCCTTTTTACTCCAAAGTTCGAATTTTCGACCATTTTTTCGACATATTCGACACCGAAAAAAAATATTTATTTACACGCTACCTTTCAAACTTTAGGTATATCCTTCCGATAATATTACTGAGAGTAAACTCCCAAATTTTCATCCAAATCGGTCGATAACTTTTTGAGCTACAACACGAGCAGTTTTTGAAAAAGTAGTTTCGAAATAATCGCGTTCAAAGTTTACCCGCTACCCGACCGCGTGCTGTCCCCGCGCTCTAGACTATATGCGATAACTCCGCAAATATTCAATATTTCGGGTACTCTTCGGGATACTCATCGGATACTCTTCGGGTATCATACTTTCGAAATATGTGAAAAATCGATTTTTTGAAAATTCTAAAGGGATTTCTCGCCCTAAAGTTTGGGTTACATAAATGCATACATTAAAAAAAATGTATTTCGAAAGTGTATTTATTAAGTGTAACAACTTTTATATCAATATCTATGATATAAACCTATCAAAAAACTCATTAAAATAGCCTTTTTTACCGTCTAAAGTGAGTGGACCCCTTAAGTCCCTTTAGGGGAGACATACACCTAGGAGCCGGAAAAAAGGTCATTTTTGGGTTTTTTTTTCAAGGAAAACTATTTGAAATTTCGGATTGGGGTTTTAATTATCTAAAAGTATATACATTCAAAAATATGTTTAATTTTCTTTATTTAAAAATATCAAAAATATACAAGGATATTGTATGATCCTTGGAGCGTCGTAAAAAATCTGCGTATACGGTACCCACTGGCGTTTCTTCAAAAATCATTTGCAAAAAAACCAAAAAGATTATTAAATTAGATACTATAATCTAGTACTTGTCATAGCCGATTTTGAAAATATCGATTTATGACAAAATGGCGGACGTTTGAACATAAATAGTGATTTTTGGGCCAAAAATTAGTTATTATTTTGCCTATAAAACAAAAACTAAGTAACGGAAAAAAAAATCCTATGACAAGTACTGGATAATGGTGTATAGAATAACCACGAAAAACCTCAAGGCAATCGGTTGATTGGTTTTCGAGAAATTTTGGGTACCGATTTGAAAAACGTGGTTTTGAGAAAAACGCGTTTGAACATTTGGGAATGAATGAATCATGAAATTTGTTAACTTACATGGAATCATCGATACCAGGCCCACAGTGTAGGTCTTCTACGGTCGACGGAATGTTCATAGCTTCTAAATCGATTTTTTCGACCATCTAGGTGTATATCTCCCCTTGAGTCCCCCATATCGTTGGAACGCAACGGAAGTTCTTTCATATTCTTTCAAATATCTTCCTACTCATTCTAAACCAACTATTTTGTCATCAACCGAAGTCATACATCTCGACTAAAGATAGGAAAAATCACTCGAGTGATTTTCGTACCCATGCCCAGCGTCAGAAAATGCGAGCAATCGAAGAAAACTTACTTTTCGTTGCATCCCAACGATGCAAACTTCAGCAAAATAAAGACCTGTCGGGGGATTAGCGAGCAGGCAATAAATGTTTAGTCACTCACTCGACACACGTGTACGTGCGTGTGTACACGTGACTAAACATTTATAGTCTCTTCGCTAATTCATCGTCCTGCCTTGCATCTGACGCAAAAATCGTTCGGCGTTCGCCCGATCTGCCTGCTCCGTTTCGGTTCTCATCTCGCTCGTTTCTCTCCGCCTTGTTCTTCTTGACGAACAAACGCGATGGTGGCATATAAAAATCTCGCAAAGCGAGTCACCCTACCCCGCGCTATGCGCTATATGACGAGAGAGCGATGCGAGAGAGGATAGCCGCAGCTAAAAAGTAGAGAGAGAGAGAGGGAGAGAGAGAGAGTGAGAGCACATAAGCGTGAGACCGGCCCCGGCCACTCGTAATAAGACCGTCGGCCAGTTTTTTCAGAAGCTCCTTTCCTACCCCTCTCTCTCTCTCTGTCTCTCTGTCTGTGGCTCACCGGTGTGTGCCCATGCTCTTTTACCTCTCTCCAGGATGTTTTTTTTTCAATACCTCTCTCTCTCTCTCTCTCTCTCTCTCTCTCTCTCTCTCTCCCGCCCCGTCTCTCTTGGTCTTTCGTGCTCTTTGCTGCCGCTCACGCGTCTCACCGGTATTAATTTATACGTTCTACGTGTGTGCACGCAGAGCGAAAGACTCAAGCTCAAGCGTTGAGCGCCTCGCCACTTTTTATCTCAGTTCCTCGAAATTTGCAAGAAACTAGTCGGGACACCCTTGCGATTCTATATAACGAGAGAGAGAGAGAGAGAGAGAGAGAGAGAGAGAGAGAGAGAGAGAGAGAGAGAGGATGTATATATGTCGTACCCTCTCTGATTCTGACTTTTTGTTATCATCCCGCTTCCCTCGTCCTCGCGAATCTTTATCCCGAAGATATCAATCCCCTACGACGAATACATTTTTCTTGCGACTCTATCATAAAGCAAGGCACTGATAAATCGCCATATCAGCCTTCGACGCGTTCCTTTGCATCGAATGCCCTGCACACCGGATGTAGGCCCTCCAGGCGAACGAAACAATTGTATTTCGTCCAACCACGTTTTTCAAAGCGGTATACACATTTACAACGATAAAAAAAATTGATTTTTTTTCTTTATGGCCTTAGGCCACAGTAACGGGTATAAAATCACTCGCAAATTTAACAATTTTTTTTTTTCGTATGCAAAAGTGAGTCACTCATAAAATTAATTACACATCTATTTAGTATGAATATCAAGCTTTTAGAAAATATATATATTTTTTTTTCGATGTACAAAATGGCCGACTACTCGAAACTTCTCGAAATAGCTTTTTTCCAATTGGCGTGACAAATAACTTCAACAATTTTCACTCGATTTACTTCAAATTTAAAAGTTAGGTTCCTAATTGCATTTCGCAGAGAAGTACGTACGGAATTTCTGATTAATCGATAACTTTTCATTTTATGAGCAGTTTACGAGCAGTTATAACGAAATTTTTCACTGAAAATTCATTTCTTAAGTTCAAATACCAACAACTTTTGAATAAAACAATATTTTTTAAATTCCTTACGTACTTCTCTAGGTATTCTAACGTAGATTGACGAGAATTTTGTGTTTTTTGTTCAACGTAAAAAATTGTGGATGCTAAATGTCACGCCATTTCGTACATCGAAAAAATATATATATATATGTTTTCCAACAGCTTGATATTGATACTAAATAGATGTATAATTAATTTGATGCGTGAATCACTTTTTCATACGAAAAAAAATCATTGAATTCGCACGTGATTTTATACCCGTTACTGTGGCCTAACCCCTTAAGGAATTTCGGAACAATTGACAAAATATTAGGTGTAGTAGAAAGAAATCAATTGTTTTTGCATGAAATTGAAGGCAAAAATAATGGATTTCTTTTTACTACACGTAATATTACCATTTGATAAAAATGTATACAGTAAATTCTTTGTCATTTGGCGTATGTACCTTCCAAATATTGGAACGATCGTCTACACCGTTTCTATAAAATTTATAATTGAAAAAACACTTTCCAACATACGAAGATGCTGACGCTTATCGCTGAATGGCAATTTTACGCATGAAAAAGTGTGAAAAAATGGGTAAAATGTTATGCAAAAGCGTCAAATCACTCAGTATATTATGAAGATTTTGTCATCAGTGTCATAATGTACCCCGACTGGAAATCTTGCTACGGGGCAGACTAGAGCTGCATCCGGCATACCGTACTTCGTACCACGGCACGATACAGGCTGCCGGATTAGCGCTTTACCGGGCGTGAGACGCTTTTTTGCATCCGGCCATGACGCGGATGCCGGCAACGTAACTGATCCGTATACCTTTTCAGGCTCTGATCCGGTTGCCGTATCTATGCCTGGAATGAAAAATAAAAAAATTCAATAATAACGAATACAAAAATTCTGGTAGTTTTTTTTTGTTTCCATATGCGTTATTTATGATCCTACCTATATGATAATTGGAATAAAACGTATCGTGCCTCGTTGAAGTTTTTTACCTTCCCTCGGGATCGAACCTACGTCTTCTAATTCTAGAGCTGAGCGCGCTATCTTTTTAGCCATTCCAACGCTTGTGTCAACGTTCTTTCTTTTCTTTGCATATTTTTATCGTTTTAATTATATTCTAAAGAATGTCAATAATTTTATTCACGGGGTTGAAAATTCCATCGTTGCAATGCAACAATAATTTCTTTTTTACCGGATTTTTGCTGCCTGTTTAGGCTGCGAAAATAACTCACACGTTTTTACATATTCTTATTAGAATGTTACGACCGGAATTTGCAAAGAAAGGCTTCTGAAGATGATTCTGTAAAAAAATTTACGTTGTACCAATAACATTAAATTTGATTGATTTGATTGATTACCTTTTGATTATGATAAAAATACAAGAAATGAAAAGTAAAGAAAAAAAAGCGTTGAATTCCCATGATGCAAACTTCAAATTTATTTTCATTCGTTCTTTGTATCGTGATTTGATGATGACGGCGTCTGCATGGTCGCCATATTACTTTTATTATAATCTTGCCGAAATTATGCACCCAGCAACTCATCAGTTATACTCCTTATGTTGTCTGATCATAGGCATCTGTCTATGTTGAACATTGTTTTTCAATTGGATATTTTATAGAAACGGTGTAGACGATCGATTTAAAATTTGGAAAGTGCATTCAGCATATGACAAAGAATTTACTGTACAAATTCGAAGCAAATGGTAACTTTTCGTCATTTGTCCTGAAAATCCCTAAACGATAGATGATAGAACTATATATGTAGAATATTTCGCCGAAGTTTTAAAGCGAAATTCGAAAAACTTCGCGATTTTCTCTAAACTGCATTATCGAAATTGGCGTGCAGGGTGACTCAGAAACTATTAATTGAGCTAATTGAGTGGAAAGTTGGTAGAAATATTGATAATATTACTACCTTCTACTTGACGAGAATTTTTCTGAAGCATTAGAAAAAAAACCACTTTCTTAATCCAAATTTTACAGAAATGTTGCGTGTAATTATGATTTTTTTTTGTAAATGCGAGCCATTTTCTTGAAATTGCATTTTATTTATTTTAATTACCGTCAAATAGAAAATATACATGTTCTAACTGAAAAAATGTGTGATTTTTTTGCAAATCAAAGTCTACGTGAAGCTCGACTGCACACCGATTCGCAACTTTGCTGTAAACACTCTACGACAGCTCCGCCATTTTGATGATAAATGAATTAAAAAAAAATTACTTTGAATACGCAAATATACTATTAAAGTACACCTATAGTTTGACAACTGTAGAATAATTATTTCTGAGTTTAAAAAATTCCCCAAAATTGCTTAATTTTTTCTCGTTTAAATGTACATCCGGACGATATTAAAGTTTGCTTCGTTGGAACGCAACGAAAGTTCGGTCGATTTTTTTTTGCAAATTTGGGCTACGAAAAACTCAAATATTTTTTAAGTTCCTCATAAGAAATCTGATGCCCAACAAATTTGCTGGATAAGATTTTTATAATGAAGAAAATAAAGAAAAAGAATCTAAAAAATGGTTTCGTTGCGTTCCAATTATGAAAACTTCAACTTCGTATATCCGGCCTTAATGATATTATGACTAGGGTGAAATGGATGTCGATTTATTATAACGTTGAAGTTTGCAACGATTTTTGGATTGCAACAATTTTTTTCCTTTATTTCCATTTCATTATTGTTAGGTTCTCCAAAAATTCAACAATTAAAAAACTTCAAAAATTCCTATCCAACGCCTCCTTTTTGTGGAAATAGAGTTATTTTTCATTGCATCCCAATGATGCAGACTTTAACATCGTGAGTTAATTTTCGTGAAGTTTTTAATGCAGATTCATGTTTGTTATGATAACAGTGACAATAGAAAAAATGTTAAAAAATGTTATCGATGATGATAATAGTCATAATAAATATTTGACTTATTATTCATTTTTTAGGAATTCTGAGCAGATTACATTCGTTAAGGATTTACTTTCGTTCGGCGTAATTGTTCAATGAGTATTTATATTCGATAAGTCTCGATCAACATGTGTTCAGTATAAAATTCGAATAACCGGCATCAACGTTACGTTGCGATCGTAATTCCAAGTAGAAACGACGGTCGTCAGATAATAAAATATCGCAAGCAATCAAATCACATGGTGTTGAAGTTTGCATCGTTGTAACGCAACGGTATTTCTTTTTTATTACTTTTTTGTCCATTTTTATTGTGATTGAAAATACTTTTCAAGAGTTAGGTTGTAGGTCTCTAATGGAGATGTTTAAAAAAGTTTACTGGAGATTTGAACCGCTAAACAAAAATTTCCAAATAGAATATTAAAAAAAATGTATGCACTTCAGCGATGCAAACTTCAATATCATTAATTCACATCAGCATGCAAACATGTCTCAACGATATGACGTTGAAGTTTGCATCGTTGGAATACAACGATATTTTTTACTTTTTTTATTATTATTGCAACCTTTATTCTGCAACTTGAGGTCGTAAATTTGTAATGGAAATACGTAAAAACGTTCGAATGATTTTTCTAGCCTAAACTGATCAAAAACAATTTTTTTATGAATGAAAAAGGATTCGTAATTCGATTTACGTCGAATAACATTTATATCGATACAGATTACAGATTACATCGATATAACATCGAATTTTCGATGTTTCGCATCGAAAATTCGCATTTACGATGCGAACTTCAAGATCATGGCAAAGATTACATTATTCATATTTCGCATTATTGTCATGAAGATTATTCCAGTCATTTTTCCAGTATTACAATAGCGTAGTCCAATTGCATGCGTTTTGGAGAAAACGCAAACAAATGAATTCTTGTTCACTACGATTGTGTAGTTGAATCTCGAAACAACAATTGTTCGAAAATATTGAACTGGAGGCCAAAAATGGAGCAGGATATTAAAATGGAATTTCTACGTATGGCTATGAAAACAGAATAGAATGTTTAATTCATTCTGTTTTCATTCCCTCAAGCTTTACTTATATATTTGTGCATTTTCGGATCTCATATTGGTCGATAACTAGACCATTTCGACGTCCGAATCCGACGAACCGATGGATAATTGATACTGTATACTCAGTTACTAAGTAACTAAAGTAACAAAGTAACCGAAGAATGATTCACTAATCTTAATGACGTGGAAACTTGCATCGTTGGAACGCAACGAAAATGATTCGTTATTTATTCCCCAAATGTCTTTTGGCAGATTCAAGCTACGAAAATTTGACAAAGATTTTTTAGAATTTCTATTTAGCGATCTACAACGTAAATCTACAAAATATGATTTTGGATAATAATGGAAGTGATAAGTTAAAAAGAATTTTCGTTGCCTTCCGACGATGCAAACTTCATCCCCATTAGAATTAATCGTTTTGCTGGCCTTTTGGACTAGTGTTACCCCTTGAGGAAAAAAAAATATTCCGGAATTCCCGAGTTATTCGATATCAGTGCACGATTTTTAAAAAATAGGAGTCTCCGCAGATATATATGGGACATTCTATACCAATTCGACCTGGGTTTGACCCTCGACCCCTCAAATCTGGTTCTCGATTTTTCCTATCATTACTCTCACTCTATCAAGCAATTACAATTTTTTTCAGATTTTACAAAATAAATTTGAGCGCGTCGTGAATTTTTGAATTTTTTTTTTAACACCTCGATGGCCGTAATCGAAAAATCTGAAAAATTCCGAAAAATACAGTGTCAGATGTAAAAAATGTTGGTGTAAAATTCATAATGTCTGGGCTTTTGCTTCAACTCGTTTTTTAGCTTTTTTAGCAAAAAAAAATGAAAAAATAAGAAGCAGAGGTAAATTTACTGTAGACTGTTTCTCGAAATTTTGTATGCATAATACCAGATTTTTTTAAATTTCTCAGATTTTTCTAATGTGTATTTTGTAATTTTCGATTTTTTTAATCATGGTTGACATAAACCCTAATTAGGGGTTAGAGCAAAAGCCCAGACATTATGAATTTTACTCCAACATTTTTTATATCTGACACTGTATTTTTGGGAATTATTTCAGATTCTTCGATTATGGCCATCGCGGTGTTCAAAAAAAAATTCAAAAATTCATGACGCGCTCAGATTTATTTTGAAAAATCTGAAAAAAATTGTAATTGCTTGATAGAGTGAGAGTAATGATAGGAAAAATCGGGAACCAGATTTGAGGGGTCGAGGGTCAGACCCAGGTCGAATTGGTACGGAATGCCCCATGTATATATATATATATATATATATATATATATATATATATATATATATATATATATAACGATGTTAATTTTTATATCTATAGATATACAGGGTGTCGTACTGTTATGAATGCATAATCCTGCAACTGTGGATAGGTCAGATCATGTCCTACTATATGCTGGAATTTCAGTTTAGTAGAAGTCCCAAGGTCTTCAAGATTTTGGGCTTTATGTTATTTGTTGAAAATAATCATCTGCTTTTGATCTTTTGCATGCCATTTCTACAAACGATATGAATCGACAATAACTAAGCAACTTTTAAAAGTAATTGGCACGATACGTGTAGTACATTTTTATCACACCGCAGGCTATCAAAGTCAGGTGTTCGAATTGATTTGTATGAAAATTCTGCATAAAATCTTTTTTCATAAAGTTTCCTTAACATTTAAGGTTAAAAATAAATTTTTCTATAAAAAACAAATAACCAAGAGTATTTTGAAAAAACCGGGTCAAAAAGTTACCATTAGTAGAAATGCCATGCGAAAAACCAAAAGCAGAAGATTTTCATCTCGAAAACCATGTGCCTTTTACTAAACTGAAATTCCAGCATATAGTAGGACATGATCTGATCTTTCAACAGTTGCAGGATTATCCATTCATAACGGGACACCCTGTACATGAAAAAATGTAAAATGCTGTTGTTGTCCTAATTAGAAGCTTCCTGACATTTTTTTTCATAAATAGACCATAATGGAAAATAGGACAAAAAAAATCGTGCCAATTGGAAACTTGCATATTGCTTCCTTATCATTTTATTTCGCTCGGAAATCTTCCCCTATGAGGAAGCCAGCGTGGTCAAAACGACTCCCTCGAGGGGCGAAGCTGCGAGCGAAATAAGATAACGATGAAGCAAGGCGGAAGTTTCCAATCCCAAAATTCTGTGTTAAAAAAGGTATACATTAGGGTGGTCCTTAATGGGGGTGTCGACGAATTTCGACGAGTGCGCCCCCCAGATAGGTTCGAAATAAATAAATAAAAATGTGTGCGAAACCCCAGCGCTGTAGTCCAATGACAAGACGTGCCTGTAAGCTCGTTTTGTTTCCCATTTGAATAAGATGGGATTCTCAGCCTAATTAAGTCATTATTTTTTGGAAGTGCCCCTAAGCATTGAAAAAAATATTATTCATATAAATCTATTCTTAATTGGTATATCTACGTGTCAATTTTTTTGCAAGGCGTTATCCCAACCCTTACATTCCCCACCCCCCATATTATACACGATGGCAAATTGATCAACTTGACTACTGTTTTTAGCCGCTTGGTGCTTTACAGTATTTTACTCATTAAAAGGCAGTCTTATTTCCGTCATAAGTTTGTAAAAATAATAATTGTAAATGTAGGAAAAACACACACACACACACACACACACACACACACACACACACACACACACAGGGTGCTAAGAAGGTCAATGCAAAGCCTTAAGGGGGAGATAGGTCACCTCGTTAGCAACATATCTAACCTAGATTACCTTAGTCCAAAGTCTAAGAATTTCGAGTTATCATGGTAAGTATGATTTTTGGAAAATTTCCGAAAATTAGGTACAAACTCGTTCATAATGTTCAAACAGAAAATAATTGGTAACTAAAAACTCATTTGCGACTTAGCTTAATGTGTGTTCAATCGATAAACACCAATACAATCATCTGTATCCACACAACTAAGTAAATGGGACGTGTAAAATAATTAAGAACCTGTCAAAAAATAAAAAAACCTCTTATGTTAATGCTATTTAAAAAAATAGCGTTAACATAACAGGTGAACGAGTTAGTACCTAATTATGGGAAATTTTCCAAAAATCATACTTACCATGATAACTCGAAATCCTTAGACTTTGGACTAGAGTAACCTAGGTTAGATACGTTCCTAACGAGGTGACCTATCACCCCCTAAGGGGAGGGTAGGGGTTTCAGCGTGAAAAAAAACACTTTTTTTGCGAATTTTTTTCATGTATATGGATAGAGTCAATTTATTGAAATCTTTTGTACATTGTTGAGTGTCATTTCAAGAACATTCCGTGAAATTTGTACGCGGAAATATCCACAAACAAGCCGGTGACAAAGCTTTTCCAAGAACGCCTGTGGAAAAACACGATTTGCGGTGTTCACTGTATCTCGGCTAGAAATTATCTGAAATCAAGTACCATTAAAATTTAGTCAAAGTATCATCAAATCCTCCCCCCAACGGTCTTTGATAATTTTTTTTTCAATTCTAAATTTTTGGTGGTCATGTAAAGTGAAAAGTGCTATTTTTCACGAAAAATTCCGCCATTTTGGGGGTGGAAAGCCCCCTCAATGTAAAAAAAATCTCAAACTAACCGTTGGGGGCGGGGTATTTTATATGTAGAAAGTGTGTACCAAGTTTGAAATAAATCGGTCATGTAGTTTTCAAATGGCAATGAACGCGGACTTTGAAAAAGTGGTTTCGAGAAAAACGCGGCACCGGCTTGTTTGTGGATATTTTCGCGTACAAATTTCACGGAATGTTCTTAAAATGACACTTAACAATGTACAAAAGGTTTCAATAAATTTACTCTATCCATATAGATGACAAAAATTCGCAAAAAAGTGTTTTTTTTTCACGCTAAAACCCTTACCCTCCCCTTTATGTTATTTGAAAAAAGAAATCGCGTTAATATAAGAGGTAAACGAGTTAGTACCTAATTATGGGAAATTTTCCAAAAATCATACTCACCATGATAAGTCGAAATCCTTAGACTTTGGATTAAAGTAACCTAGGTTAGATACGTTTCTAACGAGGCGACCAATCAGCCCCTTAAGGCTTTGCATCGATCTTCCTAACACCCTATATATATATATATATATATATATATATATATATGTATATATATCATACGCTTTGTGCGCATAAAAATTGGCGATCTACTAATTCGTACGTCGTTGCGTCTCTCGTTTCAGTTGTGCAGACGTCGGTGCCTCAGAACGAGGCAGAACTGCAGCTGTACAGAGTAATGCAGCGCGCTTCCCTTCTCGGTTACTACGACACCCTTCTGGAGATGGGTAAGTCACGAAACTCTTGTGAATCTCAGTACTTTTTGTTGTTGTTGTTTCGTCAATCCTTAAAATTTCGTTGTTCTTCCGTCTCTCTCGGTTGTTTCGAGCTCGAAATATCCGTTTTTACGCGTGTGTCTCCTTTCATATAGCCGATAATAAATTACAGAGAGAAAAATTTATGGAACTCGAGTCGTGGTTTTGTATCATACTGAAACATCTATATATATATATACATATATGTATACATATATGTATATAGACATATACATATATATGTATTTTTCTTTGGAAGGTGGTGACGACGTGCAGCAACTCTGCGACGCCGGGGAGGAGGAATTTCTGGAAATAATGGCGCTCGTTGGTATGGCGAGCAAGCCACTGCACGTGAGGAGATTGCAGAAGGCTCTTCAAGAATGGATCACGAATCCTTGTAGCGTATTATTTCGTCGTTTTACTCCTCTTATTCTCCCTTAAATCCCCTGCCGGACTCCCTTCGAACCCTTCCAAAACGCCTGACCATTAATTCATTCCATCAATTGCAAATCGAACATAGTGGCGGAACAAAAAGAAAACGAGAAAAAAAAACACGGTCGGGTGCGTGTCGGACCACGCATCGAAACGGGATTCCGCAGCTTCTTAAATACACCCGTAATTGCAGTAACGAATGAAAGCTCAATTAATTTTAAAAAGCTTGAGAATTCATCGGTTGGTCGTCAAGAAGAGTATCTTCTCAGTGACGATCATTATTTCACATGCAAAATCTTGCGGACGGTGTCGAAAATATTTTAAGGGGCTAAACGGTGAAAATTTGGATGATTTTCGGGAATTTTTTGGAAGAAAATCACTCAATTAAATGTTTCGGAAAATTAAGAATATATTTGGCTATATTTAACCTATATTGCATAATTTTTTCATAGCAAAATATTGAGATCCAAGCAACTTGTGCGCTGCCTTCGGAGGCGCCAAAAAAAAGTTCCTCCACTGCTGACATGATTCCGGCCGATTGAGTAGCTAAAACCGAAAAAGGAAAAAAATGTCGTTAAACTGGAAGGTATTTCCTGTACAATGACGTAGGATTTTCGAAAAATATCAAAATATATTAGGAGTAGAACTTTGCAGTGACCGTTTTTTTCAAAAGTTTAAGGCTTTATTATAAAAAAGTGGCTACATATTTTTTAATCAAAGTCCTGCCCGTCGCTAGCTACGACCTCGGCCCATCTTTCAGGTAGCATTCGAATCCCGCGTCGATAAAAGTCTTGGTCCTTGGAGGCAATCCAGGAATCGACCCAATTTTTGACTTCTTCGTAAGTACCGAAGTGCTGGTCAGCCAAATCGTGTGCCATTGACCGGAACAAGTGATAGTCGGAAAGGGCAATGTCTGGAGAGTACGGCGGGTGGGATAAAACCTCCCATTTCAGCGTTTCCAAGTACTTTTTCACGACATTTGCAACATGGGGTCGGGCATTGTCATGCTGCAGTATCACCTTGTCATGTCTTTCGTTGAATTGTGGCCGTTTCTCTTTGAGTGCCTTACTCAAGCGCATCAACTGACGTCGGTAGAGTTCCCCTGTGATGGTTTCGGATGGTTTGAGCAGCTCATAGTTCACAACGCCCAGCTGGTCCCACCAGATACACAGCATCACTTTGGATCCGTGAATATTCGGTTTGGGCGTCGATGAACCACCGCCGACACGTTTTCTCACTAATAGAATCCTCCCCGTAAGCATCTACAAGCAAACGGTGGGCCTCAGCCGCAGATTTCTTGATGTTGAAGAAGTAAATCATAACCTCCCGCAAATGCTGAGAATTCGGCTCGTAGGTTGCCATGTTTGAGTGCCTATAACTTTATAATGCATACACGTATCCGTTAGCTTTTTTAAATTGTTTACATTGGCAGAGCCTCTAGTTTAAAATGCCACTTTTTTATTGAGCTAGGGCCACTACTTTGGCCGCAGTGGCTCTCTAAGTAAAACGGTCACTGCAAAGTTGTACTCCTAATAACAAAATGGTGTAGTTATGACAAAAAGTCTGTTTTCTTGCCTATAAAATGGTCGTTTTTTTCAATGCTAAATCGTCAATTTTTATCCAATCAAAAATATCCTACATCATTGTAGAGTAAATATATTCAAGAGTACTCAGTTCAAATTTCAAGTCGATCGAATAAATTGCTCTTTGAGTTACAGTGTCAGCAAATTTAAAAAATCTCATTTCGAGAAAAACGCGTTTAAAGATTTAACTATCGATTTTTGCAAGATAAAATGATTAGAGATACGGCTTTGAAATTTTTACAGGATATTTTTACTTGAAAGTATAAACTGTCGAGAAAGGCAAAAAATTGATTTTTTGAAAGTGTCAAATCCAGTTAGATTGGAAACTGTTATTCTTATTTGTTTTTCCTTAATAAACTGTTTGACAGTAGTTGGACTGATTTTACGAGAAACTTCTGCTGTTTCTGTGAATTTTTATTTTTAACACGACGTTGAAGTTTGCATCTTTGGGATGCAACGATTTTATTTTCATTGCTCTAATTTTATTTGGCCGTGTCAGACTGTGGATATTACTCAAACGTTTTGAGGTTTTTTTTTCGTAGAAATTTACAATCTCAATTTGCATAAAAAGGCTTTGGATAATGATAAAAATAAAGAGAGAAAAATGAAGAAACTATCGTTGCATTTCAAGGAGGCAATCTTTGTCGTTGGTTTTTGAAGCAGAGGGTGCAATGACGTTGAAGTTTGCATCGTTGGAATGCAACGATTGTTTTGTTCACTTTTCGTTTCGTTATTTTTATGCTTACCCAAAGCCTTCTTTTTGCAAATTAAGGGCGCAAATCTCTGATAAGAGATTACGTAAAACCGTTCAGGTGATTTTCGCAGGCAAAAAATCAAACTATTAAGGGGCTACAGCTACCTAGAAGCTCGGAAGAAATGGCCAAATTCAGATTTTTTTCTGGGAAACGTTTGGTGAAAAAAAAACGCATTTGTCAAAAACAAAGGTACATTGAGAGCCTTTAGATAAAAATTTGAATTATTTTTTCGCTGCGTTTGGCGGTGGATACTCCGGCTTAAACGGTTCATCTGGAATTTAAAAGTCAACGGGTTATTCAAGTTAACAATAAATACGAGGGTTGACGATCGTCGATTTTTAAAATCACTTTTTTTTAACAACGCGGTGACGCATTGAAACTCGAGCGTACAAAATCTATGAAAAAAGTCGTCATTTTTACGTAACTATCAAAAAATGATGATCGATTTTTAAAAAGTGCGATCGTCAACGACCTTTGAATGTTTCTCATTGTATCTCCTGTAAATTTGGAAACAATCCATCAAGTGGTTCTCGAGATATCATGTCCACCGACTTCGAAAACAGTGTTCTGAGCTAAATGCGTTTGAAGTTTGAAGTATGGTACTGCTATATAGCGCCCAGCCGACTGTTAAAAGCTGCAGTCCATTCAGTTTTAGGAATATTTCAATGACATTTTCAAGAAATATAGCTAAAACGTGATACTAACGAATAAAAATATTTTTGGAAAATGCAATTTTTCGACCCACCCAGGTAGATGTAGCCTCTTCAGACGAGAGCCTGAATCAGAAGGGCCAAAAAAAGCGTTTATTCGGGAACTTTTTTAGAAGGAAAAAACAAGTGCCCAGTAAACATTGAGGTATCTTTTCATGTATATTTGAAATGTATAAAAATAAAATTTCAACATGAAAAAATAAATGACTGCAGATTTATCAGCCTATTCCATGTGCGTCTTGCCACTGCAGTCCCTAATCGGCGGGAAAGATGCAGCTTGTAATTCTTGACTGAACCAAATCAACCAAAGAAAAAAATTCAATTGTCATACCAGAGTGTCTACCGACCTGAAAAGTCATGAAAAATCTTAAATGTCATGAAATTACACTCGACCCTGAAAAAGTCATAAAATGTCATGAAAAATTACCAGTCTACCTGAATTATTATACCCTACTAAATTATCGTTGAGTCTATATTCAATATGAAATAACTTTGTGGTACTTGTCGATAGAGAAGCGAATATCGAATCGATACAAAATAAAATAGAAGAAAGTAGAAGAAAATGATGCGTTATCTCAACATATTAGTTTTTCTTTGTTATTCGTGTAAAGCGACTAAATGATATTACTCAAAGTTCCTAAATGTATGTAATAGTTTTCTGGATGCTCCCAAAATATATTTTTTGACAGCAATCTTGAAATTATGTTTATCCCTCATTTTTTACTACATATGGAATTGTACAGTTTGGTGACTTTTCGTTTATTCCGTATACTTTTTATTGGCATACAACACACATCTGTTTGAAAGAGCGAAATGAAAATATAAAAATTTAGAAAATCGGTCGCACTGTAGAATAATTAAGTATACTTCTATGCCAAAAAGTCATACTAACAGTCATGAAAAAATCCCCATTCCTTGCCTTAAAAATCCTTAAATGTCATGCAATTTCAGTTCTGGTCAAAATTAGACACCCTGCAAACATTTTTCTTCCGGGTGAATTAAGAAAAAGCTGAGAAAATCGTGGAATTATAACTTTTCTCAGGTTTGAAAAAGAAATGTGTTAGGAAAAAAAACTTTAACGTGCTATAAAAATTATTTAAAAAGACTTTTTCAACGACTTCTTCAATTCACTTTGAAGATATTTTTTGCTATCACGCCGGTCAATTTGGAGAAAGCGTGGAAATGAAGACTGGAGAAAACGCGCTTCAAAGTTTTCAATAGGAGGAAATATCAATATTAAATATCAATCGCTTCTCTGCTTTTGGCTTTGCATCTTCGAAAATATTTACAATTGGCCTCTGTAACTTCGTAAATATATTCTTGGATAGTTTATCTATCTATTTAAGCAATAAAAAAAATATATTTTTCCGACCTTCTAATTCAGGCTCCCGCTTTAAGAAGAATTGATTTCCGTTGCATTCCGGCGATGCAAACTTCAACGTCATTACAATTATAGTGGGGCCGGGTACAGGGGTGCAGTCTACTGTGACAGTCGCACAAGACCTAATAATAAGGGCCCATAGAGGCTGCAGAACCCCGAAGAAAACTTTTCAACATACCTTCATCCCAGCTTTTTATTAGTCATCAAGGCGGGCTACACAATTAGACGGGAAAAAATTAAACAATTTTGAGGGATTTTTTAAACTGAGAAATAATTATTCTACAATTATTAAACTTAGGGTATACTTTAATAGTATATTCAAGTATACAAAATAATTGCTTTTAATTTATTTATCATAAAAAAGGCGGCGCTGTGGCAGAGTGTTACAGCACGGTTGCCGTCGGAGTTGCGAATTAGACATTAGACTTTGATTTTCAAAAAATTCAAATATTTGTTCAGTTACAACATGTGTAATTTCTATTTGACGCTAATCAACATGAAAGAAATGCAAATTTAAGACAATGGCACGATTTTACAAAAAAATCAACATTACACGCTACATTTCTGTAAAATTTGGATGAAAAAAATAGTTTTTTTTTCGAATTTTTCAAAAAAAAAATTCTCGTCAATTAGAAGGTAGCAATATTATCAATATTTCTACCAAGTTTCAAGTCAATCGGTTTAATAGTTTTCGAGTAATCCTGCACGCCAATTTCGATAATGCAGTTTTGAGAAAAATATTTGAAGTTTTGCGAAATTCACTTTGAAACTTTGGGGACATATTCTACATACATAGTTATATCGTTTAAGGCCTTATATACACTTGCAGCGGGCGAAGGGACGTGATTTTGTTGATTTTTTTTTTTCGACGGGACAATAAATGTTTATTGAAAAACTGTGAACAACATCGATTAGTACATATTTTCATGTACATTGTTTCATGTCTTTCAGGAGCGCCTTCTTTTGACCATCAGTTGCGGTGGACATGATAACTCGAGAACGGTTCATCTGAAATCAGAATTTGAAAAAGATTTTATTAGTATATTGCATTGGACCTGGACGCAGGAATTGTAAAAATGTTGATTAAATTTTTACAAATCCTGTTGACGATGTTTTAAAAAATGACGATAATTTAAAAATGTTTTAAAAAATGACGATAATTAAAAAAAAAAAATAGATTTTTGAAGTGCTAAATTTTCGGTTTTTTTGTTACAAATTATTTTTTTTTTTTTCAACAAAATTCAAAATCCTTCGTTCAGGCCCTAGCTATTATCATAATAAATAAGTGGTATAAATATGGTATGGATAGGATTAAGGGGCTACCAGTGTGAACGCTGAAAATTTGGGTGATTTTCGGGAATTATTTGGAAGAAAAATACTCAATTAAATTTTTCGGAAAATTAAAAATATATTTGGCCTATATTACATAATTTTATCATAGAAAAATATTGAGATCCAAGCGACTTATGCGCTGCCTTCGGAGGTGCCAGAAAAAGTTCCTCCACTGCTGACATGATTCCGGCCGATTGAGTAGCTGAAACCGAAAAAAAAGAAAATATGTCGTTAAACTGGAAGGTATTTCCTGTACAATGACGTAGGATTTTCGAAAAATATCAAAATCTAACAAAATGGCGTAGTTATGAAAAAAAAGTCTGTTTTCTTGCCTATAAAATGGTCGTTTTTTTTCAATGCCAAATCGTCCATTTTCATCCAATCAAAAATATCCTACGTCATTGTAGAGTAAATATATTCAAGAGTACTCAGTTCAAATTTCAAGTCGATCGGATAATTGCTCTTTGAGTTACAATGTCAGCAAATTTGAAAAATCTCATTTCGAGAAAAACGCGTTTAAAGATTTAACTATCGATTTTTGCAAGATAAAATGATATTGATATAAATGATAATGATATTCTCGAAAGTATAAACTGTCGAAAAAGGCAACAAAAAAATCGACTTTTTGAAAGTGTCACACTGGTTTAGCCCCTTAATGGTTTTTTTTAGTAATCTTGTCCACCGCAAAGGTGTTTCTCAAAAAAGACGATTCTGAGATAATCGCGTTTAAGATTCAAGTATATTTCTTTTACATTTAAAGTTAATTTATTCATACTAACATGGAGTCGTCGATTCCAGGGATATAACAGTAATCCTGCATCCTCGACAGCCTCTAAAACATTGATTTGATACTGCCTACGAGCCATTCGTCTTTCTCTTGTGGCTGCTCGCGCTTGCTGCTCGGCAAGCGTAACCCGCGACTCTAACACGTCGTGTGGTCGAAATGCCTATAACTGCGAATCTAATGCTCCGATCTTTATGAAATTTGGTGAGAATATTCTTGACATATTATATCTAAAGAATATGCAATCAAATTTTCTTCCATCTTTTCGACCATCACAAGTGTATATAAGGCCTTAAAGGAAAAATAACAATAAATCGATTTTTTATCGTAAATTCATATCCCGCCTTCCTGATGATACTGACTGTACTGATTTCTTTTCTCTCGGCCTTTACTGCGCTTTTGATTCTCCAGTTACAACAATGCTTTTTTTTTCGTTTTCTCACAGCTCTCTTTCAAACACCGGTAGTGCCTGCAAGTTCGAGCAAAAATTCGACGAGCGTCGTGACGGGTTTTCCTTGCGCTAGTCCGAGATCTCAGCAACAAACGAGCGGCAATTTGTCGACCTCCACGAGCACGATGTTCGGCGGAAGCGCACAGACGACAACTGTCACACCGGTCGCTTATACGAGCGGCCACGTTGCCCTAACGCCCTTGCCGAGAAGGAGCACCAGTCCGGTTGTTCCCGTGGCCAGTGTCGCGGCTCCAGTCGCGACCACCACTTTTCGACACAGCCCTAGCCCCAACGCGACCATATCGTACTCCGCTTCCCACAGTCCTGGTGTATTACAGGTACGCGACGACGTTTTGTTCAACCGCCGATCATTACATTTGCTTTTTTCTTCCGAGACGAAAGTCCGCTTCGACGAATGTAGAATCGCGAGGCGCATATTGCCTCGTTATATAGAAGTACATTGAATATGACCGACCATGGCTGTTACGCATATGGAAAACAGGGAAATGCAGAAAAGCCCAGGGAATTCCTTTCCTTCTGGAATAAACAAAGAAAAGTGACGAAATTTTGCAAATTTTCTTGAATTAGTCCAGAATTTACTTTATCCAAGAATTACGAAAAATGAAAACGACTTGAAAAAAAAAAACCGAAATGTATAGGGGCAGAGTGAGATCAGTGGCTCATTTTTTTCTTCAGAGGTCTATAGCTGCCTAACCGTTTACACAATCTCAATGAAACCTTGACTAAACGTGAGGTGTGTTCAATGGCTTCATTTTGTTAGGGGGCCTGTCCACTTTGAAGCCACGAAAAAAGACTATTTTCGCAATTTTTTTTTGAGGATTTCATTAAAGATATGAATATTAAAGTTGTTGGGCATTTGAATTCAAAATCAGGGAAAGGGTGCTGCGATACGTGTAACAATATTACAAATGGAAAGAAACAGATGGCCAAATATATGTTTAAGGGAGGAAATGAGAGGTATAGCAAACAGAAAGCCATCGAAGTGGGGAAAAGACTTTCCAAAAACAATAAAGAAATTGGAAATAGATGGTAGATATGATAAGTGAGGAAAAAGATATAAAAACTATAGAGAACTTGATTGAAAACGGGCTTAAAAACTTAACAAGGAAGACCATAGAGAAAGAAAAAGAGCAGATACAAAATTCGACGTACAATAGTGCATATAAAGAAATAACAGAAGATATCGAAACCACATGGAAATATTGGGCGGCGAAAGACATCTCGGGAAAAGATATGGAAACATGGGCGAGATTAAGATGCGGAAACATAGGGAGGGATGGAAAGAAAAGAGAGGAAGAATGGACATGCAGGATTTGCAAATACGAAAGAGAAACACTGGAGCACCTAATCGCTTGCGAAAAAGGAAGACAGCTATTGTCCGATGGGGCGAAGGCGTATATATATATGTGGGCAAATGAGGAACAAGATGGAAGAGAAATAAGTAAGAAATTTTGATAAGGACGATAAGAGGGGAAATCGATGTAGAGTTGTGTCAATTTTTCAGGGAAATAGAAAAAATGTGTAAAAAGGAGAAGGGATTATAACGGAGAGCGGGAGTTCCGAATTAGATTTAAGTTAATTATGGAGTAAAAAAGGCAATAGATGTAAGTTAATAATAGAAAACAATAGCATTAGATATAAGTTGAGAATAGCGAACAGAAGAACTAATTACAAGGCGAGTGCGAACCAAAGATCTATGTGATAGCGAACAAAATAGATTGTAAAAGAGAGAGAGAGAGAGAGAGAGAGAGAGAGAGAGAGAGAGAGAGAGAGAGAGAGAGAGAAAGAGAGAGAGAGAAAGAGAAAGAGAGATATTGTTACAATTTTAGTAAAAGGCCATAAAGGTCATACAAATAAAAAACTACTACTACTAAAAGTTGTTGGGCTTGATAAATAAAGTCTTGAAATACATTTAAAAAAAATTAATTCATTTTTATTCGTTTTTAAGTACAAAAACTGTAATTTAACGTAACGTCTGAAAAATAGGTGGGCTAGGTAGCTCCATCACAACTCGGCAACGGCTTGTCTGAAACAAAAAAAATCAAAGTCCATTAGATTCAGTATGATACCAGCTACAAAATGACCCTTGGATATAAAGTTTGATCAAAAAATAAAAAAATGGCAGATGAAAAACGAAAAAAGTGTTTTAAAACGCATTTTTTCGCAGTTTTTCGCAAAAAAAAAGAGTAAAAATCGAAATTTTAAAAGCATCGAGGGTCGTCTTGTTGCGAGTTATGTTTACAATATGTGGTTCAAATTTCGGGAGAATCGGTTTATTAGTTTGAGAAATGCGATGGAGCTAGATTTTGAAAACGTTGTTTCGAGAAAAACGCGTTTGATGTTTATACTATGGAAAACTCTTACCTAAACTCAATCGGCAATTACTGCACCGTGCAAAATCCTTTCTGATTGCTCATCATCGTCGATTTTTTCACGTCTTGCTTGCTTTCGATTTTTTTGTATATTCAAAATGGACTGGCCCCTTAAAAGACACTGAACGGCCTAACCCAATAGATATTGAGATAATAACAATTTTTTTAATGGCATTTCATCCACTGTCTACTTGGGGGTGTACACAGTGAAACTTGCTTGATTTCACAGTCAAACAAAATGTCAAAATCAAGCAAAATTTGAAGAAAATTGCCCTGATCCACGGTACACTTGTAGGTAACGAAGTGCTTTTCTCTATACAATGGGGAGTATTGTACAGTAGACTATTGAAAAATTAATTTAAACAAAGACAGCATATTATGTGATCAATCACAATCATTTATTGAATATCAATCAACAATGAGTAACTACCCAATGAGGTAGTACCAGTACCGATCTAAATCACAACGCGAAAATATTCATATTACGACTTACCTCTGTGTACCTCGAAAAATTGAGCCACTGTGTACCGACTCGCTTATTTTTTCTGAAGCGGGTACTGACAAGTTTCTATTTTTGTTGGGTTAACAAACACAATGCTCAAATACCGCAATATAGCTGTATATTGCGGGAGAACAGTGACTTCGAACATAACTGCGATAGGTCAAAAAGCAAAAAACATACAAGCTCAGCTGGTTTTTCAACTTTTTACACTAAAAATAATATAAAATCACCTCTTACAACCGAATTGCGCGAGAGCGACTGACAGACAGGTTCAAATCTACTGGCATCCGAGGGCGGTTCTAATGTGAAAAAGACGCACATATATACATGTCGACTTCTGAGAAACAGAGAAGGTTCAGTGTACCCACTGTTGCCATTGTTCCCACTTTGACCCTACTGGTAAAATTTAAAGCCAAGTTTCGGAACTTCGAACGAAAAATTAGGACTGAAAAAATCGTCTAATTTATACGGCACTTGATGGAGGACGCTTTCAATAAAGCGCACGCACGAACCCACACACACGCGCGCGCGCGCATACAAAATAACACAAAAACCGACAATTACAAAAAATATCCAGACACGTCACTGAATGTCACTAAATTACCCATAGCCGATGAAAACACATCACAATTACTAATTGAGTAATTATTTACTTTGGTCACTTTTCCGAATAATGAGCGTAACATTTTTTTTTTTGCTATTTTCTCATTGATTGGGTTATAAATGATGATATTCAGTAGGGGGAAGCTGAATTCCACCTTCCCATAAAAAGTTATGGGGTTTTGAAGTTCGTGGAAATGTGTGATAAAATGCGGCGTGAATTTTCTGAAGAATGACTTGAAAATGTTTTCCAGCTATTTTCTTGTTAATTGGGTTGTAAATGATGTTTCGTCGGAGGAAGCTGAAATTCACTTTTTTCACGCCATAAAAGTAATAATAAAATAGGGATAGCGATTTTTCTATATTCTGCACATTCGATTTTCGTATATTTCGTGCATACATTATACATAATACATGTATACAATACAAGAAAATAAAAAAATACTTTTCACGTGTACTTGTAAAAACATGAATAGCACATTTCTTCAGTGCGAAAAATGTCTTGCTCAGGCTGTAATATGGGAACCATCGAGGTGTGTCGGTTTTTCGAAGATCGAGATCGGAGTGTATTCCACCATTTCCATTATTCCATTTTTTTTGCTATTTTCTCATTGATTAGGTTACAAATGATGATATTCAGTAGGGGGAAGCTGAATTCCACCTTCCCATAAAAAGTTATGGGGTTTTGAAGTTCGTGAAAATATGTGATAAAATGTGGCGTGAATCTTCTGAAAAAAGACTTGAAAATGTTTTCCAGCTATTTTCTTGTTAATTGGATTGTAAATGATGATGTTTCGTCGGAGGAAGCTGAAATTCACTTTTTTCACGCCATAAAAGTAATAATAAAATAGGTATAGGTAAACAATAATCACTTTTTTCACGCCATAAAAGTAATAATAACGTTCTCGAGAGCATCGTCGACTAACTAAATGCTCACGGCATCAATATCGTCAGGCTCGAACATTTCATCACATGTTTGCGCGAACTTCAAAACCCCATAACTTTTTATGGGAAGGTGGAATTCAGCCTCCCCCGACTGAATATCATCATTTATAATACAATCAATCCGAAAACTACAAAAAAAAATAATTTAGCTTCATATTTCGGAAAAGTGACTAAAGTAAATAATTACCCAATATTCACCCGCTACAACTTTGGATTAAAAAATGACGAAATCTCACTGCTCATTGCTACTTTCCTCCAATCTCACGCATCGATGATGCCAATGCTCATGGTGTTGAAGTTTGCATCGTTGGAACGCAACGGAAGTGCTTTTTACATTTTATATTCCATATTTTCATTATTATAGAAGATCTTTTCTCATCAATTTATATTGCAGATCGCTAAATGAATATCTGAAACAATGGCTGAAGAATTTTCGTACGCAAAACCTGCCAAAAGAAATGAAGCCTAGAACCCTACACATCCGTAAACCCGACATAATTAGTGAGAAATGCTAAAATAACTTTTCTTGCTTTCTTCAATCGCATTTTTCACGGCGAAACATTTATATTAGATTTTTCGCGCATGTCCTACTCAGTTCTTCAGTCTTTCAGCGTTCGAATGATTAAGGCGGGATATACATTTAAAACGATCAAAAAATCAATTTCTTTTTTTCTTCTTTGAACGATATAACTAGATACGTAGAATATTTTCCTGAAGTTTCAAAGCGACATTCGAAAAACTTCAAACGTTACAGCCCGTCAACGCTGTGCCTCACCGCTCGGATTCGGAGCGGGCGTGCACTTCAAACGCATTTTTCTCAAAACTGCTTTATCGAAATTGGCGTGCAGAATTACTCAAAAACTATTAAGCCGATTGAGTTGAAACTTGGTAGAAATATTGATAATATTAGTTGCCTTCTACTTGACGAGAGTTGTTTTTGAAAAATTGAAAAAAAGGACTTTTTTAATCCACATTTTACAGAAATGTTGCGTGAAATGTTGATTTTTTTTGTAAATGCGTGCCATTTTTGTTAAATTTGCATTTTATTCATTTTAATCACCGTCACATAGAAACTATACATGTTCTAACTGAAAAAATGTTTCAACTTTTTTGCAAATCAAAGTCTACGGGAAGCTAGACTGCACGCCGATTCGCAACTCTCGCGACGATCTTGCTGTAACACTCTGCCACAGCTGCGTCATTTTGATGATGAATTAATTAAAAAAAATTGTTTCGTATACTTAAATATACTATTAAAGTATACCTAAAGTTTGATAATTGTACAATAATTATTTCCTAGTGTAAGAAATCCCTCAATATTGCTTATTTTTTTCCTGTCTAAATGTATATCCCGCCTTAAAACATACTTTCGACGACAAACAGTTCATTAGCAGCGTTGATTCGAAGTGCCGGGGTGCGCATAACCCCTGGGTAGGTTTTTCGTTTCTTACTAGGGTTAAACGACTTCCGAAACATTAAATTTCATTGCATTCCAACCATGCATACTTCAACTTCATCAATACTCGTCCAATTTTTCCAAAAAGCAATTAGAAAAAAAGTTTTGTCAAATTAACCGTGCAAATATTGAGATGTAAGTTTTGTTACTCTTAATTTACAGGTTGGAACGTGCGAGTCTTCCTGCGGCAGTGGAACAACGCCGAGTCCGATTGGCGGTGGTGCACCTGCCAGTCCGACGCAACCAACTCCGTCGCTCCTCGCGTCGCAGGTGCAGAGACTCGCCGATGCTGCTGAGCGTCTCGCATCGACCATTCGTCCTCTCGATCCGAAGCCTCACAACGTCAAGAAGAAGATTTGCAAGAATCTCGAGGTAGACATCAACGCGCGCGCAAACCCACACGCTTGTCCACTTTTCCTCGTGTAAGACAGAAGAAACTGCATCCTCTTGTTCGCTCGCGTCCTCGTAACGCCGCGCGCTCCCGAGACTCCCTTTCTTTTCGAGTATCCGCTTCTCCTCTTTTCTCGATCGCCTCTGCCTTGGTTGGAAAAAGGGAAAGAAACATCGCGAGGCAAGAGTCATAACTGGCAGGGGGGCCGCGGCGGTTCACTCGCCCTGTGCGTAAGTCACGCACATCGCACGCTTTTCTTATCTCCACACGTCCCGGACCCGAGAATCCTCTTCGATATGTTTTCTTCCCTATGCTCCATTCTGGACGGAGAATCCTCCCGGTGTGTTTTCACCTCTGCAAAGGCATCTCGCTCCCTCGTGGAGACCGAAGTATTATTATGTTTGGTTTTGCTAGATCGCCATACTAATGGAAGATACAAGTAACTTGTCCACTTTTGTTGTCCAGACGTGGCTCATTCCTGCAGTCTTTTTTCTCCGCTCTTTATATACATACATGCAATGATACATACATACATATGTATATATATATATATGCTCTCTCTCTCTCTCTCTCTCTCTCTCTCTCTCTCCTCTCTCTCTCTCTCTCTCTCTCTCTCTCTCTCTCTCTCTCTCTCTCTCTCTCTCTCTCTCTCTCTCTCTCTCTCTCTCTCTCTCTCTCTCTCTCTCTCTCCTCTCTCTCTCTCTCTCTCTCTCTCTCTCTCTCTCTCTCTCTCCTCTCTCTCTCTCTCTCTCTCTCTCTCTCTCTCTCTCTCTCTCTACTCTCTCTCTCTCGTACAGTTTTTCTCCAGATTGTAATGAACACGCTCCCGTATACGTGTACACGAGATGTACGTAGCCGGTCTCCCGACGAATCTTCGGTCTGTTCGGATCGCATAGTCCCCTTCTGTTTTTTTTTTCTTACGAATTGCTTTTCTTTCGTTCAACGATCATTATTATTTGTGACCTGTCGACAGATGGTGATGGCCATACCGGACAGCGATCCGAGAAGAATGGAAGAAAATCCGAAAGTACGCGGCGATATACGGGAGGTTCGACTGCAAGAGAAAACCCGAAAAGCCATTGACGCTGCACGAGGTATCGGTGAACGAGGCGGCCGCCCAAATTTGCAGATTTGTCCCGGCACTCCTTACACGAAGAGACGAATTGTTTCCACTCGCGCGGCGGGTCGTACGGGACTCCGGTTATCATTACTCCAAGAGCCAGTAGTAAGGGTCATCGCTTTCTCGTTATTCGACTTCGCGACGTTAAATTCGCATTTTTGCACACGGGGGATACCGTGTTTGTACTCTTGATGTACGAGTAATGGCAATTCTTTAGATAAGTGGTTTTTTTTTTTGGTATTTTCTCATTTATTGGGTGGCCTTAGGTCACGGCAACGGGTATAAAATCATATGCGAATTTAACAATCTTTTTTTCGTAGGAAAAAGTGATTCACTCGTAAAATTCATTACACATCTGTTTAGTATGAATATCGAGCTGTTAGCATTTTTTTTTCGACGTACAAAATGGACATCTACTAATATTTTCTTTTATCTTTTTTTAGGCGCTCCGTAGCGTAACATTTAGCATCCACAATTTTTGACCTAGAACAAAAAACAAACATTCTCATCAATTTACATTAGAATACCTAGGGGAGTACGTACGGAATTTAAAAAATATTGTTTTATTCAAAAGTTGTAGGTATTTGAACTTAAGAAATGAATTTTCAGTGAAAAATTTTGTTATAACTGCTCATAAACTGCTCATAAAATGGAAAGTTTTCGATTAATGAGAAATTCCTTATGTACGTCTCTGCTAAATGCAATTAGGAACATAACTTTTAAATCTGAAGTAAATCGAGTGAAAATTGTTGAAGTTATTTGTCACGCCAATTGGAAAAAAGCTGTTTGGAGAAGTTTCGAGTAGTCGGCCATTTTGTACATCGAAATATATATATATATATATATATATATATATATATATATTCTAACAGCTTGACATTCATACTAAATAGATGTGTAATTAATTTTGTGAATGAATCACTTTTTCAAACGAAAAAAATCTTAAATTTGCACACGTTTTTATACCCGTTTACTGTGGCCTAAGGCCTTAATAAGGATATTCAGTGGGGGAAACTGAAATTCACCCCACCATAAAAATTTATGGGGTTTTGAAGTTCGCGGAAACACGTGATAAAAAAGGGCATTTTTGAATATTATGACGCCTATATTGGGTTTGTTCGGGTTAAAGTATGAGTTAAAGTTATGAAGTTTTGAACTTCGCGGACATTTCGTTTGACATTTCGACGCCTATATTGGGTTTGTTTGGGTTTGTTCGAAAACAACAATTTTTCGAAACAGTCACTTATCCAAAGAATTACCCAAGTAATCTTGGAGATGGACGTAAACCTCGTTGACGAACAATGAGTACGGCTGGGCCTCTTCCCCATGGGGGAAACAACGGATTGGCCGTATTTCAAATTAATTTTATTTTGGAAAAAGAGTATCGCGTGTGCCAGAGCCGTCTTACCGAAGGCCAAGTAGTTATTGCACGTAGAACAACTTTAGGACGTTTTTAGATCGTTCGTGACTGCAGAATTGCTAATAATTTATTGAGGAATGGCTACAAGTGATACGGAGATTTTTAAGCTGATTTAGAGAAACTTAATGAACTTTATTGACAATTCATATATGCACTGAAAAGATCACGAAGAAATTTTGGAAGGTTTTTGTTCAATGCAATTTTTTTCAACTTTCAGGATTGAACGTGGAGCGGAATATCATAGCATTTCTTAATAACAATTATAAAATACTAAAGAGGTACCAAAGTTTTTTGCGCAAAGCTGACAAATGTTTTTGCATCTAAAATTTCGATGTATTTTTTTTTTTCGTGCCTATCCAAATCTGCAGCGATACTTTTAGAGATATTTCGGTAATTTTTTAGATAGGTGACTTTTCCGAAAAATGAGCCTGAATTGTTGTGTTGCTATTGTCTCATTTATTGGGTTATAAATAATGATGTTCAGTCGGGGGAAGCTGAAAACCCAAACAAACCCAATATAGGCGTCGACATGTTCAAAAATGCCGTCTTTTATCACGTGTTTTCGCCAACTCCAAAACCCCATAACTTCTTATGGGCGGATGAATTTCAGCTTATCCTGACTGAATATTATCGTTTATAACCGAACAAGTGAGAAACTAGCAACAAAAAATAGCAACAAAAAATGATCATTACCAGTACTAGGCGACGGTTGGAGAAAATCCGAAATGTTACATGGGTCCTACAGTTGGCAAACGGCGTCAGCCTAGCGTTGGTGCTGACCTGGACCAGCTTTAGCCCAGTGTCGTTGCCAAGGCTGGCGTACCAAAGGTTCGGTGCAGTTTAAGGCCAATGTTGGCCCAAGGTTGGTTGCCGGTGATGCGCCAATGTTCAATTTAACCATTGGTTAATCATCGGTCAACAAAACCGGCCGAACGTTGACCTTACGGTTGGGTACCATCGGTTGGGCCCCGATTGCCATTCCGAGCGTTGGATTTATTGTAAGCGTCGGAAAGTTTTTCACGCGTTTGGGCTTATTTTTTGGTAAAGGATCTTATAATTCTTTACCAAATGGATTTTGGTAAAGGATTATAAGATATTTATCGAAAATCTCTGGTCCTTCGTTGCCGTCTTGCTTCAGGTTCGATTCTAAAAATTTGAGAAATTCCACCGCGGAGAACTTCGGCGGTAAAATGGTTTCGCATAGAGCAAATTCGCAATTTTGTATTTAAAAAAACCTTGAATAAATAATTTGTACGCTTTTTTGGGTAAATATACCAAAAAAAGAGTACATATTATTCTTTCAAATTTTTGTTATGTATCATTTTTGCCCTTATTTATATACCCTTATTTATATCCTTCAAAAAATAATTGGTATCCTTTTTTGGTTCACCATACCCACCAAAAAGTACAAATTATTCTTTCACGTTTTTTTAAACACAAAATTGCGAACATTCAAACTTCCTTCCGAAAAACTTTTCGGTATCAAGTTTGAATATTCAATCAAGTTCATTAATTGCAAAAAGATCGACTTCTAACATCGCGTATCATTTTTGTCTTCGCGTGGTTGTCTTACCTCTCGCCCTTTGAGCCCTTTGCGCCGGATTATTTCAGCTATAAAATACCATTTCGCCTAGAATACCAGAGTAATACTTCAGATAAATGTTCTGTTATAAAAAGACGCATACAACTAGCTGTTCGTACCTAAAGTAGAGCATATTGGCTTAAAAAAAATATGACAATTTTTCAAAACAAGGTGCACATTCTTCGGGAGACTTCAGATCGAAAATCGCACCGATATAAATCTGTTTGCTCCGCCGGGCCGAGAAACAAAAATGCTTTCTCCAAATCAACGCAAACCGTCCTTCGATCGAAACCCAACACACAAGAGCAAAAGAGTACACGAAGATTGATCCTCGTTTCGAAATTTCAGCCTGACGATGACGAGATCGAGGGAAAACGGTGACGATTCCGAGAGCGAACGTACGAAGCGTCGTCACCTCGAGGTTTTGGACCCAGAGGGCGAGGAGACGTCCCAGGTTAGCGCGCAAACCCCAAAAAAATCATTTTAGAGAGGAAAGAAAGGCGAAGAATCGAACACGTGCGTTTAGTCCGTCGTGTCGTTATTGAGGCGACGAAGCTGACTAGCGTGGCGTAAAACACGCTAGCCGAGGAAGTACGTTTAATCGTGGCAATCGCGGAACGAAAATGCATAACGCGATAAATCGGGAAATGCGAAAACAAACGTCTCGGGGCCTCCGGGAAAGTGAAAAGGTCAAGTATTCCAAACTCGATGTCTCGCGTGGGTGTTTTTTTTGCGTTTTGTGGTTTTTTTTCTGTTGATTTTTATACCGGCGATTGGGTTGTGATGAGTATTTGATATTGTTCGGCCACTGACCCTTTTGTATAGTAGCTGAGCATCAAAAATTGAGTTTCTCGATCACTTGGACGTGTTCATAATTTAGCACGAGAAAAAAAGCCTTCTATGCACGAAAAATCGATTCCGTTTGTCGTATAAATCCACAGCAAGTTTCCACGTCGTGAATTGTCGAAATATGATTGGGGAAAAATGTGATGAACGAGTGTGCGTAGCAAGAATATGGGAAAAGTGTTTTCGACACGAGTTCCTCGGACTGTACGTTGACGTTACCTACAGTTCGAGGAAATCGTTATCCCGTCGGATTTACAATTTGCTCGGTTTGACTTTTCTTTTGTCTCACCTCTCGGTCCTACTCTTTCTCTCCCTTTCTCTCTCTCCCTAGCCTTCTATTATCGTCTATCTTCGTTTTGATATCTTGTTTACCTTTGTTTTTCGGTGTCCCCTTCTCCCTTTTGGTTTCTCGGCATAAGCCTGCGGCCGAATTTTCGCTCGACATTCCCGTTTATACCTGTCTGTAGCAGTTGAGTGTTCTAGGCGGAGTTGGACCTACGTTGTTCCGGATCCGATGTCAATAATCTGAACGCGAGACGTCACGGCTCCTCCAGGTGAATATTCGTTGTTCCGTATTTTATTTTTCACCGATAAGACGCCGGACTCGCTTTGTTGGTTGGATGAGAAAAATCGAGCGCGAGTTGCTTGCTTCGTTTATTGCGCATTGATTTGCAGATATCGACATTTTTTTCAGTCCAGTCTGGCGGAAGAAGAGTAACAACGGTATTTTCGGCACGAGCATCGAGGAAATCAGCGACTCGGACAGTCAATTTTCATTCTCAAACGAGGAATCTTCGTCCATGCATGTAAAATTATTTTTCCACCGTATCTCGATATATACGATATTACAAGTTTCCACGCAACGATCTCATGTTACGATCGCGCTTTTTCGTTTCTCAGGAGCTCAACGAAGGTGAAGGTGACAATACGGACAAGGAGGGAGATTTCAATTTGAAGGTAATCCACGTTAGTTTCTCAAGGTTGTTGTTGTCGTTGCGAACATTCGCATAAACGGTCGAGTTACTCTGAGCCAAAGGACGACGGTTTTTAAGGGGCTACGTCCACCTAGGGGCCCAAAAATGCCCAAATATCGATTTCTCTGCTGAGAAACGGTTGGTGAAAAAAACGCATTTTTTCGCAACAAAGGTATATATATTGAGAGGTGGAAAAAAATCACTAAGAAATACAGAAAAACAACAAAAACATGGCCGCCAGAAGACGATAACATTTTTTACGCGACGTTTGGCGGTGGACACTCTCCGGCTTGAACGGTTCGTCTGACGTCTCAAAACCAAACGGGTTATTCAAGTTAACAAGAAATACGAGTCTTTGACAATCGTCGATTTTTTAAATGATTTTTTTTAACAACGCGGCGAAGATTTGAAACTCGAGCATACAAAATCTATGGAAAAAGTCGTCATCTTTACGTAGCCATTAAAAAATGAAGATCGATTTTCAAAAAGTGAGATCGTCAACGACCTTCAAATGTTTCTCATCGTATCTCCTCGAAATTTGGAAACAATCCGTCAAGTGGTTCTCGAGATATCATGTCCACCGACTTTTGAGGGACAGGACCACTCTAGCGGCAGAAAATAAAGCCTAACTTTGACAATTTATTTTGGGAGTATGAACAAAGGAGTAGGATTTCTTTTGAGACGGTTTATTTAATACATATTAAAGTATATAAAAAAAATTATTATAAGTTTCATATAAAATGGCGGTAGCAGAGCCCATATGGAAAAACGTGTTTTTTCACAAATTGCTTCACGGGAGAACGGTTTTCTCGTAAAGTATAAAAAAATATAAATATATGACCTGGAACAAAAACCAAAAGAAAATATACTCTATATATTATTAGCTATGGGACTACGTAGGGATTTTTTTAAATCAAATTTTGAAAAAATAGCGCATTTTGAAAGAAATAAAACGATTTTTTGACGGAAAAAATAAGCAGTAAATTGTTTATAAAAAAAAAGTTTACATTTAATCAAAAAACGGCTACGTACTCATAGAGAATGTGATTATGCAGCTACTATTAAAATTTCAAAATCGATCCATGCAAAGGTGCTCGAGTAATCCGTCCTCCCAGCTTGAAAAGAGTGGTTTCGAGAAAAAACGCGTCTGTACGAGGTGCCTGACAGAAGTCCGAGGCGCTGCGGCAAAATCGATAATTGACCCTTTAAAAAAAAATTCGCTTCAGAACCAATTGCGTATTGTTTTTATGACCCTAAAGTATTTTTTAACCAAAGAAAAACGATTTTTCCAGAATCCTAGAGAATCCTAGAGTTTCCAGTATCCCTTAAAGGCAGTTTCGATACCGAAATCGAAATGGTTATAGACGATTCAAATTTATATCACCGGGAGATTAATTTATGATGCATTAACTGTCCAACAATGAATCCGTTTCACCCGGAACGAATGCCCGCGGCAATGAACGGATACACGCGGCAGTGCCACGTGTATTACCAAATGGATGAAGGTTCACGTTGAACCGTCATGGCACGTGGCATTTCGTAAACACGAGTTATAGGGCTGTAGGGGTTAAAATAATGCTTCGATTGAAATGAAAATAATGAATAAACTGCGATTAGTGTCAGGAATGTCGTGTTAAAAAATTAAGGAATTTCTCCACTTGGTTCATTAATAATGCTCGAACAAAACTCAATTTGAACCTGAAAAATCTCCGAAATTATGTGGTGAAACGGATTAATTTTTGGACAGTTAATGTATGCTCAATTAATCTCTCGGTGATATTAATTTCAATCGTCTACAACCATTTCGATTTTGGTATCGAAACTTCTTAAAACAGCATCATCGGCCGGCGGCCATGTTTTTGTTGTTTTTCTGTATTTTTTCGAGATTTTTGTAAAGGCTCTCAATATATGTACTTTTGGGTTTAAAAAAAGTGGGTTTCTTTTTAACCAACCGGTGCCCTGGGTAGAAGTAGCCACAGAAGATACCGAAACAAAGAACTGATAATCTTTAATTTATTATTTTCAAAATGAAAATGTTTTCTTAACGGAATCCGTTCTAGTATTGATCTACAGTTTTAACGTCAATATCTTACGAGGGTTGTACGATTTTCTATATTTTTGTCTTACTTTCAATGTTCCTTGTCCCTTCACCTGTCCCGGTTTCTTAAAGACCGCAGAGTGTTGACCACAGCCACTCGTTCCTAATGCCCTACTGTATCGCATTTGCACGAGGGCACAGGGAAACTATGAAAGACCCGTGCCGTTACAGGCTATATTTTACGGAATTTAAGGCCTTAGGCCACAGTAACGGGTATAAAATCATCTGCGAATTTAACATTTGTTTCGTATGAAAAAGTGATTTACTCATAAAATTAATTACACAACCATTTAGTATGAATATCAAGCTGTTAGAATTTTTTTTTTTTTTTTCGATTTACAAAATGGCCGACTACTAATATTTTCTTTCATCTTTTTTTAGGCAGTCCGTGGCGTGACATTTAGCATCTACAATTATTGACCTAGAACAAAAAAGAAAAATTCTCGTCAATCTACATTAGAATACCTAGAGAAGTACGTACGGAATTAAAAAAATATTGTTTTATTCAAAAGTTGTAGGTATTTGAAATTAAGAAATTAATTTTCAGTGAAAAATTTCGTTATAACTGCTCATAAACTGCTCATAAAATGAAAAGTTTTCGATTAATCAGAAATTCCGTACGTACTTCTCTGCGAAATGCAATTAGGAGCATAACTTTTAAATTTGAAGTAAATCGAGTGAAAATTGTTGAAGTTATTTGTCACGTCAATTGGGAAAAAGCTGTTTCGAGAAGTTTCGAGTAGTCGGCCATTTTGTACATCGAAAAAAAATATATAGATATATTTTCCAACAATTTGATTTTCATATTAAATAGATGTGTAATTAATTTTATGAGTGAATCACTTTTTCATACGAAAAAAAAATTGTTAAATTCGCACACGATTTTATACCCGTTACTGTGGCTTAAGGCCTTAAATTGTTGTCGACCATTGGAAATTCACTAAAACTGTCGTCCAGTCAGTGGTCAAACGGTCACCCATCCACGTATACCTAACGCTGCTCACGACTTTTTTCACTTGGACATAACTTGTTCCCGTTTTGTTTTTTTCAGGTTATCGCATCCCGAGGGGACAACATTATAGCAGTGGCTAATCCCGCGCTAATGGAATGCAATCATCCGATAAAAAAAGAGCCGGAAGACGAGAAATCGGCGCTGTGATATTAAATGTTAGAAGGTTTTTCGAACGAAACTGTCGTTTCTGCGTAATCCGCGGGAAAGAAGAGAACAGCAACAAAAATTATTCTTAATACCCTCTCGTTCGGGATTTTCGTTGAGCGCAATAAAATGATGATATTTTGTTCAATGGTCATTATCCTTCTGAGTATGATTCTTTTGATGGTATTAGTCGCTACGATTGTACATATATTATATACTGGCCAGTGAATCGGCGCTAGGAACGAAATAAGCAAATTGCCACGATGTAACTTGTAATACGTGTTTGCCCGTTGGGAGGGCGAAACATTCTCGGCAATAATACACGTTGTAAAAGTGCTATGTGAAGCATCAGCCGGACTTTTTTCTCTCTTTTTTTTTTAAAGATCTCTTGGTAGACTGAGAATCGGCCATTTTTGTGGCAAAGCAATATGTAAATATGGAAGGAAAAAAAAAGATGTTTTTTATTACGTATGAACGAAATACAGTCTTTCAATGAAGATTCGACTTTTATTCATTCTATTAACAGACACCATCACTCGACCTTGTATCTTGCCTCTCCTTTTTTTTATCAACAAAATAAAGTATAGTTCTGCAAATGATGCAACGTTGCAAAATCCTTATCTGCGATGTCAAACATAAATATGAATTTAGATATATTAGTTAGGCTACAGTGACGATCCGATCAGGGTTGTTTAAACAAATCTATTTTGAGGAAATAAGGAGGACGATCGAAAAATCGTTTCGGCCTTTATTCGTATGTGTATAAAGAAAGTTGTGTACAAATTTTATTTAAATATATTAATAATTAAAGAAGTTATAAACAATCTCGTGAAGGACCGTTGAACGTGAACGTTGAAGGCTCAACGGTCTCCTTTATTTTGTCCACCCGGTTGATCTGAAACAAAAAAAGTGTTTTTTCTTCTTCTTAAAATAGATAATATTGGCTCTAATATTAATATATCAAGCTTATAAATATTTATAGCCTATAATAATATAATTAATACATTAATATAATATTGGATAAGACTTGATCGAGTCTTTTTTGTTAGCGTATTTCGATTATGAAAAAAATGGTCTTTTTTCAATTTTTCGAGAACAAAATAGATTGCCGTTATTAACTAATGAACATTTTTTTAAGAAATATCAAAAAAATTCCAGTCAATCCGTTCGTTAGATGTCGAGAAATCGTGTACACCGTTTTGAATAACATCGTTTCGAGAAAAACCTTCAATCTGCGATTCCTGCGTCATATGTTGGACCTTCCTCTGCGAGGCAGGGTGTCAGCTCTGCACAGTGCAACTCGACATCGGGTCAGCCCGCCTGTTCAACTCTCGACTGTTCAACTCGACGAAGCGGGCAACTCGACACAAAGCCAAGTCGACGGCCGTAGCAGCTCGACGTTTCCCCGACGCTCGCGTATCCCCACTCTTCAGATTCGGGCCGGGCGATTCGCTGCCCTGTGTCAGCTCGACACCGAGTTCTCCCTACACAGCGTAGCGTGCTCAACTTACATTTCTAAGCGGCTGTACTTTTTTCGAATCACCCATACCCGGGAACGAGAAATATACGAGCAGAATGTTTTCGCATGTACCGACTACCCGCTCTGTCAGTTCTCTAGTTTATCGACTGATTTTGAATGGAATTTTCACGAGCGGCATTTTATTATAACTTTATGCTTTAATAATGCCACGAACATATATTTAGTCTCTTAAAATTTTAATTCTTCCATAATTCGGGAAAAAGCGTCATTTTTGAGTACTTGAGAATAACGATAAGCAATACTAAGAGAACTGAAAACTTATATAATAATCGTGTGAAAGAAAAACTGGTGGCCTCGTACAGTTGGACAGTTTTTCGTTGCCGTTGAATATAGGATAATGTTCTTCAAGAGGATGTTTAATTTTGTTCTGAATTTCGTTTCTTGTGGCTCTTGGTTTATTCGCAAAAATCATCGTGCAAAGTCTAAATTTTATAATCAACTTTTTAATCATCAAAAATATCGCTGAAAAAAGTATATGCAGTTACAAGAAATTAATATCATGAAAGGATTGGAAATAATATTGTTGTCAATATTCCTCATATATGTTCCTTTCATTACAGATTGAAACGTCCACATTATTATTATCCATGTTGTTCAAATACTTAATGCCAAAGAACAATGCATGTCGGATATATTTATTTTTCATTAATGTGTAACATGTCGTCTACCATATATGAAAAAATTGAATTATCGTATAACATGAATACGCTGTGTTGAAAAGCGCAGAATCATTAAGGGAGGGGGGGGGGTGGAAGGTTAATTTGCTATAAAAAAGCATATTTTCGATATTTTTTGCTGACGTACTGTTTATATATATTTATTTATATAATTAGTATAAAATAAAAGGACATTTGAAGAATATTCTGTGAAATTTTCGTTAATTATTGTGCAGAAATGAGCCAGTGACAGGAAATCTTCTCAGAGGCCACAAAAAAAGTTACATTGCGGTGAACTGCATAACTCACCACTGGATCGCCCGAAAAAAAATTCAACAAGATCGTATTATTTAATAAGTTTCTTAAGGTAACGCTGTCGAGTTTTTATTTTTATTTCTTTTCAATTTTTAGTCACACTTAGAAGACAAAATAGCGATTTTTCATCAAAAAAATTGGAACCTTTATTATTGCAAAATGAATTCAAATGATAACAAAAATCGACAGCGTTATCTCAAGAAACTTATTAACTAATACAATCTTCTTGGATTTTTTTTCTCGGATGATCCAGTGATGAGTTATGCAGTTCACTGCAATTTTTTTGAGGTGTCTCCAAAGATGTGCTGTCAACGGCTCATTTCTGCATAATTATTAATGAAAATTTTACAGAATATTCTTCAAATGTCCTTTTATTATATACTTCTTACACAAATAAATATATATCTCACACAATTACACAAATAAATATATATATATATATATTATAAGATAAATTTCCGTTCCAGGCAAATAACGAAAAAGCATCTTCGTTGGCAGAATCCTGAAAAAAAAAGTTTTTTTTTTCATGTTGCCAAGTAACGAAGTAACTTGGCTCGGATCAGTACAGAAAATACTGAAGCGAAGGAAAGGATTTATAAATAAAACGATCATTGTCGAATTTTTGACAATACTTGTGGTTTTATATATTTAACTCTTTAAAAAAATGCACAGCCGTTTCGGATATTTTTTTTATGCTACAATTCACATCCAACATCCATAACTGTTCATATAAACATCTGTATAACTATTTTCAGTTCTATGACAATTGACAAATATTATATATTAGATTCCTTTTTATCACATCACATTATTTATCACATGTTGAATGCATTGTTTTCACATATTCGCAGTCATTCAAGTGTACATGTTTTTACAACTAATTAATATTATTAACGTTCGTGTACATATTGGTGAATTTATATTTAGATACATTTTTTTTGGGGGTAAGTATTGCACTGTGATTTAAAGCGGTGTCCGCCGAGTAACAAAGGCCATAGCCGGGTAAGTAGGGAAAAATGGCCCCCGCATTTTTGCCATCGAAATTTGGAGTATATTCTGAGGTATAAAAAAAAAAAATTCTGAAAATGTCATTCCCGTCAACGCAATGGTTTTAGAAAAATGATTCTTTTTTAATATTAAAAAAAAAATCCGGAAACGGTTCAGTGCATCGATTTGATTTTTTTTTGCTCCTTGTTACGATCAAACGAGTTACGAAATAAAATTATAGAACATCTTGCGAAAGGTTGAGGTTCTAAAAAAAATTATGTTCCTTGTTTTATTTATTTTTTACTCAATCCACTTGGGGTACAATAACGAAATTGTTTCATGTAATCTTTGGGCACCTTATTAGATTATATAATTTTTTTTAAATGATCGGTTTTGTACGCCACAGTGAAAAAAAAAGAAACAGACTTTATTGATATATTTTCGTAATATATCTATATAACTAAAATATATCAATAAAGTGTGTTTCTTTTTTTTCACTGTGGCGTACCAAACCGATCATTTTGAAAAAAGTATATAATCTAATAAGGTGCCCAAAGATTATATGAAAAAATGTTCGCTATTGTACCCCAAGTGGATTATAGTAAAAAATAATAAAACAAGGAACATTATTATTTTTTAAACCTTAATCATTCGCAAGATGTTCTATAATTTTATTTCGTAACACGTTTGATTGGAAGAAGTACCAAAAAAAAGTCAAATCAATCCACTGAACCGTTTCCGGAATTTTTTAACATTTAAAAAAAATTCCTGTTTCTAAAACCATTACGTTGACGGGGATGAAAGGCCATAGCCGGGTAAGTAGGGAAAAATTGGCCCCGCATTTTTTCCAGCGAAATTTGGAGTATATTCTGAGGTATAAAAAAAAAAAAAAATTCTGAAAATGTCATCCCTGTCATCGCAATGGTTTAAGAAAAATGATTTTTTTTTTTAATATAAAAAAATTCCGGAAACGGTTCATTGGATCAATTTGATTTTTTTGTCGGTACTTGTTCCAATCAAACGTGTTACGAAATAAAATGATCGAACATTTTGCGAAAGATTAAGATTTGATAAAAAATAATGTTCCTTGTTTTATTATTTTTTACTATAATCCACTTGGGGTACAATAACGAAATTTTTTTCATATAATCTTTGGGCACCTTATTAGATTATATACTTTTTTCAAAATGATCGGTTTGGTACGCCACAGTGAAAAAAAAGAAACACACTTTATTGATATATTTTAGTTATATAGATATATTACGAAAATATATCAATAAAGTCTGTTTCTTTTTTTTTCACTGTGGCGTACAAAACCGATCATTTAAAAAAAATTATATAATCTAATAAGGTGCCCAAAGATTACATGAAACAATTTCGTTATTGTACCCCAAGTGGATTGAGTAAAAAAAAAAATAAAACAAGGAACATAATTTTTTTTAGAACCTTAATCTTTCGCAAGATGTTCTATAATTTTATTTCGTAACTCGTTTGATCGTAACAAGGAGCAAAAAAAAAATCAAATCGATGCACTGAACCGTTTCCGGATTTTTTTTTTAATATTAAAAAAGAATCATTTTTCTAAAACCATTGCGTTGACGGGAATGACATTTTCAGAATTTTTTTTTTTATACCTCAGAATATACTCCAAATTTCGATGGCAAAAATGCGGGGGCCATTTTTCCCTACTTACCCGGCTATGGCCTTTGTTACTCGGCGGACACCGCTTTAAATCACAGTGCAATACTTACCCCCAAAAAAAATGTATCTAAATATAAATTCACCAATATGTACACGAACGTTAATAATATTAATTAGTTGTAAAAACATGTACACTTGAATGACTGCGAATATGTGAAAACAATGCATTCAACATGTGATAAATAATGTGATGTGATAAAAAGGAATCTAATATATAATATTTGTCAATTGTCATAGAACTGAAAATAGTTATACAGATGTTTATATGAACAGTTATGGATGTTGGATGTGAATTGTAGCATAAAAAAAAAATATCCGAAACGGCTGTGCATTTTTTTAAAGAGCTAAATATATAAAACCACAAGTATTGTCAAAAATTCGACAATGATCGTTTTATTTATAAATCCTTTCCTTCGCTTCAGTATTTTCTGTACTGATCCGAGCCAAGTTACTTCGTTACTTGGCAACATGAAAAAAAAAACTTTTTTTTTCAGGATTCTGTCAACGAAGATGCTTTTTCGTTATTTGCCTGGAACGGAAATTTATCTTATAATATATATATATATATATTTATTTGTGTAATTGTGTGAGATATATATTTATTTGTGTAAGAAGTATATAATAAAAGGACATTTGAAGAATATTCTGTAAAATTTTCATTAATAATTATGCAGAAATGAGCCGTTGACAGCACATCTTTGGAGACACCTCAAAAAAATTGCAGTGAACTGCATAACTCATCACTGGATCATCCGAGAAAAAAAATCCAAGAAGATTGTATTAGTTAATAAGTTTCTTGAGATAACGCTGTCGATTTTTTTTATCATTTGAATTCATTTTGCAATAATAAAGGTTCCAATTTTTTTGATGAAAAATCGCTATTTTGTCTTCTAAGTGTGACTAAAAATTGAAAAGAAATAAAAATAAAAACTCGACAGCGTTACCTTAAGAAACTTATTAAATAATACGATCTTGTTGAATTTTTTTTCGGGCGATCCAGTGGTGAGTTATGCAGTTCACCGCAATGTAACTTTTTTGTGGCCTCTGAGAAGATTTCCTGTCACTGGCTCATTTCTGCACAATAATTAACGAAAATTTCACAGAATATTCTTCAAATGTCCTTTTATTTTATACTAATTATATAAATAAATATATATAAACAGTACGTCAGCAAAAAATATCGAAAATATGCTTTTTTATAGCAAATTAACCTTCCACCCCCCCCTCCCTTAATGATTCTGCGCTTTTCAACACAGCGTATTCATGTTATACGATAATTCAATTTTTTCATATATGGTAGACGACATGTCACACATTAATGAAAAATAAATATATCCGACATGCATTGTTCTTTGGCATTAAGTATTTGAACAACATGGATAATAATAATGTGGACGTTTCAATCTGTAATGAAAGGAACATATATGAGGAATATTGACAACAATATTATTTCCAATCCTTTCATGATATTAATTTCTTGTAACTGCATATACTTTTTTCAGCGATATTTTTGATGATTAAAAAGTTGATTATAAAATTTAGACTTTGCACGATGATTTTTGCGAATAAACCAAGAGCCACAAGAAACGAAATTCAGAACAAAATTAAACATCCTCTTGAAGAACATTATCCTATATTCAACGGCAACGAAAAACTGTCCAACTGTACGAGGCCACCAGTTTTTCTTTCACACGATTATTATATAAGTTTTCAGTTCTCTTAGTATTGCTTATCGTTATTCTCAAGTACTCAAAAATGACGCTTTTCCCCGAATTATGGAAGAATTAAAATTTTAAGAGACTAAATATATGTTCGTGGTATTATTAAAGCATAAAGTTATAATAAAATGCCGCTCGTGAAAATTCCATTCAAAATCAGTCGATAAACTAGAGAACTGACAGAGCGGGTAGTCGGTACATGCGAAAACATTCTGCTCGTATATTTCTCGTTCCCGGGTATGGGTGATTCGAAAAAAGTACAGCCGCTTAGAAATGTAAGTTGAGCACGCTACGCTGTGTAGGGAGAACTCGGTGTCGAGCTGACACAGGGCAGCGAATCGCCCGGCCCGAATCTGAAGAGTGGGGATACGCGAGCGTCGGGGAAACGTCGAGCTGCTACGGCCGTCGACTTGGCTTTGTGTCGAGTTGCCCGCTTCGTCGAGTTGAACAGTCGAGAGTTGAACAGGCGGGCTGACCCGATGTCGAGTTGCACTGTGCAGAGCTGACACCCTGCCCTCTGCGACACGAGAGTGCTGAAATTTTCACAGTAGCCTAAAGCCTCAATAATCTTATAAAATATTAGTTCTTTTTTACCGACGGAGCAGTGGCTCGTTTTGTTCACTTCGAGAAAAGTATTTCCTCGCTAGAGGGCATGGCTGTGCGATTTCACGCGTCCGGTCGGTAAAAACTTTACAACCAAGTTTTTCCGTAGGCGGACTACATTTCAAACGAACGACGAGAGACGCTCGTTGTTGCCCAAACATTCTTTATTCAAGAGAACGCTTGAAAATGGAAAAACAGCGCTTACGTACTAAACGCGGCTCGGTCGGTGTGCGCGCTCTCTTGTATACGGAATACCGACCGAGTTCGTCGGCGCTCGTCTTGAACTCGAGCTCGGTCGGAATACCGACCGAGTTCGAGTGCAAGGCGTATCAGAGAAGTCATTCCGAAGTTTTTATTTCCAAATGATGCATTTTTCCGAATGAATGAACGATCTTATATTCCACTCAAAACAAAATAGAATAACTTTTTCCCCCAAACAGCTGTTGCTTAGGAGAAAAATCGAGAACGCTGTTACACCGACTGAGAAATTTTCCACATTGCCCTAATCGTACGAATGTGCTGAATCATTTTCTAAAATTATTAAACTTTCACGCCTTTTTTATGGAAATGTATGTCTCCTTAATTAACATTTTCATAAAGTCGTAGAATTCCGTGCTCGAAAATGTATACGCGGCCGGTAAAACAGATCAAGTTATACACTGCTCCAGTTGCAATACAATTTGTCATCGTGGATTCGTGGGTAGTAGTTCTCGCATCGTGTAAACTTCGTCAGTATTCCGTCGACCGCTATAGCAACATGACGGAGGAATTATCCGGTGTGACAATTGTCATATTCATCGCTGCGGGTGTATTAACGATTTTGTTGCTATTTATATTCGCAAAGAGACAAATCATGAGATTCGCGCTAAGGTCGAGACGCGGTCCACATATTCCAATCGGTCATGACGCCAAAAAGGTAGGCAAACGAGAGATTTTAGGTTAAGCCGCAGAGTTTTTACGATCTCCAACGAGCATCGAGTACGATTATTCGTGAATCATAATAACGGGATAACAATTTTTGTTCGTTTAGTCGCTGAAAAAAGAGATTGAGAGAAGAATAGAAGTGATACCGAGGATTCAGTATGAACCGCAGCTGATAAGCGATCACAGATATATTTTAGCGCCTGGCAGTCAAGTGCCCCCTCATTATTACAGGCTCAAAGCCGTCGACGACGTTAAAACATTAGGTACGTCAGTTATTTATCCGAGGCCTAAAAACCTCCCAAATTCATTGGCACTTGTACATTGTATATAAAAAAATGGTACATCAGTTTCACCATGCTTGGGCAACTTTTATGAAAATATAAATACAAAGAAGTATTTTTCCGTTATTACGTTTCGTTCTTTATTTTTTTACTTCCTATTCGATTCAGTATTCATTTCTATTGGACGTTTTCATGGATTTACGGATGTATGGGATTTGGAGAAATGGTACCTTGGCGCTAAAGATTGAATGGATCGTCGCTTCTTTTGTTCTAAGCCTGTGTGCAAAATTTGGACGTTGAAGTTTGCATTGTTGGAACGCAACGATTTTATCTTCTTTTTATATTTATTTTTATCATTGTCCAAAGCTTTTTTGGCGAATTAAGGTCGTAAATTTCTAATAAGAATACATCGAAACGTTTGAAACGGCGAAATAGAATTTCCGTTGCGTTCCAACTATGCAAACTTCAAATCCATCAATTTGGCATCGCCCCACTGGCCAGTTGGAGCTTTACGCAATTTTTAATTTGCAGTAGTTGCATGCGCTCTCTTCTTATGTTAAAGTTTGCATCGTTGGAATGTAAGGAAAGATAACTTTTCATGATATTGAAGTTTGCATCGTTGAAACGCTATTTTTGGTTTTGCCAAAATATCAATCTGGCGAATTTAGGCTATGAAAAATGTTGAAATTAGAAAAAATCCTTCAAATCGTTTAGTCATTCTCGTAGTCTAAAACTGCCAAAAAATTGGTTAACAATGAGTCTATGATAATATTTAAAAAAATCGTTGTTTTCCAACTAGGTAAACTTCAACATTGTAGAAAGAAAAGTATTTGATTAATTTTCCTACTCTAAGTCAGCGAAAAAAAAGCTCAATATAAGAAAAATTAACTTTCATCATGTTTAACACCAATATTAACATCATGTTTAATATTAAATACAGGTAAAACAATCATTCAACTAAAAATGCTTGCCATTGGAAATTTGAAGCTTGTCCTGCTTGCTACTTTTCCTTAGGGTTGACAGTATCGAAGTTTGTTGTAATGCAACGAAAGTTCTTTTTCACATTTTATTTTCCATATCTTAATATTATAGATTTATATTGTAGATCGCTAAACAAATATCTTAAAAAAGGGTTGAAGTATTTGTGTAGGCAAAATTTACCAGAAGAAATAAAAGCAATTTAGAAACATTAATTTTCGTTGGGTTCCAACTGTCACGGTCCCACATAAACTCTTATTCCCAAACCCAGTCTCACGCCGACATCCGACACTTCATATCGCTATCAACCGGTTCCTACAGCTAAATCTCAACGCTCATCTAAACCTAATCTCCTTTTCTAGAAACCCTCGACTGCAACTTCCTTGTCTCTTTGTCTCTTTGTCACTGGTCCCACGTGCCATGCTACGCTTCCTCGTATCATCCCCTCCACCTTCCTAGACCCATTCGCTTCAATCATACTTCTTCCCTCTGGACCCAGAGAAGTCAGTCCATCTCCGAGTCTCCAACTGAAACAACCCGCACTCCCTCAACCTTTGGTACTCGCTAATAAACATATAACACCTTAACTTGTCCTCGTACTCGTTTCAACCCCAATCAATGACACCTCGCGCATCCTTTAAACCATCCGCTCGACCGTCGCACAATGATGCAAACTCATTAGGAATGTCTCTCCCGTGCATTTGTAATTTCTTTTGACACGCTTAATTTCCCCCCTACGCGAACAAATGAAATCCTTTCTTATTATTACTATAAACCATCCGATTGTTGTAAATATATAACAGTACCGGTTACTATCATTGGAGTTTGTGTAAAAAAACTGTCATATTGCAGAATCGGAAATAACCAAGTACGACAATTGTCTGAAGAGGCATCCATCTGAAAATCTACGAGCTTACCTGCTCACCAGTCTGGCAGCTCCCTTGAACGGCAGCGGTCAGCGGATGATTCATCAGTTCTGCGACCTCTACGAGCACGCGAGGCACGACCCAACGGAATTCAGCGACGAGGAGTATCAAGTCTACTCTCGATTGCATCTCAAACTCGTAGACGCGTACGTTCCGTTCTAATAGTATTACTACGCTGATTTTCGCATAACGTTAAAGTTCGCATCGTTAGAATGTAACGAAAATTCATTCTTCTAAATTCCTCAAATATTCTTAACCCATCTTCGCTTTGAAAAACCCTTGAATTCTTACTACGTATCCTTATTAGAGTATTTGCACCTCAATTCGCAAAAAAAGGCTTCGATCAATGATAAACAAAAAAGTGAAACGCGGAAAAAATATCGTTGCGTTCCAACGATGCGTTTCAACGTCACATTGTCGAGCTGTTACCACGATTTGAGAGTTAATTATCAACGTCACGTACATTTCAGGGCTCGACTATTGAAGTCTTATCCGAGCAGCAGAAAATCAAGTCCTAGCAGAACGCCGATAAAGAAAAGCGCCGAGACGAAGAGAAACATACTGGAGCCGAGAATGCGACCGCCGCAGGAGCAAATATTGAGCGGCTCTCGTCCGAACACCCTCACAGTCAAGGGTCTCGACAATAACGAGACGTCGGTGTAGCATTATGAGTGTCGTCACATACAGCACATGTGACGAGCGAACATTTTTTTCTGACTAACCATCTCTGACCGTTCACGTACCGTGAGACTGGTCGATCGAGTGGATCGATTTTTGTGCTTTAAAAAAGAACGAACCAGCTGGAAGGAAGCACACGAACGGTATTTCGTGTATAAAATATATTGCTCGTCGGAAGTGAAAAACCGACGATCGACGGTTCGATCGGGACGATATTCGTTTGCCACGATCCGTTTATATTAACGTAGAATGCGCATCGCTGATCGTGAACCATCGGGGACGAAAAAAAAACGAGATGTTTTACCGTGCGGCGTTCGACTTTTATCCGCTCGTCGGGTTCCGGGGCAAAAAAAAGCATCGCCTCATCGACTGGAATTTCTGCGAAAATTGAAGAAAAAAAAAAACGTACGGCTGCACGCCGTCTTACGCATAAGTTCCAAAAACGAATTGTCTATCGTAAGTAAATGGAATTACCGTCGTCGTTCTCAGTCTCTTTTTATTCGTTGAAATGAAATATCACGCATTTATCGGAGTCCTGATAGATAAGTATTTTGTCCATGTAACATCGAAGTAGCCTTCGTTCTTCAGTGATACCAGAGCATTGTGAAATACGATTTTATACTTTCTGGGTATCGGAGTGGTTCTCATGTGACTCAACCATTCCATTGTCTGTTGAAAACAAAACAAAAAGACACACATACGACTGATTAGTAGAAACGAAAGAAAAAAAACACCCGTCGATTGTACAAGTGACTTTGTGTATAAATGACGAGGAAGCAAAAACAAAAAACAACGCGACAATTTTGAAGAAAAACTCACTTGCGAAATTATGTCTTTCCAATATGCCGTTTGGACGATACTCGCCAAAGCTTGGGGAAATAACTTTGCTCTTGTCTCGTGCGACGTTACGAGGGCACGATCGTTCAATAACAAGCAATCCGTTGCTGACATACAAACGACGCTGATGAATAAAATTTCACACAAGAATATCGCCGTGTCGATGCTCCCTTCGTTTTCCTTGCACTCCGCCATTACGGATCCGATTCTACGCATGAGCTCCAATGTCCAACATGCGTTTGACTTTTCTAGCCTCATCTCCGGCAGAATTTTTTGCAGTCGTTCGAGCAGATACGTATGGATGCTAGCGACGATAACAACAACAACAATATACTGCGTATTTTGGACTTTTTACGCGTTATTGATTAAAATTCAATTAATTTTGTACCTAAAACGTACAAAATTCATTCAATTTACAAAAAAACATATTTTTGTATGTTTAATTTACGTACAAAAAAGATGATTAATTTTGTACGTTTTACGAATTATTATTGTTTTGAAGGTAGTCCTATCGCCAGGCTTCAATCGATAGGATTTTCATATTTTTTTTTTTGAGCTTCACTAAATATATTAATAATCGTCTCTGTAAAATTTCAGGGTCGTTTATCGACCTAATTACGGAGGGAAAAAAAATTAAAATTGCGTATTTTTGTGAAGGAATTCCGAGACGACATACAAAAACCTAATTTCCGGTCGCTACAAAAGTGTCTATAATAGTGGGAATCCGTCAGATTCTTAAAAATAATCAGATTTACATACTTAGCACTTGTAAAGATCCAGTGCTCTCAGAAAAAATTACGCTTATTGACCTAATTTTTAAGTAATATCAAGTTTAATTTGAACTTCCGGTATTGGATTTATTACCACTTGGTACGATAAAGAGACGTGACAGCAAGCCAACAGCTGACTGTGTATTCGAATCGGAAAAAATTAGAAGAAGGCTAGTTTTTTGACGGGTGATTTTGTAGGTGCCACGGGTGCTAAATCCAAGTTTGCCCAAAAATCGGGGTGTAGAATTTTTTTAGGGGATCAAAGGGGATGGGGTGGATTAATCCAAAATTGAAACCCCAACAAGGTCGGTGCCAGAAGACAAAATGTACAGAAAAATCCGGACTTTATTTTTGTCCGCAGCGCCGAAGTCGTGGAAGTTCATTTTGGGGGTGAAAAACCGGGGTGAAATTTTGAAAAATCAGTTTTCATTCGATAACGCTTTAGGAAAAATTCATACAATTTTTGTTCAAATGGGAACGTTGTAGCCCTTGAAAAGACGCGTCGATCAAGCATTTGATCATCCCCGCCAATAATATCTTCACCCCCAAAAGAAATTCTCAAATATAAAGAAAAATCGTTTATTGAATAACTCAAAAATAATCGTTTTTTTGGGGATGGTTCAAATGTACGAAATGTAGAGAATAATTTTCTCTATACTTTCGTTCCTATGGACCACCCTTGAATTTTGCTTTTTCGAATCCCTCTCAGAGGTTGAAAATTCAAAATGAAATTCTGGGAAAACTATTGATTATCGAAATTTTCCACGCTTTTTACCAGTCGTGGCTCGAATATAATGCTTTATATTTCCTGACATTATTTTGACGGATCGACGTTGAAAAGCTGGGTCGTTAAACTCGCCTGGTTGAGTAAAAAGAGACGGAGATAGAATCAATATTGCCAAATATCAAACCTAGAAATACTGCGCGAATCGTTGAAATAACTATTTTTTCATTTTCCTAATTAAACGTGAACATTAATTAAACAGTTTACACATGGGGCATTGAGTTATTAAATTTTGTAAATTTAAGAGGTTAAAAATATGAATTGTACAAGTTTCAAGTATGATCAGTGGTGTGACTAGTGTGAAGTGATAGGACTGGCTTAAAAGATAAAACTTACGCCGGTGTTGCGGCCGATGCGCGAATAATTTCGTTCATCCAGCTCAGCGGTGTAACGTCGTGCTTCTTCAGCACAAGCTCGGCCCGAATAACAATCGCTTTTCTCAATTTATCGGCCGTAACCTCGAGCCAAACGCTGGGCAAAGTCATTCGCTCTAATTGTTCGGTGGTCAATTCGAGCGCGGCCCTCGTGTACGTATGGAATATTTTGCCGTCGACGTCGATACGATCGATCAATTTCTCCAGAATGCTCGCGATCAAGAATCTGTTGTCGCTGTGAATCAATTCGTCTTTGAGAGCTTTCGTAAAGCATTCCATGATCAGGTCGAACATCGCCACGGCGTTTTCGTTCTCGAGAATCGCTTTTTCGAGTACACTGTTGACGGTTGCATCCAGAAAAGGGCCCAAAACGACGGATCCAACGGCCCGACAAACGTCGTCCAATTTTTCGTAAATATCCAAGCAATCTTGAAATTCCTCGGGACTGGAAAGCGTCGCGCGCGTTTTCGTCAGCAATGTCAAGTGTTTTTCCAAATAATCCTTGGCCGACGGTGATATCGGGGCTTGGTGACAAGCCAGAGCAATACCGTATTTCCGCGTTTGCGACGAGATCTCAATCGCCGCTTCGAAATTGGCGAATACTATCGGTGGCAAAGCCTTCGGATATTTGTGCGAAAATATTCTCATACACTCGACAACGACGTATTTCTTGTCCTCGTTACGCGATCGCTTGTAATGTCTTATGTATTCGCCAATCGCGCGAAGAGGACTCTTCTCCGAGAGGTATTTGAAGTTGCCCGGTTCACCGTGGGGCCATCGATATATGCCCGTACGAAAACTGTACAATTCCTCCTCGATGGAGTGCCTCAGAAAATCACTCGCGGCCGGAAGTGACGTTTTATTGATATTCTCGAGAAGCGCTATCCAATAATTTGCCGGTATGTAAGGCAATAGATTTTCCGCTTTCTCGTCTTCCGTCGCGTTGCGATCGATCGTCGCTTTTGGCTTCTCGACGCGATTTACGAATTCAAGCGGAAGCACGCACATCGGCATACTCGAAAGCTTGAACGATCGAAGAGCTTTGAAGGCTGACTCAACGATTTCCTGATTCCTCGAGTTCATAGCGTAGTCCCAAAGTTTCGTGAGTACTTCGATCGTCAATTGACCGTACTCGGTGCTCTCTTGGGAGGGTGTTTGCGGCACATCGCCGAAGAGCTCGCAAACTGCTTGGATAACGATGGTACGCGTCTCCTCGTTCATTTTAGGCGCGAGGACCCGCCACGTTGAACAAATCTCCGTGACGCCCGCCAAGCAGAGGGCCGAGATGCCCTTGAGGGCGAGTGCACTGGCTGCACTTCCGCTCTTTGTGGAGCATCGATTCAGTATCTGCGACAAAAGTGGCACCAACTCTGCACCGTGTTCCGAATGATTTTCACAAATGTACTTCATCGCACGTGCACACGTCACGTCCGATTGCCACGAACGGTCGGTATTGCTGAGCTCCACCAGAGCCGCCTGAAGATGACGATGACATCGGGGCTCGACGCTCAACGCTTCAACGTACAATTCTATTGCGAGATAATTGAGGGGCTTTCCCGCCGTGGAGAGCATCTTCAATGTGTGCATCACTATCGGCACGTTTTCCTTCGATCTCGTTAATTTTGGCAGAGCGAATAACAACTTTTGCGTCTGCCCGATGTCTCGAGTGGTCGATAATTTGTGCAGTACGATGGCCAAAATGTGCCCGTCGTTTTTCGACAAATCAACGAGGAGATCACACGTTTTGTCGATTATTTTTGAATCCTTCGTTTCGAGGAATAGTCCCGCAATTACGAGCTTGTAACTCGATAGGACGTAGCTCGGAGATTTCGCTAGTTTCTCGAGCCAGGGCAAGATCGTGTCTGCGTTCGAAGATTCCAGGGAGCTGCAGAGTTCCGTGTAGAATTGGAGATTTGCGTCGAGGTGATGCAAACGCTCGAGAGCTTTTTCCGTCCGTGGTAATTTCGAGGCAGGTCTGGTCGGAGCCTCTGCGACGATCTTGTCGATCAAAAGCGTCGCCAGGTTCAGGGCGCTCGAGGATAATATCGAGGGATACGCCATCCACGGGAGAATCGACGCTATCAATGTGTGAGCGATCTTTCGACTGTACGACGTTTTTTCGACGATTTTGATACCTGAAGTCATAATCGATCGTTGAGAGATCATAATAGTGTACATTTTTCATAAAATCATTTCTTTTTTGCAGTTTTCCGATAGTATAGACGGTTGTAAATATGCTGTTCAACATTTGGGGAAAATTCGAATTATTCCAAATGATGTCGAAGTTCGTTGTATCAAGGCGTAAGAGTGAATGAAAGAATGAATGGGAGTTTTTTTTAAATCCTGTTGTGGCGATAAAAACTAGATGCATTATTCGTTTGTCCTCACGATGTTGAAGTTTGCATCGTTGGAACGCAACGAAAGTTTTGTAGCCCAATTGTTTTTTACACGTTTAGACTTAAAAAATTACTCAAACGTTTTTCAGAATCCTTACCAGCGATCTTCAGCGTAAATATGTAAGAAAAGATTCACGATGGTAATGAAAATGAGTAAATAAAAAAATTGAATGATTTTCAAAAAAATTGAAATGACAAACGAATAATGCACCTAGTTTTTATCGCCATGACAGGATTGAAAAAAGTCCCATTCATTCTTACGCCTTGAAATGAAAATTTTTAATTAGATGTTTCGATCAAGAGTTCTTTTTTACTGTAATGAATATCAATCAATCCACAGATTTTTAGTATTCTTTTGCCGTTGTTGGAAAGATAAAGTTCGTTTGACAAATATACTACCGGCCAAAGGTTTTCGGACACTTCAGATCATTGCAAAACTTTCGATCACTTTGGATAATTGCAAAATTACATTAGAATAATGTAAGTAATTATACAGAGCTATATAATATCTTCGTAAAATGATAAATAAAATGAACTATATTATTCTAAACTTATTTGGCAATTATCCAGTGATCGAAAGTTTTGCATTTATGTGAAGTGTCTGGAAACTCTTGGCTGATAATGTATATCATTCAATGATAAATCGTTTAAGGCGGGATATACACTTAGACAGGAAAAAATAAGCAATATTGAGCGATTTTTTTAACTAAGAAATAATTATTCTACAATTATCAAACTTTAGGTATACTTTAATAGTATATTTAAATATACGAAACAATTCGTTAAAATTAATTCATCATCAAAATGGTGCAGCTGTGGCAGAGTGTTACAGCAAGGTCGCCGGGGGAGTTGCCAATCGGCGTGCAGTCTAGCTTCCCGTAGACTTTGATTTGCAAAAAAGTTCAAACATTTTTTCAGTTAGATCATGTATAGTTTCTACGTGACGGTAATTAACACGAAGAAAATGCAAATTTGAGAAAATGGCACGCATTTACAAAAGAAAATCAACATATCACGCAACATTTCTGTAAAATGTGGATTAATAAAGTAGTTTTTTTCAAATTAAAAAAAAAAACAATATTCGTCAAGTACCAATATTATCGATATTTCTACCAAGTTTCAACTTAATCGGCTCAATAGTTTTTAAGTAATCGTGCACGCCAATTTCGATAATGCAGTTTTGAGAAAAAACGCATTTGAAGTTCACGCCCGCTCCGAATCCGAACGGTGAGGCACAGCGTTGACGTGCTGTAACGTTTGAAGTTTTTCGAATTTCGCTTTGAAACTTTGAGAAAATATTCTACATATATAGTTCTACCGTTTAAGGAAGAAAAAAAAGAAATCGATTTCTTGATCTTTGTAAATGTATATCCCGCCTTAATAGTTACATTCCGAAACATCATTATTCCATAACATTTTGTTTGGGTTTGTTTGGGTTGAATAAGCATGAATAAGCATGAATAAGCATGAATAAGCATGAATCCCAGCATGAATAATGTTAAAAGGGAATGATACCTCATAGCGGTCGGTATGGTAGAACAATTATAGATTCCCAAAAATCTCGAAAACGGCTCTGCAGATCCCGGCGAAACTTTGCCAAACGACGTCAAATAGATAGACGAACAGCTGTCTTCCCCTCAAATTTTCTGAATTTGAGAAAAAAAATGTAGATTGGCTTATCATAAGCCAATCTAGTTTTTTTTCTCAAATTCAGAAAATTTGAGGGGAAGACAGCTGTTCGTCTATCTATTTGACGTCGTTTGGCAAAGTTTCGCCGGGATCTGCAGAGCCGTTTTCGAGATTTTTGGGAATCTATAATTGTTCTACCATACCGACCGCGATGAGGTATCATTCCCTCTTAAGGGGTGAGATGCACTCAGAATTTTCAAAAAAAATTCTTGAAGTATGATGTTTCGAAAATATTCCCTGAAAATTTTAAGTCAATCCGATGAATAGTTTCCGGGATATCCCACAATTAGTGAAGGGGCGTCGGGTTCCCATGGCGGGTAGCGGCTGGCAAACGCGCAAACAATAATAGCCGGGAAGGCAGAATGCTTCGAACACAACAGCAAATTGATATTTTGGAAGCTTCGACGTCGGCAGAAGCCCTATTGTATGGGCCAGGAATTCATGATTCGATGTAAGTGATTTTTTAATTGGTATTTCTATACATAAATTCAAGTGTGAAATTGGAAAACTCTTTCAGAAATCTTCAAAAATGTATTACTCAAAAACTATGAACTTTAGCAAAATTTTATGAAGAATACTTTCGTTTTAAAATTTCAAAATGTTAAAAAATAATAATTCATCCCGAAAAACTTAAATTTTTTGAAAAATTGTTCTAACAATTGGCTATAAACAATTGAATGCTCGAGTTTTCGGCAAAAAATTGTGATATTCGGATTCAGCGGATCAAAATACATTAAAAAAGTTTAGCTTAATCCATCGAGCTCAAAATTTTACGAACATATAATACCGTATCCACATCGAAAAACTTTAAACGCGTTTTTCTCGAAACTATGTTTTTCAAGTCGGTGACCACTATAATTCAAAAACCACTCGATGGATTTCGATGAAATTTGGTGTGCTTATTGATTGCATTAAAAACTAGTCCTTAATCGAAGGATTTTCATTTTTGTTGAAAATTTATATATTTTTTTAACAATAAACGAGCGATTTTTTGGTCGAAAATCGAAAGTTATCTGTCGGAAGCCGCCATTCCGTTAATTTAAAAAAAAACCTTCGATTAAGGTCTAGATTTATTATTAAACTAACGATTTTTTTTGGTTTTTTGATTTCAGATGATCCAGTAAAATTTTATGATTGTCACCGCGAAGCACTACATGCCGAAGGGGGTCCGACGAAGATGACGATATTTTTACAAATAATCAATATTTTTCTTTGAAAATTTGTACAAGTCAAGTTGAAATATAACATAAAAAGTCTGTGTAACCACTTTTGTAAAACAAACTTAATTACCATAAAAAAAAATGATTGAACATGCTCGTTTTTTCACGCCTCTGATTGCATCTCACCCCTTAATCTTCAAAATGGCTGATGTGCGTCTGTCTCACCTGTCGTAACGACATCGAGTAGATATACACTGGGGCATATAGTTATCATTTCCGCCAACAAGCACGTTAAAACGCTACCGCAGTTGGTGCCGCTGTCTTCAAGAAGAGAACAGACTACATCGAGATTCGAGCGTGGATCACCGTTGTTTCGCATAAGTTCCAGCGACAAAGACATAAGTAGAGGTACTAGTGCCGAGCAAAGCGATTTGTTGCCGTTCGTTTTCGCTATTTCAGCGATCTCGAGGATACGATAGTTCGTGTCGAGGCAAGATTCCAGACTGGAAGTTCGAAGCCACTGCAAAACTTCGATCTGCAGGTCGAAGGTGCCTTTGGCTCGAGTCAACACGTGCCAGGCTTGCTGCCTACAGCTCTCCGACAGAGAGAGCTTGGGATCGCAGAGAATGTAGAGGAACAGCGGACGCAAAAGAGCCACGTGATGGTCCAACGATCTGTAGAATACATTCATCCTTGGTACGAAAAACTGTTTTTACCAGAATTCATTGACGAATTAATAATTGTAATTTTCACGCTTCATGGAATAATGATTTTGTAGCATGCTTTTTGTACTCCAAGAGTTGCCAATTGTTTATAAGTCTGCTCGAAGAGCTAACACCTTTGTGCTAGGCTAAACACTCATTTGAGATGTTCAACCTGATGTACAGCGAATTAATAAATTTGATTGTAAATTTGCATTTGGTTCCTCAAAATTTACACCTTAAAGAGCATACTTTAAGGGGTTAGACTACTAAGAAACTTTCGAAAAATGTCACTCGAAATTTGATACACTTACTCAGTGTGATAGTAGTTTAGTCTTGACCGGCGTTTTCTTTTTTAACATTTTGTTTTATCAATTATTAACAATAATGTTGTCATTTAGCAACGAAAAATAAAATAAAAAACCAATTTTTTTATTATCGCCAATATTATCTATTTTTAGAATAAAAATCGTTTTTTTTTTGTTTCAGATCAACTGCGTGGCCAAAATCAAGTACACCGTTGAGCCCCTCGCATTCAAAGGTCCTTTGAGAGATTGTTTATAACTTCTTTAATTATTCATATTTTCCTATGAAATTTGGTACACAACTACTACACATTCTACTTATTCTTTTAAAATCATTTTTTAAAAATAACCCTGATTTTTGGGTTGACATGACGCTGAAGTTTGCATCGTTGGAATGCAACGATTTTTTTCGTTCATTTTTTGTTCCTTTATCTTTATCATAATTCAAAGCTTTTTCTTTGCAAATTCAAATCTTAAGTCTCTAAAAAGATTTCGTAAAAACGTTTGAGCGACTTCCACAGCTTAAAACGGCAAAAAAAATTGACCAATTTTTAAAAATCCTCTTTTGTTGCACTCCAGCGATGCAAATTTCAACATCACGGGTTGTCAAAGTAGTCTAGCCCCTTGTAACATACATCATCGAAGGCTATCTCTGTCCATTATCTACAGGCATCTAATCACGGTTCCAAATTTGGTAAAAGCGTCCTACCCCGCTTCGCAATGATTCATCATGGATTGCGTGTGAATGAGAACGTCTCTCCAGGCCTCTTTTTTCTGTGTCAAGACTGTGATCAGCGGATGCTGCGGTGTCTTAAGAGTGAAGGGACATACGTATTCGTCCTCGGAGCGGAGCGTCTTCAAATCCAGCGTCAGAAGGTTGCATATAGCTGAGGCGACGGCACCGTAATGTCTGTGAAAGATATGCAACGGAACTCGGTGGTACCGAAGTTTGCATCGTTGGAATACAACGAAAGTATATTTCCTCATATACTCGTTTTTTTAAAGCACAAGTGCTGAAACATTTTTGAGGATCCTTAAAACTTATAACCAAAAGTTGCAAAAAAAAAGAGATTAGAAAATAGTTATAAATTTCATTGCCTTCCAACGATGCAAACTTCAACACCATTGGAACTCGATACATTAAGAGAATTCTCCGAAATATGTCGGTTAAGAATGGCCCGCATTAAACGCTTATGTTGTATGCTCGGTAATTGCGCACCTTGCTCTTCCCAGGCATACTGTTAATTTCGACAAGATCGAGGGAATAGCAAGTACGCCAGTTTCCGCGAGTACTACCAAGGCCTGGCAGGCTGTGAGGCTTATTATCGCATTGCTGCTTTCGCATTGAGTTAGAAGGTATTTAAACTCAGTTATCTAAAGAAAAAACAAAAATTACTTCACGAACGCTGGCGTTAAATTATAGTAATTCAAAGATATCAATTGATCGATACCTTGGACTCGCTTTCACCATTCTCCACTTTCTCTTTCACCGCACCTAGTAATTTCCATACCGCCTAATTGCGAGAAAAAAAAATCATACTTGGTGTAGTTACCGTCGATTAAATTAAAACATAAAAAAATAAACATTTCTCACGTGCGACACAAGAGTAGGCTTGTTCGAAGCCAATTTGTACTCGATAACGTCCATTCTGGCTAGATTCTGTTCTTGGGCTTATAACAGAGCGTTTCCTGATGAAAATTAAATGTTATTACTTGTAGGGTAAATAACAAGTTTTAAATGTTGAGGAAAATCGAGTACGGTGTTGAGCTCGTACGTATATCGGTGTGTTCCTAACCCTGGGCAACCTAACCTCAATACGTGAGGTTTCATTGAAGGGACGGTGGCGCCGCTGCCGAGAATGAAATTTGTCTCAAACGTCTCAAGTAATGGTGATCACGTGACAGACAGCGGCCATTCAAAGAGCGTTGCATTTTGGTCTCGGGAAACACGTTTTTCGGTGAAATTGAAGGACTTCCGGTAGATAGGCATTTTCAAAATGGATTACTCATACGAACAAGCAAAAGAAGTCAAGTGTTCACGAAAATTTGTATCGTAAACAATTGATCAATGAGATTTTTAATATATTCATTCGAAGGGACATGTTCGGGCCTACCGCATAATATATATATATATATATATATATATATATATATATATATATATATATATATATATATATATATCAGCCTCTGGTTAGCGGCATCAGAGTACATTTTGGGGTACGAACACAATGTCTTATAATTTAAGGGGTTAAGGTACTGTGAAGATGACAACCACCTGTTCGTCGCTTGAGGCAACTCACATTGAGGGGAGGGTAGGGGTTTCAACGTGAAAAAAAACACTTTTTTGCGAATTTTTTCCATCTATATGGATAGAGTAAATTTATTGAAACTTTTTGTACATTGTTAAGTGTCATATCAAGAACATTCCGTGAAATTTGTACATGAAAATATCCACAAACAAGCCGGTGACAAAGCTTTTCCAAGAACGCCTTTGGAAAAACACGATTTTCGGTGTTCACTGTATCTCAGCTAGAAATTATCTGAAATGAAGTACCATTAAAATTTAGTCAAAGTATCATCCAATCCTCCCCCCAACGGTATTTGATAATTTTTTTTTCATTTCTCAATTCTTGGTGGCCATGTAAAGTGAAAAGTGCTATTTTTCACGAAAAATTCCGCCATTTTGGGGGTGGAAAACCCTCTCAATGTAAAAAAAATCTCAAACTAACGGTTGGGGGGGGGGGGGGTATTTTATATGTAGAAAGTGTGTACCAAGTTCGAAATAAATCGGTGTTCGTTTTCTTTTCCCCATTAGTTATTTCGGTTGGGTCAGAGTGGGATCAGTGGCTCATTTTTTTCAGAGGTCTATAGCTGCCTAACCGTTTACACAATCTCAATGAAACCTGGGCTAAACGCGAGGTGTGTTCAATGGCTTCATTTTGTTAAGGGGCTATACAAGTGTGACACTTTAAAAAAATCGATTTTTTTTGTTGCATTTTTCGACAGTTTATACTTTCAAGAAAATGAGATGAGATTTTTATACTTTCAAGATTTTTATACTTTCAAGAATATGAAATGAGATTTTTCAAATTTGCTGACATTGTAACTCAAAGAGCAATCATCCGATTGACTTGAAATTTCAACTGAGTACTCGTGAATATATTTATTCTACAATGACGCAGGATATTTTTGATTATTATTGGCATTGAAAAAAACGACCATTTTATAAGCAAGAAAGCATATTTTTTCATAACTCCGCCATTTTGTTAGATTTTCATATTTTTCGAAAATCCTACGTTATTATACAGGAAATACCTTCCAGTTTAACGACATTTTTTCCTTCTTCGGTTTCAGCTACTCAATCGACCGGAATCATGTCAACAGTGGAGGAACTTTTTTTTGCGCCTCCGAAGGCAGCGCATAAGTCGCTTGCATCTCAATATTTGTCTATGAAAAAATTATGTAATATAGGTAAAATATAGCCAAATATATTCTTAATGTTACGAAACATTTAATTGAGTACTTTTCTTCAAAAAAATTCCCGAAAAACACCCAAATTTTCAGCGTTCACACTGGTATAGCCCCTTAAGAGACACTGAACGGCCTAACCCAATATATATTGAGATAATCACCATTTTTTAAAAATGGGATTTGATCGACTGTGTACTTGAGGGTGTAGACAGTGGAACATGCCTAATTTCACAGTCAAACAAAATTTCTAAATCAAGCAAAATTTGAAGCAAATTACCCTCATCCACTGTACACTTGTAGGTAATGGAGTGCTTTTCTCTATACAATGGGAGTAAACTATTAAAAAAGAAATAAATAAAGAACAGCATATTATGAGATCAATCACAATCATTTATTGAATATTAATCAACAATGAGTACCTACCTAATGAGGTAATACCAATGCCTATCTAAATCACAACGCGAAAATATTCATATTATGACTTACCTCTGTGTACCTGGAAAAATTGAGCTACTGTGTACCGACCCTCTCTTTTTTTTTTCTTAAGCCGGTACTGACAAGTTTCTATTTTTGTTAGGTTAACAAACACAATGCTCAAATACCGCAATATAGCTGTATATTGCGGGAGAGCAACGACTTCGAACATAACTGCGATAGGTAAAGAAACAAAAAACATCCAAACAGCTGGTTTTTCAACTTTTTACACCAAAAATAATATAAAATCACCTCTCACAACCGAATTGCGCGGGAACGACTCGCAGACAGGTTCAAACCTATTGGCATCCGAGGGCGCTTCTAATTTGAAAAAGACGCACATATATACATGTCCACTTCTGACAAATAGAAAAGGTTCAGTGTATCCACTGTTGCCACTTTGACCCTACACAAGGCTATGTGTTCAGGTTTGAAAAAAATATGAAATCGTACTTAACCATTGATGACAGTTGCTTTCTCGTCCTTGCAGCGGATATAACGTTTCGTATCAGATGTTTATGTTTTGCAGGCAATGAAAATTCATCGTACAGACTATACGATGCAGCAATTCTGCCGTCATATGGAATAAGGCCGATATCTACAACAACAAAAAAAAAAACTATCGAAAATGTGTTTTTGGTACCGTTGGAATAAGTACAACATTTTTCATCGTTCTGTATAATAAAACGCATTTTCGATTTTTTGTTTGTTGTAAATGTCGCTTTTTTCCATACGACGACAGAATTGGTTGTTGACTTCCGCTTAGGGTTGACGGAGCAACGCAAGGCAGGATTGCAGGTATTTAGGATATATTTGTCCGACTCGCCATTAAGGGGCCAGTCCACTTTGAAAATTGCAAAAAATCGAAAACAAGCAAGACTTGAAGAAATCGACGACGATGAGCAATCAGAAGGGATTTTGTACAGTCCAGGAATTGCCGATTGAGTTTAGGTAAGAGTTTTTCATAGTATAAACTTCAAACGCGTTTTTTTTCGAAACAACGTTTTCAAAATCTAGCTCCATCGTATCTCTAAAACTAATAAACCGATTCTCTTGAAATTTGAAGCACATATTGTAAACATGATTCGCAACAAGATGACCCTCGATGGTTTTAAAATTTTGATTTTTACTCTTTTTTTTGCGAAAAACTGCGAAAAAACGCGTTCTTTTTTCTTTTTTCGTTTTTCATCTGCCATTTTTTTATTTTTTGATAAAACTTTATATCCGAGGGTCATTTTGTAGCCGGTGTCATACTGAATCTAATGGACTTTGATTTTTTTGTTTCAGACAAGCCGTTGCCGAGTTGTGATGGAGCTACCTAGCCCACCTATTTTTGAGGCGTTACGTTAAACTATAGTTTTTTTACTTAAAAATGAATAAAAACGAATTTAAATTTTTTTAAAATGTATTTCAAGACTTTATTTATCAAGCCCAACAACTATATCTATATCTTTTATAAAATCCTCAAAAAAAATCGCGAAAATAGCCTTTTTTTCGTGGCTCCAAAGTGGACTGGCCCCATAAAACCTCCTTTTCCCCATCTTCTACACGTTCACTTTTCGTTATCTCTCTCCCACGTGTTGCCTTCTGTTAATTTTTTTCTCCACAAAAATCACAGCGCAGCACCAGATCGATTTTTTCTTCAAGCCCATTCCCATTTCCACCAGCGTCCCACCAAAACCGAGGCAACTTCAACCGATTTCATTCGTCGTCAGACTCGTCAGCAAATTTCTTTTTTTTTCTTCATGTGCTTTGTCGATTTTATTATTTATTACAAAAAAAAATGGAAATAAAAGGGGGGGGGACAACGTTCTTTTGATTTGGCATTTGCAACACTATGCGATCCCAACGATTATCGGCGAGGACGAATCGCGCGACGCGTCTCTTGACGCCGGCGAAGTCCACGACGATTCAATTGATATTTCGTTTATACACGTATATCTCATTTCGCAATGGCAATGATGACGACGATGATAAAAATAAAATAATCATAAGACGCAATGACAAACGGTATCGAACTAATATTATGTTCTTACTTATACTCGTATATTTATAAGTAATACATTTGTTTTTTTGTTTGTTTTTTTTCCCTTTCATCGCTGTTACATTTTCTTTCTCGCTTCCACTTTTTTCCTTTCACACACACACACGCACACTCTCTCTCTCTCACTAGATCGCACGTTACTAATTAAACGTTATGTCTTGTTTTTCTTCCATTATTCATTATTCTCTCTCATCTTTCACTCGTTTCTTTTAGTAAACAAATAGCATTCTAGCTTTCAATTTACAATTATTTAACGCCTCTTAATTATTTAGAATCATGATTTCCGCCTTACGAAATATCCTTTTCTTTTTTCCTTTTATATATACTTTAGGTATCGTTACCGATCATTATCGTTACATAATTAAAGTGTTTTTTTTTTCTCTCTACAAGATAGATTCAGCAAATTTACGCATTATCGTTACTATTTTACTTGTTTGTTTGTTTGTTTTTTTTTCCTTTCTCTACAAAAATCGAAGTCTGCAAATTATTCTTTACAATAAAATACATTTATTCGGACAGTGGATTTGCTCTCGTACGTGCATCAACATTACACTCGTCTACGCTCTTCATTCGTGTCACTCACGCGTTTATACTGGCATTTACTCTTGTCAATTCGCAAGCTACCACTCTCTCTCTCTCTCGCTCTCTCACTCTCTTTACACTTAGGACAAAAATTTCACTTTGTGTCAACTCACGTTCACGCCGATGTTTTTATTTTTTATTTTTCACGTCGCAATCGCACCACGAATCGACGCTTCGAGTCGGCAATGCGAGAATACGATTCTGCAATGAAAATTGGTCGCGCGTGAGTGTATCGTGAGTTTCAGTCTAACGGGATTCCTTGGCGAATCCAGTTTTTTTTTTTTTTTTTTTTCGTTACAAGTGGTCGAGGACTATTGTTTTAGTGTTACTTTTACTTTTTTTTTTAATTTCAGGGACTTTTTCGCGGCGTTGTAAATTCATCGGATCGTCGTAAATAATGACAGGATCAATTTTTGTCCTTCTGCCGCTTCCCCCCAACCCCTCTCTAGTCCTCGAGATCTCGGTGAAAACAAAAACGTCACGCTTAAGGGGGGGAAAGTGTGCACAGTGCGTGACATCTTGTTACAATTATTCGTATTACAATTCTTTAAATTCAACTACAATTAAATGTATACATTTACATAAGGTATATATATATATACATACATCCATATATATATACATATATATTTATATATATATATATAAAATGTATATATATATGTATATATATGTATATACTATATATAGCCGTAGTATACGTACTACAGCGTATCGTCATTAATTACATTATGTACACAGAGGATTCGGAGTTTTAATTATAATTTTCGTTTATTATTATTATTTATTACAGCGAGGCCGTGTAAACCTCATTTCTTGAATTACGTCTACGAAGTCGATACAGAGGAGTATTCATACGATTATCGTAATCGACGAGTCGTCGTGGTTTTGAAAAATTATTAATTCTTTTCCCTTCGATAATTTTCCCGCTTATTTTGTTCCCGCTTATTATTTCGTTTCGCCGTGTTTCGTTTTCTTATGGCTTGAAATACGTCTGGATTGGAAATGCGAGAGGTCCGAGTGAAAATGTCCGATGTGTGCTTTCTCTCGTTGGGCGAGGCTCGCGACGATGATAATGGTAAAAATGGCGCGTTGAAATCGAAGGAAAAGAGGAATCGTGGCGAGGGTTACGTGGAAGTATCTGAGCGTACGTGGAAGGAACGTATTTACGAGATACGTCGAGGATCCCAACATTTCCTATCTCGACTCCTCTCGAACACAAATCGTTCGCGTGGCTGCTGACGAGAGTACGCCGCTACGATAAATATTCTCAACCACCGAAGAAGAAAAAAAATCTCTTTCCTACATTCGACTCGCGTCACATTCTACGCCGTATCAATGATAATTTCGTGCGACGAATTTATGGAAAATCTTGATAAATTTCGAAGAGCTTTTCGCGCCTACTATCTCCGTTCCTCTCCCTGATTCGTCGCGTACGTTATTCGCCTCGCGTATCGTTCAGTCTTCGGAGCACACCGACTAAAATTAAAAGTGTCTCCGATGTTTGTCGTAAGAAAAAAAAATCGTCTCTTTTTCAAGTTTCACCGAAAGCTCTTCGCGCGGAAGTCGTTCGTTCGTTTATTCGTCGTTCGAGCCGCGTCTCCGATAGCCGAAACGTTGGCTTTTATTCTTGTTCATTTTGTTCGTTTAGTTTCGTCTGTTTTCGAGGTGTCTTCCTCGTGGCTCCTAAGGCTGCCTGGGGCCGGTATTGCCGTGCAAGTGGGCAGCGCCTCCAACGTTCGTAGCTGGATGATTGTGATGGGTTTGTGCGGAGTTACCGGCGACGGGTACGGGAGCGACGGGGGCCGTGGGTCACTTGGGCGGAAAAGGCGATATCACCGACGCAGCTACCGCGGCGGCCTGCTGAGTCGCCAGCACTGCCGCTGCAACAAACACCGAGTTTTATTCAACCAAAAAAAAAAAGAATAAAAAAAATAATAATAAGAGAATAATTAAATACGAAACCAAGAGTTTTTGTATGTCGTTATTCGAAGGATCGAAAGTACGACCAAAATTGTCAAAAAAAATCAACCCGATTAACGTAAATCACGAATCTTTGGTTTGACGTGAAAAATTTACTCTCGAATGTGCCAAAAAACAACGTGGCGATCATTTTTTTTTTCTATGGACGTTACGTCGCGTCGGTCTTGACGTCGAAAGCGATCGGCGATCTCGCCAGCTCCATTTTTTAATGAAAAATAGGGGGTGGTAAATTGACGGGAAAAAACCAAATGGCCCGCGCAACCCACGCTCGCCACCCGTTCACGCGGAGGAAACTACGAACTGTTGTACGAGGAAGAAAAAGTTTAAAAAAAAGACAAAAACATCGGTTCGAACCTTCTCGTTGATTTCTCGGATAGTGCGGGACGCAGGGGAAAAGCGGAATGGCCCTTGCCACATTGGCAATCGCACGAGTGCTTATACGATCTACACATCATTTACAGTGATCACATCGATAAAAAGAGATCTGAATGGATATGTGAACGGCTAATGGAGAGAAGCGTCTTATTTTTATTCCCTTCTTCCTATATTTCCAATCAAGATTTTCTTTTCTTTTTTTTTTTTCGTGGAGGGAATTCCCCGTTTTCGGGGGAAAACCTGGCAGTGATTTTTGTCCTATAAGATACACTTGGTCGCGTTCGAGCTTACGGCGTCGAAACGCGCTTCGTTTTTTTTTGTCCCTTCGACATTTACGATTCACCGGAAAAGCGAAAGAAAAAAGAATCTCGGATCTCTGTAGCGCCGTTACTCCGCGTAGTGCGGTCAGAGTCGAAAACCCAGCACTTTTTAGCGGCGAATATGAATTTTTGAATGAAGATAGATGGTTGCATGTTGAAAGTAACCCCGATAAAATATTGCGCCTCAACTCGCCCCAACCCTAAGAAATAGGGGTTGAAAACTTAAAAATCACCGTATCTCGATAACTAATAGCCGGATGGCAAAATGTTTCGAACAAAAGTTGTTCGGAATAATAAAATTCGCATAAAGTTATTTGACGTCCAACCCCCTGTCTTCGAAAATAGCGGCCCAAAAACGATTCCGGAGTAGGTAGTAATAGTATCTCGATAATTAATAGCCCGATCAAAAAAGGTTTCGAACAAAAGTTGTTTGGAATAATGAAATTCGTATAAAGTTGTCTGACGTCCAACCCCCTATCTTCGAAAATAGCGGCACAAAAACGATCCGAAAATTCGGGGTTGATGCAGTGCCGCTATTTTCAAACATAGACGATTGGACGTCGGATAACTTTATACGTATTTCATTATTCCAAACAACTTTCGTTCGAAACATTTTCCCATCGGGCTATTAATTATCGAGATAAAGCGATTTTTAAGTTTTCAACCCCTATTTCTTAGGGTTGGGACGAGTTTTGGGTCAATATTTTATTGGTCTTACTTTCATTACGCAACCATCTACCTTCCGTAAAAAAATGCATACCCTGAGCCAAAAATTGCTGGGTTTTCGTCGTCTTTTACTGGACCTGCGGCCTGGCGCGTTCAATCGCTTCGGGCTGTCGCGAATCTGAGCTTGGAAGACGAGAGTTTCCCGAGCAAACGCTCGTGTCTCGATTGCGCAATTGCGATCGACTTTTTCGATCGCGCGAGCGCACTTGGACAACGTCGCGCACATACGTATATACGTACGAGTATACTTTGTTGCAACGAGAGATTTCTCGGGCGCGTGTCATCGCCATGGCGATCTCGTCCCGCGTTCTCATTTGGCGGTTTCTTCGCTCTTACGTGCCTCGGCGCTTCCAATGTCCATTTTAATTAGTATAAGTTCGGAGAGAGAAGCACGATAAATAATTATCACAGTCTGAACTAGCCTAAAGTTCTAAACTACCCCTATAAGACACGCCACGAGAAGTCCTCGTCAGCGGCGACCTAACCGAATTCGCGTCTTCCTATTTCGCATTCCTATCGATTCTCGTACCTCGCGACGAAAAATTCGTCATACTGTTGCTTTTTCTTCCCCATCCACTCGTTTGCGATCATTCGCGAACGAGCTCGATGGGTGCGACAATTTGGCTTACTTTCGCGAGCACGCGATCGCGACAAAATTGTACTATTTACAAGAAACAAAGGCAAAAGGGGCGAGCGAGGCGATTCGTTGAGTCTCGAAAAAAGTTCGTCGTTTCAGACTCGTTTTTTAACCCTTGTCAGACACACCTCCAAATTGTGACGTTGGGGTACACCCCCAAAATGCATCGCAGTGTTTTTTTCAATTTTTCATTTATTCATCACTCTCCAAAGTGATTGGGTTTGATGTCCAATCAACCCCACTCACTTTGGAGAGTGATAAGTAATTTAAAAATAAATAAAAAACACTACAATGCATTTTCAACCCTTGTGTCTGAGACAAAGCCGATTATTTCCCAAGTCGTGTAATTTTTAATATAAAAAAAAATTCCGCAAGCTCGAAAAACGGCTGGGGTTGTTACAAACCTCAACGACTGTCAAGGGTTAATCAACAATACCGAAGTAAACGACATAAAAATCCCGCTGACTTTCCCCATAGGCCCTTGAACTTCGTGCAGTTCACGTCCCAGAGTCGGAGGAACAAGACAAATCCTCTCTCGTTTTTTTTTCTATCTTCGTTTTACATACCGTGGCTCGATTATCGCGATTCGACTAGAATTGGCGCGTGATAACGAGACAACGACAACGAATTCACGTTATTTTCGCCGTATCGTCGACGGGAGTCGTCGTTTTGGAAAACATGCATGCAGAATTTCGAAGTCATCGCGAATATACACAATACACGAAGTTGGGACGCAACGAAGGGGTTGCTTTTTTTTCCCCTCACTCTCGGTCCTCGCTGATTCTCGTTACAATTGCAAAGAAGACGGTCGTTTCGCTGTTCGGTAATCCGCGCGCCACGCAACGAACAAACGCGTCGTCACCGTATTAAAAAAAATATAGGTATATAATAGCAATAATAATAATAATAATAATAATAATAATAATAATAATAATAACAACAGTTCATAGTCGTCCAGTGGACAATCTGCGCGCACTTGTACCGTTCAAGCTCGTTCCTCACGTACGACCCGACATACCACTCAATCCAGGATTCACTAAGCGAGCGTTATGTCCACATCACGTCACATTCCCGGGCACTAAACGCGCCGGGCGAGCGAGAACTTTCATAGTTTCTTAACAACCTTCGTAGCAACGTGAATTTCTTCTCGCTTTGGGTGAACAAGATCAAGGGTTGCTTCGAATGGCCAACCGACGAGTTCCGTGTATTTCGTGTTAATTTTTTTCGCTTTTTTTTTCTCTTGGTCAAATCGTTCATCAGTTTACCGTAGTCAAATGGACAAGCTGATGTATCGAGTTGGAGCCGCGGATCGCCGGTAGCCTTACTGTCAGGGTCGGACAAGGGGCTTACCTCCGTAGGGCGCGGGATACTGTCCGGTCAACAGTGGATAACCGAGTCCCACGTGCGTATGATGATGAGTATGAACGTGCCTCTGTGGTGGTGGTGATCTGCTGTCTTTGCCGATATTACCGACGCTCCCGTCCACGGGTCCCTGTTGTCCCTGTTGATTGACGCCCGGTTGCTGTTTGCCGCCCTGTTGTTGTCCGGTTGGAGGTGGTCCAGGCCCGGCGGCCGACGTGGGTGGACCGCTCGGTGGTCTGGCCGGTGTGGGGCCAGCGGCCGAGGGGCTGGCCGACGATGATGCGGTCTTCGGGGTGGGTGACTTGAGTGCGCGTTCCTGAAGCTCGTGTATCTTGTGAGCCGAATAGTACTGATTGGCGTGATGCTGGAGAAGATCGAGAGCTTTGCCGGGTGGCCTGCTGAGATCTTCGGGTGCGTGATACCTCGGCAGCTGATGAAGATAAGGATTGCCGGAGTAGGGGCCAGGTACGAGCATGGGACTCAAGCCGCGATAGACCGGATGACTCGGGTCGAACGGTAGACCGCCGTAATGCTGGGGTGGCATGTAGCCCGGATGTATGTAGGCGTATTGGGAGGTCGGTGGAGGCGGAGGGCCCTGAGTTTCCATCGTTGGCTTGACACCCTCCTGCTTGTTCTTCGACTCGTCGTTCTTGCCGAGATCCTGCGCTTTCTCCTGTTTCGGCTGATGCTTGGGACTGGGGGGCGGTGGTTTCGCCTGTTGCGTCGCTTTCGGTGCTTCCTCCTTGCGCCTTTGATCACCCGGATAGAGATAATATCGCCGATCGTCTTGCACCGGGTTCGGCGGGGCTGGTGGGCCGCGTTGGCTCTGCGACCCGTGATAAACGTGATACGGGGACATTTGGCTCTTCATTTCTATGCTCTCCTTCAGTATCTGATGATTCTCGTGCTGTTTGTCCTTCATAATCGTCTGTTGGGATTGGGGCTCTTGCTTTATCTTGGCCTTCTGCTCGTGAGGATCCTGATCAACCGATTGATTCTGCACTTGCTGCTGCTGTTGCTGCTGCTGCTGTTGCTGCTGCTGCTGCTGCTGTCGCTGTTCCGCGACTTGCTGCTGATAGGCGTGATAGCCCGGTATGTAGCTGGTGTAACCGCATTGATAATACGGATTACCCTGGGGCTGCTGGTTCAATTCCTTTTTCTCCTTCTCGACGTTCTGCAGACTCGTTATCGAAGGCATCTGCGGTATGTTAAGCGGTTTGATCTCTTGCTTAGGCGTGAGATCGCTGGCTTTCTGTTCGACCGGCTGTTTGTCCTGTACGCTCGGCACGAGATACGGGGGCTGCCCGTAATACGGGTACATACTGAAGTGAGCGGGCAGATGCGTCTGGGGGCCCGGTTTCGAGTCTTTTTCCTGGCTCTGCTTGGCCTTGTCGGCTTGTTCGGCCTCGAGAACCGGCGCCGCGTCGTCCGAGATGTCCGAGTAAGCGGGACTCTGTACGTCCTCCCTCGCCGAGTCCACCACGGGTGGCTCCAGGGGCGAAGGATGCGGACTTCCGCCTGGCGATTTGCGGGACTTCTTCTTGAAACTCGTTTTCGGCGTGCGTGGATCCTTGCTTTTGTCCTGCTCGGGCATGAGGGCGGCCGTTGGCTTCACTTTGAACTGTGGCATCTTCGGATGAAGACCGACGCTCGGGTAGGGCGACAAGTGTGATGGCACACCCGGGACCGGATGTACGACCGCGGCCGACGAGTTTTGCAGACCCGGCGCTTGCGTGATCTGCGTGGCGAGACCCTGCAGGCCCGGATGCTGACTGAGAGCCTGCAAACTCTGGGCCTGCTGTTGGGGCGGTAGGACCGATTGATGGACGACGTGGGCCGGCGCCGGCTGACCGAGCGAGCTCGGGATAGGATGCTGCAGCGGTGGCAGTTGATGGGCAGGTGGCAATTGCTGCTGCGGCGATTGCAGTTGGGGTATGATCGGCTGGAGGGGTTGCTGCTGCGGTGGCTGCACCGTCAGGGGCTGGGGTTGAGGTTGCTGCTGTTGTTGCTGCTGCTGCTGTTGCTGCTGTTGTTGTTGTTGTTGCTGCTGTTGCTGCTGCTGCTGTTGTTGTTGCTGCTGCTGCTGCTGCTGCTGTTGCACCTGCTGTTGTTGCACCTGCTGCTGTTGCACCTGCTGCTGTTGGGGTACTTGGAGGAGAGTATTTTGCTGTGCCGATTGATGAGCTGCTACGGCAGCTTGCGTGGGCTGCGGGGGCTGAGGTATGTTCAACGGTTGTGAAATGCTCGTGCACGGATGGGGCGAAGGAACGGGCCTCGGCGATTGACTGGTGTGCGGACTCGGGCTCTGCGGCGGTGGATTCGTCGGCGTAACTTGCTGTACCGTCCTCGACGTGGATGACGGCGGCTGTTGTTGCGACTGTTGTGGGGGTGGCTGGGTAGGAGCGACGGTGGGAACCGGTGCCGCGGGCGGGAGATTGTTCGCCGCTGGCGAGGGAGAGGCCGCGACCGTAGGTGCCGGAAGATCGTCCTGGCCGAATCTCAGTACACCCGGCTTCACGATACTCGACTTTTCGGTGATAACGGGAACAGGCGGATCGGCTGTTGGCGACGGCACTCGCGGCGGTGGTGGAGGCGTTTCCGGTGGCAACGAGCTGACCGAGGGACTCGTCGGTCGCACAGGGGTCGTGCCTTCCGTTTTTTCGGCGGGCGATTTCACCGGGGTTGCCGGACTCGGCGCCTCGATGTTGCTCTCGTCGTTTTCCGAGGTGCTCGTTATGCCCTCCTTCGTGTCCTCGTCGTCGGCCGAGCCGTGCGCGTGGCTCTGATGATACTTGAGGCCGTTTATGTGTTTGTACTTTTTGCTGCAATTCGGCTCCGGGCATTCCAGTAGTATCGGACTTGGAGGCGGTGAACCGCTTGGCGGTGTAGGCGGCGGTGCTCTTCTCTTGGTCTTCTCATCCTCCTCGGGTCCTCGCGACTTCCTCTTCGCCGCTGGATCCGGCCTGGGCGGAACGAACGCCGCTGGACTCGGACTCGCCGCTGGTGATCCTTGGGCCGCGCCTCGACGTCCCTTGGCACCACCGTTTCGGAGCTTACTGTGCACCGAACTTCGGGTTTCCGTGAAATTACTGAGATCGTTGCCCGGCGATGAGTTCGCCGCGGCACGGCCGCGCTTGCCCCGTCCCTTCGGCGTCCTCGCGTCCAAGTCGCTCGTCGGCGAGTCGCAGAAACGCGGCGGCGCCCAATCGTGCCTCGTGCAATCCAACAATGTGCCGACGTAGGTTTTACCCCGCCACGTTACGTTCACCACCAATACACCTGCAACAGAATTAGTACGTCTCAAATAGTAATTGCCCGTAAATGTAAATTTCCCGAACGTCGTTACGTCGCTCCTCGTACGAAGCTGGAGGACGTGATCTATTGCTCGGTTGCATCTTCGCTTCTGGAATACGCTTGCCTTTATTAGGCGGTAAATCAAAACGGCCGTGTCTCATGTCTCGAGGGATTGGAATAACGGGACGGCCGGAAAGGAGTACCTAATTTTCATATGTTGGAAGAAAAACGAAATATCCGATTAAGGCGGGATGTACATTTGGACGGGAAAAAAATGAGCAATGTTGAGGCATTTTTTAAACTGAGAAATAATTATTCTACAATTATGAAACTTTAGGTATACTTTAATAGTATATTTAAGTATGCGAAACAATTTTTTTGAATTACTTCGTCATCAAAATGGCGGAGTTGTGGCAGAGTGTTACTGCAAGGTCGCCGCGGGAGTTGCGAATCGGCGCGCAGACTAGCTTTCCACCGACTTTGATTTGCAAAAAAGTTGAAACATTTTTTTCAGTTATAACAGGTATAGTTTCTATGTGACGGTAATTAAGGAGGTTGGAGCGTTAGCCACAATCCAAGGTTAAATTTAATAAAAATACATGTTATTGTTCACACTATACTGAGTCTTTGCGAATTTTTTGAACTCTTTTCACCACCAAACACCAGAGATGAAAAATAGTTTAATGTATGTAATTTAACGTGCGGTTAGATGGGCAAGACTTTCACACTAAAGGTTATGTAATTTTTATTGTTATTTAGCACCAAGATAAACCATTTCTGACAACGGATTAACGCAAACTGAGGCTAGGTGAACATTTAGAAAAAAAAATCCTCATCTTGCCCATCGTAAACCACGGGCCAATAATCTCGTGACGTAAATATGAATAGGCATAATTATGAATTGCTCAAAATTTCATTGTGAATTGTATAAAACATTCGGTGTCGTAGTTTTTTCATAATAATCATCGATAATGTTATGCTTTTTCAAGATGGTAGTAACACAAAAGTTTTTCTACTTTACGTATTAAAAATGTTAGAATGCATAATTTTGCCCTTTAATTATGTATTTAAAAAAATTAGCATATATAGAATAAATCTGTACCTCGTATGCATTTTTTGAGGTTCATTGAAAAAAAAAAAGAATAAACCGTCATTTGACTCAACCGAATCGCTCCAACCTCCTTAAAATGAAGAAAATGCAAATTTGAGAAAATGACACGCATTTATAAAAAAAATCAACATTTCAGGCAACATTTTTATAAAATGTGGATTAAAAAAGTCGTTTTTTCCAATTTGTCAAAAACAATTCTCGTCGAGTAGAAGGTACGAATATTAACAATATTTCTACCAAGTTTCAACTCAATCGGCTTAAGGCGAAAAAATAGGCTTTGTGGGGATTTTTTTTCTTCAGAAAAACTACAAAATAAATCGAGATTACAAAAAAGGGTGTTTATCATACATATCAGTGACTGTATGCAATAATTTTTTTGAAGCGATTAATTTCAAAATGGCGGCTGAGCAGCATTTATCTCAAAACTGCATTTTTTAATCTGGCCGGAAACATAACCCAGACAATTTTCAATCGGTTTCCTTAAAATGTTGAATATATCTTGAAAAATACATTGTCTATGGAAGTACGTATGATTTTTCCACATTGCATAGTTCATTTGTTATTAACAATTATCTGACGATATTTTTAGGAAAATTTTTGGAAAGTGTCAAATGTCCCTAAAAAATCGTCGAAATCGTCATTGATTTCGTAGTGACAATGCACTACGAAAAAGTTGCGATGGCGAATACTCGGAGTGTCTATCAGGACGGGGAAAATAGTGAAGTGACAAGTATGATATCCCATTGCAAGGGGGATACGATCGTAAAAGCTCTGAAGGGGATACCGAGAACCATTGGAAAAACAAATGCGACGTGTTGATCGCTACAAATTTTCTGGTACGACCGTGCAGTCGGTACTTCATTGAAAGTAGTATCAACTGCCAATTTACCGGTGAATCTTGGTGTCATTAGTTGGAATTCATGACAATTCAAATTAATGGACGCTGGAGATAGAGCGCGGCAATGTACATTGAAGAATACTTTATCACGGTGGAGCGTTGGGTGTTTGTTCTCGTTGGGAATATCAGCGGTGGAACATCTCTGGTGTATGTGTGTTACGTGGAGTAGTGGGTGGCTGTGCACGACCCCGAGAGCCAGACGAGAGATATCGATTTCCGTGTGCAGGCATATATATCGCTCTCTCTCTCTCTCTCTCCCTCTCTCTTCCCCTCCCTATCTCTTTCATTACGTAAATATTGCATACGAGCTTTTGCGGTGAGTGAAACGGAAACGAATAGACGTGAACGTTAAACCAGGTACGCCTTTGATTTCCATATTACCCGTGGTAGCTTTTAATTCGCGAGAGCGAGGCATTTCACTCGACGTCCAATGAGAATACCCATGAATCATTTATTCGACATTTCGTGTATTCCCAGTCTACACAGGACCGCGCACACACATACGCTTCTGCAGAGTTCACCCGGGGACGAGCATCGAATTCAATATTGTACAATTATGGAACTGCAAAGTCTATTTTATCATGCGCCAACTGTTCCGAATGTGTTAATACGGCTGCGGTTACAATGCCACGTACGGATTTTCACTCGACATATCGTGTGACACTTTTGGTCCTTGATCTCCGACTGTTATCGCCATTATTATTGTTGTTCAAATTCCCGTTTATATTCTATCTGGAAATAGCGTTCTATGCGATGCCGCGTTGATTTAATCGTTATATCCGGCGCCGAATAACCGGATTTCTCGTTGGAAGAAAGTGGAAAACGGATTGAGCATCCATCAACGATACTGGATATCACTTTTTGTCAACAAAGAGACTAAATTTATGTTACCCACAGTTGTTCTGATTTATGTTAAGAGGGTATCCCTCTCAGGAAACTTCCAAAAAGCGGCGTTTTGCATATTGTTGTGGTGTGAACTTTTAAGAATACTTTAAGACCAATCGGACCCTAAAATTCTAATCATTGACGAAGTTATACCTATTTTAGTGGAACAGTTTACGTTGAGTTAAGGGGGAATATCAGTGTGAAAAAAATCGATTTTTTTTTTGCTTAAATAGATAGTTTTGGCCTTTAGGAATATGCCGACAAATTTTCAAAACAATATTCAGCTTAGAAGTATTAGAAATTGGCGCCAAGCGACGATGCTTTCAGAGCCTTCTTTACGGGCCTTTCTATACTTTAAACGCGTTTTTCTCGAAACCATGTTTTTTGACCTGGTTGACAGCATAACTCTGTCAAATTTTGTCCAATCGACTTCATTCAAAAAGGATTCTCTTCAGAAAACTTATCGCTATCGTCGCATCGTAGAGTTTTTTTTAATTGTTTACTTTTTTTTATTAACAATTTACTGCAACATTTTTGTGTAAAATTCGATTTTTTTTAAATGGCCGCCATTTTTTTCTAATCAAAATTTTCAAATTTCCTACGATGCTGCGATAGCTATGCTATTATAATTGAATAATCTTTTTGAATTTTTCATTTCACATGCTTGCTGTGGCACTTATGCTGTCAACCGTCGGGGAGTCTTTTTTTGAGACGCGATTTTGCGACCGCTCCTCTGCTTAATAAAATGTACTAAAAATAAAAAAAATTGGATGAACCATTTGTTAATAACAGTGACTTCAGCATGCTGTTTTTCAAGAGAAAAGTGAGGTTTTCTTTGAAGAAGCTGTCATTTGTCGTTTTTTTCGAAATTTCGAAAAAAGGATCGTGAACCCATAGCCAGTACGATGCTGAATTTTGCATCGTTGGACTGCAACGAAGTTAATTTCATTTGGCACATTTCACCGACAAAAGTTCTTCAATTATTTTTTACGTGATTTATTTAGCGATCTATATTATGAATCTATCAAAAAGATCACCTATAACAATAAAAATATGGAAAATAAAATGTAAAGCGAAACTTTTGTTGCGTTCCAACGATGCAAACGTTAACACCATCAGCCAGTTGGACATATTTGAAGAATTTTTCGTTTGTTTCCGTTTCAGATTACATTTGAGCCTGGTAGAGATCCTGTTTCGGGCCTCGCCGCTGGAGGACTGCAACGCCAATTGCAGCAGCACGAACACTTTGGAAGATTTTCTTCCGAAAAAATTACATTGTAACCACAAATATGTGTACAACATGCCGGGAAAAAGCAAATTGATTCCAACCAATGTGTTACTAGAAAAAAATTCATCATTCTGACCCTTCAAATTGGGCTTGCAGAGAGGGATACCCCGTTAACTTGTGTTTTCAATTTTTGTGACAAATTTGTCGTGAATGTTTTATTTATTGCATAATTACTAATAAAAAACTGGCAAATTAGATTCTAAACGACTATGAAGCCTCCGCCAGAATCACAAAAACAGTTTTATTATAAAAACGAACTAAGAAACGTTGCGCCAAATCTGTCGGACTCTAATTTAACCCTTTCACACCTGATGGGGCATATGCCATCCCAGTCTGGAAAAAAAATGAAATTACAGCTGGGACAATGTATGTCCCAGTTACTGAAAAACAGGCGCATTTCAGTGGTGACGAATTCGCACCTTTATTGAGCAAGTTTCAGACAGAAAAGTTATTTCATCGTAATAATCACTTGGAGGAAAAATAACTTTTCCCGGTAATGAGGCGCACTAAACTGATTTTTTCGTCTTATTGAAAGGGTTAAATAACCCTGAATTCCTTTAGCGGAATTCATACCATGGGTAAAATTGTAATTCAACACGTTATTGATACGCGATCAATGTCAACGTCGGGCTTGCGATGCTCAAATTTGGCACCCAGGGCTCATTGATGTGAGAGCTAAGGTTATGGTACAGATCTAGGTTATGCTCGCCAAAAGCATCGGGTGTTACGCCCGACGTTGCCAAGTCTGTGCGTGCTATTTCGTCGTTCTGATCATTTTCAACCGGAAGTTGAAATCGTTTTATAATGTAGTGCTGAACCTGCACGGTTAAGTGCGGTTAATTTTCGATTCGTACCAAATCTATGATGTCTAATTTATCCACTCTCGGTTTTTCAACGAGCTCATTAGTTGGATACGTGAGATACGCCGGCTTCATAAGACGACGTCCTTTATAACCTCAAAGTGCTCGACCTTGCAATTTTATTACAAAAAAATTGAACGATCAATACAGTTTAAATTTTGTCTAAGAGTCCATAACGTATTCGTCAATATCATTTAAAAAAATCAAGTCAAAAGTTGGATTCTTCTTAACCCTTCCTTAAGACACTTATATTTGGCCGCGGCTTTGACACACTGGGCCAATGTGACCAGATAGTATTTCCAAAAAAAATCCGGGATACACTTTACAGATTTCTTAATATGTATGCATAATTTAAACACAGCAAGTGTAAAATAGAATTGTTGTAAAAAATTATGGAAAATTTCATTTTTAGGAAAGTGAGCATTTTACTTCAAATTCGTCCGGGTCAAAATGACCCAGTGTGTCAAGGAAGGGTTAATGATCGTACCTCCTTAAGAACGTTTTTCTTTCGGAGGAATGGAGTAACCATGATTCTATTCTCCTTTCAACGTGTCAATTTTGAGTTTTAGGACTTTGGGTAATGTCGTTTGGGTGTGACAAGATTCACTATCAACTTTCGAGATGAAGAGGGAACTCGGAGAGAGGAAGGCGCGAATACCTGCTAAGAGAGGGGGAGAGAGAGAGAGAGAGAGAGAGAGAGAGAGAGAGAGAGAGAGAGAGAGAGAGAGAGAGAGAGAGAGAGAGAGAGAGAGAGAGAGAGAGAGAGAGAGAGA